>JAVBJF010000380.1:0-350112 GCA_033439095.1 Pseudococcus viburni
GCGTTTTTTTGGCCAAAATTGAAAGGGTCTCAAAATATCTCGAAAAGTGTGTTTTTCGACTAATTCGGGGTCGCTGATTTCGAATCTGGTGTTCGTTTGGCGCGATCGGCGCTCGTTTGCCCAAAAATCGCGTTTTTTTGGCCAAAATTGAAAGGGTCTCAAAAACTCGAGAAAAGTGTGTTTTTCGACTAATTCGGGGTCGCTGATTTCGAATCTGGTGTTCGTTTGGCGCGATCGGCGCTCGTTTGCCCAAAAATCGCGTTTTTTTGGCCAAAATTGAAAGGGTCTCAAAATCTCTCGAAAAGTGTGTTTTTCGACTAATTCGGGGTCGCTGATTTCGAATCTGGCGTTCGTTTGGCGCGATCGGCGCTCGTTTGCCCAAAAATCGCGTTTTTTTGGCCAAAATTGAAAGGGTCTCAAAATCTCTCGAAAAGTGTGTTTTTCGACTAATTCGGGGTCGCTGATTTCGAATCTGATGTTCGTTTGGCGCGATCGGCGCTCGTTTGCCCAAAAATCGCGTTTTTTTGGCCAAAATTGAAAGGGTCTCAAAATCTCTCGAAAAGTGTGTTTTTCGACTAATTCGGGGTCGCTGATTTCGAATCTGGTGTTCGTTTGGCGCGATCGGCGCTCGTTTGCCCAAAAATCGCGTTTTTTTGGCCAAAATTGAAAGGGTCTCAAAATATCTCGAAAAGTGTGTTTTTCGACTAATTCGGGGTCTCCGATTTCTAATCTGGTGTTCGGTTAGCGCGATCGGCGCTCGTTTGCCCAAAAATCGCGTTTTTTTGGCCAAAATAGAAAGGGTCTCTAAATCTCTCGAAAAGTGTGTTTTTCGACTAATTCGGGGTCGCTGATTACGAATCGGAGCGTTGTTTGGCGCGATAGTCACTGGATTGCCCGAAAACCGCATTTTCGAGGCGAAAATCGCCCATAACAATATTTTAAACCGAATAAATCAATAATCAAAACTTCAAAACCAAAATTAATTTTAATTATTTGTCAAGTATTCGTAGAATTTTCCACGCTTATAAAATAAAATATTGACTAATAAACATAACGGTAATACTCATTGATGTATTAAGTAATCAAGATTTTCGATGTACATTTTAAAATAAAATACGAAAACAGAAAAAAAGTAAAATAAAATGGAAGACTATGCAAGGAAGACTTAATTATCAAGATTATAAATAGGTACGTAATACGTGTATAGCTAAAGCTTCGGTACAACCACCATCGTCAAATAAATCATTTGACGAAATTTTTTCCCCAAAAAACAAAACATAAATTGGTACGAACATAAAAAATATAAAATTTGAGAGAAAAAAAATCAAGTTGAGGATATCTTGTAAATGAAATTCAGTTGCACGTCAATCAGAAAAAAAACAGCTTAGAAGCGAAGGTAGGTATACAATGTATTTGCAGTTAAATATTTCCTTCGTCCAATACTTGTTTCAGTTTATCCAAAAATATATGGGCGTGTTTAGGCTGCATGGTCAAAGCAGGCCTCAAACGAACAGCGTTATCGCCACAACCACCGCTAAGTATTCCTGGAAATTGAACCAAAAATATAAAATCAAATTCAATCAGAGAACAAGAGAAGAATGGTAATACCTACCTTTATTTTTTAACCTATTGATGACTGTGTCTCTTTGAGCGGAGGTAGGTAAATCGAAAGATATAAACGTGCCCAATCCTCGAACAGAGTGTATCAATCCGTTGTAATTATTTTGGTATTCCAATAACCCTTTCATTAATACTTTTCCAGTTTCTTTGACGTTTTCGAGTAATTGATCGCGTTTGATGATTTTCAATACTTCTCCTAACATTATCATTTTCCCTGGATCGCCCATCCAGGTGTTGAATACTCGGAATGGTTGTTTTGGGCTGTGAATTTTAAAAATCAGGTTTAGGTACGTAATGATGTTACTTGGTTATAAAAAGGGGTGGAAAAAAGGCTTACATGAATTCTGATTTAAGGTAATACCCTCCTATTTGCATTTTTTTACTGAAAGTGACTATGTCGGGAGGTCCGTCGAGATCGAAATGCTCGTGACACCATATTTTTCCAGTCGGACCACCTCCGGTTTGTACCTCATCTACTAAGAATGCTACTTTGTGCTAGAAAAAAAAGTTGTTTCATTATTAAGGATTTATTGACTTAGGCTTGTAGGCAAACTAGGTAGTGAGTAGGTAGATACGTACTTTTCTAGTAATCTTTTGTAATTCTTGGAAAAATTCTTTAGAAGCGTGATTATCCCCACCTTCGGATTGAATGGGTTCAACGATGATACCTGCGACTGGTTTGCCCTTCTTTTTTTGTTGTTCAATTAGGTATTCTACCTGTTGAAAAAGGTGGTTCGAGGATCGAGATTAATAGGCATCGTTTTGAATCAAATATTACGATGGTATTTTGATTCAGGTATCTTACTTCTTCTAAACTGTTTTTGTCTTGCTTTTTGTTCTCTTCGACGTTTTCGTCCAGAGGATATTTGTACTGAGGGAATGTAGCCACGGGCCAGTCGAAAGCTGGTACGTCGATTTTGTGAAGATATTTGGATCGAGTTGTCGATAATGCGCCTAGGGTTCTTCCGTGGAAAGCACCTGATAGGGTTCGAACATATCAGAAATTATGAGATGAGTGATAAATATTGAAAAAAGAAACTTAATAAAGCTTTGAGAGAAAACAAAACATACTTTCTGACTAAGCATTGGCATTTTGACTAAAAATTTGAAAGAAAGTCATTATTTGACTAAAAATTTGCAAAAATTACATTTTTTGACTACACATTTGAGGAAAAGTCGTTTTTGACTAAAAATTTGAAAAGGACATTTTTAGACAAAAAATTTGAAGACGAGTCATTTTTTGAGTAAAATTTTAAAAAAGTCATTTTTGACTAAAAATTTGAAAAAGACATTTTTTGACAAAAAATTCGAAGACGAGTCATTTTTTGACAAAAAGTTTGACAAGTCATTTCGTTGAGCAAAATTTGAAAAACATTCAATTTTTGACAAAAAATTTGAAAAAAAACATGTTTTGACTAAAAATTTGAAGAAAAGTTAATTTTTGACTAAAAATTTGAAGAAAATCATTTTTTGACTAAACATTTGAAGGAAAGTCAATTTTTGACTAAAAATTTAAAAAGGTAATTTTTTGAAAAAAATTCAATGACAAGTCATTTTTTGAGTAAAATTTGAAGAAAAACCATTTTTTGACCATAAAAATTTGAGGAAAAGTCAATTTTTGACTAAAAATTTAGAGAAAAGTCATTTCTTGATTAAAAATTTGCACAGGCCATTTTTTAAAAAAAAATTACCAAAACGTTCTTCATCATCAAATCTATCACTAGGTACACCTAGCTTTATTTGAACAATTTTTTAAACTAATGAATCAAATTTATATTCGTGATACCTTTAAAAGACAAAATGCTCAAATAGGGAGATCCAGGGGGAGAATTAACCATACAAGAACTTTGTTCTTCTGGGGAGAATTCGAAACTTCCACCACGCTGTTGCACTTGGTACCAAAAGAAAATATTCTTCATAGCATTTTCGTTACTGCACGAACCACACATCATGGTGGTTACATGGTCCAAACCTTTAGGTGCCACCTGTTAATTTTAAAACATGTATTTTTATTATTAATTTTTAATAATAGAGGTACCTATCTATAAGTTAAATACTCACGCTCAATAATACATCCTCCAGTTTACCGATCCAGTCAGCTCCAGGAAAGTAACCTAACGCTGGCCTGTTAACTACTGATTTCTAGAAAGGGATGGACGAGAGTACATTAATAAAATCACATTTTATATGCATGTAATATGTATACAGGGTGTCCGTCATCTAATGAGTGATCTGGGAATTACAAAAAATTTGGATAAAATCGAATAGGTATCTAGTACCTACCTTACCTAGACCTAACACTGAAATGAGCACAAGTTGAATATCTCGTTTCAGTTTTTCAAAGAAGCAGATTTTGTGAAATTTCCTGCCGATTTCGGAAAATTGTCCCTTTTAAAAAAACATTCACGGTTTGGAAAATCATTCAACTAAACTTAGGTATTGAAATTAACATTGTCTAATTTAAGGAAATCGTTCAAGTTTTGGAAAATCATTCTATTTTAGAAAAAAAAATTGTTCCTAAGTTTTAGAAGATTGTCCAAATTTTGGAAAAAATTGTACAATTTTTGGAAAATTAACCAATTTTTTAAATTTTAAAAAATTGATAAATTTTGGGAAATTGACCAGTTTTAGAAAATTGACCAATTTTAAGGAAATTGACAAATTTTAAAAAATGGAAAATTTTAGAAAATTGACCAATTTTGAAAAAATGGCTAATTTTGGAAAATTGACCAGTTTTGGAAAATTGACCAATTTTGGAAAATTGACTAATTTTAAAAAATTGACCAATTTTGGAAAATTGACCAATTTTGGAAAATTGACCAATTTTGGGAAATCGACAAATTTTAGGAAAACTGCCCAGTTTTGGAAATGACAAATTTTAAAAAATTGACTAAAATTTTCTCATATCTACGTATATATCAACTTGAATCATAGGTAAGTATGGAAATGGTTTTTTGTTAAAACGTCACACATTTGAATCAATTTGTTTAAATTTAGAATTCTTTTTCAACAATTTTAACCAATAGAAAAACCATAACAATTTAAATTTGACATTTCTTCAACTTTTCAAAATTTTGTCCGACAATAACAAACAAAATAAAATTCACTTTTCGTCTTTTTGTAATTTTCGACTATTCTGCTAATTTTTCGATTTTTGTGAGAATATTGAAAAATTTTTGGAAAATTTTTACAATAAAGAGTTCTACTCTCACTCCATAAATTGTCTCACAGACACAAAAAATTGTCTGTTTTAAATAAAAAATTCCCATGTGTTGGAAAACTGTCCAAATTTTGGAAAATCGTTCAATTTTACTGTTCAAAATTTTTAAAGCTGTTCAAATATTGAAAAAATTAACAAATTTTGAAAATTGACTAATTTTTGAAATAATCATTAATTTTTTTGGAAATTTGCCCCAGATTATTGAAATTGCAGTAAACACTTTTGGAAAAAATGGCCTTTGTTTTCGAAAACTTCTCAATTTTTGAAGAATTCTTCAGTTTTTAGAAAATTGACGAAAATTTTCAGTACCTATCTTTAAAGCTTAAGAAAACATTGTCCATGTTTTGGAAAACTGTCCTTTTGAAAAATCATATAATTTTTGCAAAACCAGCTAATTTTTTAGGAAAATTACCCGATGAATATTTTTAGAGGAAATTTATTTCATGTTTTGGAAAACTGTCTTTCTGAAAAATCATTCAATTTTCAGAAAACCATGTAATTTTTATAAAATCAGCTAATTTTTTGGGGAAAATTACCAAAAAATTTCCATTAAAAAAACATCCAATTTTCAGGTAAAATGAATTTCATGTTTTAGAAACTATCAATTTTTTAAAAAAATCAGACAAGTTTTGGAAAATCAAGCAATTTTTTTCATTTTTTTTTTCATTTTTTCCTAATTTAGGTTATTATTTTAAAGTGTCAAGGGAATAATTTTTTCCCCCTTTCATGGATTCCATAGGTATCGTAATTTTTGTTCAACTTGAAAATTGAAAGGCCTACGAGTCACTCGAAGTGAACGAGCTGCAAAAAAATTCCCAATTATTTCAATTTCGAACGACTCGTAGCTCCTTTAATTTTGATGTTAGGCAAAAAATCATCAAAACTAAAGGGTATGGACGGATAAGGGGTGAATTTGGCCCCCGGCGCTTTTGGGCTCCTAAACACCTCAAGTCGTGTATATTCACTAGAAATAATTTTTCACAAAATTTTGGACCCGTACCCCCCTCTCTTTCGGAGCTATGGCCATTTTATTGCATTATTTTCAAGAATTTTTAATTTCAACGGAAGTGAAGGAAATTTTCTGTTCTTTGGCACAAAGTTACATCTTGTAGAGGTGTATTCATGATAATTTTTTCAACAATTTTGGTGCACTCCTTCACGTTTTTTCGGTCATTTGAAGTTTTCAATCGAAAAAAATACCATATAAGCGAAGAGCGACCACCCTGAAAAAATTCCTAAAAAATACGTTTTTTTATGTAGAATTTTACTATGTATTTGGTTTTGGCAATTTCTTTGAACTAAGGGCCGAAAATTGCGAAAAACCGTACAGAAATGTTGTAATTTTAAGCAGATTTTTCAAATTTTGAGCGCTTTATACAGAAAGAAATGACCAAATAAGGAAACCAATTTCAAATTCGTGTTCAGCAGGTCAAAATACCCCGGTAAACACCCTTTTCGTAATAGTTTTGATTAAAATTTCAAAATTCACCTTTCTCACTGATTTTTAATGAAAAAAAAGTGAATTTCGAGACTTCGAGTAAACGATCGCGAAAAACGTATTTTTCGGGATATTTTGACCTGCTGAACACGAATATGGATTTGGTTTTTTCATTTCGTCATTTTCTCATGTGTACTACCTCTTTCTTCATCCCCAAGCCCCCATTCACACCCTTTTCTTCTAATTTATGTATATTTCAACGTCTTCACCGAAATCCATCTGCTAAGACGTATTACTTAGAGTTGAGAGTTTTTCAGATAGGGTTTCATTTTTGCCACTTTTTTAATACGTTGATTTTATGGTAGTCCTGGAGTTGAAATCCTCCCATTTAAATTTCGAACTTCCTAATTCTATTAATAGTGATGTTATTGGTCTTAAATAAGGTTTTATTTTCGGAAAAAATGTGTTCTTGTGTTTTTGACCAACAATGCCCCCCCCCCCATGCCCCCCTTAGAAAATCAAAAATGAATTAATTTTGTACAGCGCAACAACGTGATGCCAAAATGATAACTAGTAGGAATATTTGAAAAAAATCAAGCATCTTTGATGCCCCGCTCCTGCTTTCGTGAAACATTTTTCAATCTCGAATTGTAATGTTGATTCTTGTGGAAAAATTTCAAAAAATTATTGTTCGAGATCTGGACGCGCAATATTGTAACTCATTGGCACGATTTAATGTCAAAGACATGGAGGATACGTGGAAAATAAATTCACCATCACTCCTCTTGTACGGTTTCTGTAGCTGAAATTGGACTCAAAAAATTTGAAATGGAAAGATTTTGGTTTTCGACTAATTTTAGGTCGTAGAACACGAATATGACAGTAATTATTGTGTATAATAATTTTCTTGCTCGAAAGACCCGATTCAAACTTGAAAATGAGGACGTTTTAGCGAAAAATGACGAAATGAAAAAAACAAATCCATATTCGTGCTCAGCAGATCAAAATACCCCGAAAAATACGTTTTTCGCGATCGTTTTACTCGAAGTCTCGAAATTCACTTTTTTTTTCATTAAAAATCAGTGAGAAAGGTGAATTTTGAAATTTTAATCAAAACTATTACGAAAAGGGTGTTTACCGGAGTATTTTGACCTGCTGAACACGAATTTGAAATTGGTTTCCTTATTTGGTCATTTCTTTCTGTATAAAGCGCTCAAAATTTGAAAAATCTGCTAAAATTACAACATTTCTGTACGGTTTTTCGCGATTTTCGGCCCTTAGTTCAAAGAAATTGCCAAAACCAAATACATAGTAAAATTCTACATAAAAAAACGTATTTTTTAGGAATTTTTCCAGGGTGGTCGCTCTTCGCTTATATGGTATTTTTTACGATTGAAAACTTCAAATGACCGAAAAAACGTGAAGGAGTGCACCAAAATTGTTGAAAAAATTATCATGAATACACCTCTACCAGATGTAACTTTGTGCCAAAGAACAGAAAATTTCCTTCACTTCCGTTGAAATTAAAAATTCTTGAAAATAATGCAATAAAATGGCCATAGCTCCGAAAGAGAGGGGGGTAGGGGTCCAAAATTTTGTGAAAAATTATTTCTAGTCAATATACACGACTTGAGGTGTTTAGGAGCCCAAAAGCGCCGGGGGCCAAATTCACCCCTTATCCGTCCATACCCTTTGTTCATTTTTCACCGTTCAACTTTCAAGTTAGGCAAACAATCACAATTTTTTCAACTTTCCTACGCCCAGTGCAACCCCATAATTTGGATTTTTTTCAAATTGATTTTTTCGAAGGGTCTTTTCCCCTTCAATTTTAAAAATATGCAGCATATTTATCCAACTTAGTGGTACCCCTGCCCGCCTATATCCAAAATTTTCTCGACAAAACGCTCGTTTCACCGGACACCCTGTATAAAAACAACATTTAACAAAATATCTTATACTTACAACATTGTCGAGCCTCTGCATAGCCTTAATTATTTCAGGATGATTATATCCGATGGGTATGGACGATATTTGCATATACACATCCAACAAAACATTACCATCCACATCGACGATGTAATTACCGATCGATTTCTCATAATCGCCGAATAATTGAACCGAATTACTTTGCTGATAAGAAAAAGCACGTGGTGAATGGATCATTTCGCAGAATTAATCTTAATTGCACGATCATTGTACCTGCACTTTTGATAACCTCTCAATGTAACTTTTGGTTTTCGGGCCTGGAACTTCGGTTTTGACACTCGGTCCCGGAGGTTCTAATCCCTCGAACGATGACACGAATCTGTAGTTATCTAGAAAATTTAATTTTTTCAATATTTTAGAAATCTCTGATGGTAAAATGGATCTCTGATCTGCGATTGATTTGAGAAACTCCGCGTTTAGGAATTTTTTCCAAGTAAAATTATTCGATGGCATTACGAGTTTGCAAATTAATATTTTCGCAAACAATGGTTTCCCGTTGTATTCAATTCAGCAAACAATACGAACGTTAATTATCACTTGAATTCGAGTATAAAAATTATCAACTCACTTTTCAGCTTAAATATCCGTTTTAAACACGCGCAGCTCATGTTTTGCATCTTAATTCGAACGTTGAACATGACAAGAAACCAGCTGAAGAATATAAATTCACTTAGCCACTGAACGTATTTCACGAGGAAGCGAGTTATTTAAATTCGTTATCAAATATTAAACATCTTTATCACATATAATTGTAATAAAACGGTAAACCGACTTCAATTCAATCTGGTATGTACTAGACAAGTAGGCGTTATTTTAACCAATTGTGAACTCGAGTAGGGAGAGCGATAGAATGTTTTTGAACTTGTGAGTGGGTACGATGAAAGGGCCAGCGCAGCTCTCAGAAATGTCTTCAACCTTATGGGGGGAAATAATCGATAAAATTTCGGTATCCTAGTTTCGGCCGGATCGCTGCGTAACCTGATGATGTGAAAACGACTGTGGATTTTTTTTCCGTCGGAATGAACCTACGATTAAGGTTGGAAAATAAATTCCAAGGAGTTGATGTTTATTGACAAACAACGTTAGTTGGTCTCCCGTCGACACCCCTCCCTCAAACATACGTCTTACAGATCCAGTGGCACTGAGTTCTGGAAATTCATCCTTTTACCCCTGAAATGGAATTTTTCCAGGTCAATTGGTCTGAAAAGTTGAAAATAAGGGGTCTTGAAAAGATCATATTTTTTTATCTTACGAGTTTTTCAAAAATTCATTTAAAAAAATTCAAGTTTTAGAATTTTTTTACTTACTGAAAATATCATTATTGAGACCTGATATACTGGGTTTGAAAATTTCACACAGGTCTGAGAAGTTTTTTGATTTTTTTGGGATTATTTTGTGTGATTTTTCCGATCATGGAAAATTTTAATGAAAATAGGGACGTTGCATTCCGTATTCCTTTAAAAAGTTTTCTAACTTCGATTTCATTTTTACCCTAACGTTGGAAAAGTTAGAAAAATTTTCTTCCATTTCTCTAAAGAGCCCATTGAGAGAGCTAAAAATTTTCAAAAAAAAAACTGTGTGATTATCATTATCAATTATCATATTTTCGGAAATTCTGAGTCCAAATTTTGACTCTATTTTTCAATATGATTCCCTCAGCCCCCTGTGACCTTGAATTTGAATAAATTTTTTGATGATAGGTAGGTAGGTACCATAAAACGTTTCTTTTGTAATGTTTTCAAGGATGATGGGTCTGAATTCTGAATCGGTTTCATGGTATGACACCCCCCCCCCCACCCTGAGCTTCCTTATTAACCTTCAATTCAGTCAAAATTCAAAAATATTCAAGAGAGGATTAATAAAGGGTCAGAATTTTGAAAATTTTGATATGGACGTCTCAATTAAGGTTTCAGGGAGAAAAATTGGAATCTTTAATTAAAATGATCCTCGACTCAAAAATGAGCCCTTATCCCCAGGAAGGAAATAAATTTCAAAAATATCGTGAAAAATGTAACATGGATGTCAAAATATAAGTTTATTAAGACACAGAATTCAACTTTTGTACTCAAATTGACCTTCGAACCCATAACGTGCTTTTTGAGAGTGGGAGGGAGAAATTTTTCAAAATTTTGACATGTTATCTGAATATTGGTAATTCTGGGGTGCAAATTTCAATTTTTTTATTCAAATTGACCCTCGATCTCAAAATAAGTTCGTAGGGGAGAATGAATTCCAAACGTTGAAAAATTTAATGCATTGGGTTATAGTGGGTCGAAAAACCAAAAATTTTGATTTTTGAAAAGTTACGCCTGTAAAAGTTGTTAGCTGGATAGACTGGAAAATTTTAAAAACATTTCAAAATCGATTCATATCTTATGATCGCGCGAGAGACTTAAATTCTCCAAAAATTGCCAAAAAAATTGATTAATTAAAATTTTTTTAATTTTTTTCTTTTATTGTCTAAAATTTTGATTTTTCATAATTTTTTCCAAAAAATTTTTGTGCAACTTGCTCATTTTAGAGCTTCTTTAGTGACTATCTAGACCAAAAAGCACTTTTTTTTTTGAAAAAATCAGTGTTTTATAACTCTTTTCAAGTTTTCTTCAGAGGTGAAGAAATATGAGAAACTTAAAAAAACTGTAAAACATAGATTTTTTCAATAAGTTGTGCTATTCGCTTCTAACAGTTCCTAAATAAGTTCTAAAATTGATTTTAATAAATTTTGATTTATTTTTTCGAAATTTCTGAAAATATTGAATTTCTGGCAATTTTCGAAGAATTGAAGGTTCTTGCGCGATCGGAAGATATGAACCGATTATGAAATTTTTAATTTCAATTTTCCAGTCTATCCAGTCAACAACTTTTGCAGGGGTAACTTTTCAAAAATCAAAATTTTTGGTTTTCGGACCCACTGTAATATGAGACAGAATTCAAATTATTCAGTCAAATCTATCTTTTATCTCAAAATAGGAGCGATTTGAAATAGAAACCTTCAGTGCAGAAGTTCATAATTTCACCAAATGGGTACTTTGATTTGGTTCTTTTGATTTCTCAATTCAACAGGTTTCTCGGATTTTTTTGAAATTTTAACAAAATTAAAGGGCATTGAGGGGCTCGGGGGAGGGGGCAAAACTCAAAACTGAAGTTAAATTTGAACACTAAAACCGATAGACCCCCCTCATTCGACATTGTTGAAATATTCTGAACTTGATTTTCGACCCAAATTGATTGGTGGGGGCTCATGGCCGGAGGAGTCAAATCTCAAACCAAAATATGCAAAAATTCGAATTCAACGTCAAGAAAAACAATACAAACGACATTTTGACTAAAATCACATGTTATGAGGATAGACTTCAGAGGGTTCAAAGAGGGGAGGGAGTCAAATTCGAATTAAGAATTCTCGAAAACATAAGTGATACGTCGCGTCGTACTGTGTTGTTTGGAACTTTTTGAAATTTTTACCAAAATTAGAAGATACGAGAGAAGTGGAGGGAGACGCAAATTTACAAATTTGGGGTCTTCGAAAAGTTTAATTTTTTTGGAATTTTGACCCAAATTTAAGAGGGGTTAGGAGGTAAAATCGAGAAATTGAGTCACACTTCGAACTCATTTTTTGAAAATTATTCTCTCTCTCAAGAGCCTTACTTCAGAGAAGGGGGCGGAGAGATTTTAGTACAATTTTTACAATCTCAAAAAATTTTAGTGGAAAAAATTTTCAAGATTTAAATTTTTTAGAAATTAATTTTTCCAGAAAACTCGTAGGTTAAAAATAATGTTACTTTTTGAAACCCTCCCTATCCTCCCTTTGGAGTCAATCACTTCCAAGAATTCCCAATAAAGTAGAAAACGGTAAAATTTTCAGAATCTGAGGTCATTTGGTTGCAAGGAGCTTTGACATTAATTTTAAGGCGCTTTGAGGATCATTTTACAAATTATTTAAGTCGAAGAATCCACTTCATTCATTACCTCTAAATCATATTTTCTTCCTTATCGCCATCGATTATTTCCCAATACTACATCACATTATCTCATCCTCATCCCAAAATTCCACCTTACTATCTCTAATTACCATTCAACGATCCACATCGATCAAATCCACCACATTTCATAACCCCAATACTCCAACTTCCACAAAACCAACACATCACTTTCAATAAAAAAACAAACTCGAAAAAAAATCTATATAATTAAATACCTTAAATATTGATTCATATAATACAAAAAAAAAATACAATTATATACAACAAAATTAAACTTCTATGATTCATTTTGTACATCCATACTACAAAACTACCACAGATACGTCTTTTAGTAAAAAAAAAAAAACGCGTATTAAACGACAAACAAACAACGCGGAACATTCGGATGGATTTTGGAAATTTCATCGTCTCTATGTACACAGACAATACTACAGGTAAAAATTAACTTTAAAATCATCAAGTACCTTTCAACATCGATAAACCATGAAAGACTAGATAGAATTTTCGAAGTTCTCGCCCGCGTCGATTTAATTACCCGTGGTCTCAGGTCCGGGGAAATGGGGATATTTTACACTTAGAATTTTTTAACGCGATTTTCCAATTAACGGTAATATCTGGTTTCATACAATCTCTACATACAATACGATTACCACATTCTCAGCCAAAAAAATAACACATGCAAATTAAAAAAAAAAAAAGAAAAAATAATAGTAAAAAAAAAGAAGAGGGAAAATCATTAAAATTACATCTAATTACAAAAAAAAACTTTCAAAATCTAATTACAAAATTTGTTTAAATTAAAAACTTAGAAATCGAAAAAAATTGCCAATACAAAACAGTAAAGGAAATAAATTAAAAAAAAGTGTAACTAAATAATACCAATGTCGTGTTATATAAGACCACACAAAAAATAACGTAAAAAATGGATAATATAATAAACAAAAAGGGGAGGGGCAACATCTACAGACAAATGTTAACACCATTATAATATACAACGATAATATCAACATCCTTTTACAATAAAAGTTATGCATATAATAAAACAAACGGACAAATATAAAGGATAACCTTCGTACCCATGATTTTTTTTCCAAGAAAAATAACATAGTATCGTGGCACAAGAGGTCATCGCGAATAAAACATACCACCGAGAATAAAAATTGAAAAACAGATAAACGAACATGTCGAGCGATAGAGAGAAAGGAAATAAGATAGTAAAAAAAAAGCGTATTAAAAACGATGAGAATTCCAATGAGGAATTATTTAGCTTCGGTCAATCTGTCTCGAATGTTTTTTACCTTTGATACGAAATACGCTTCTAGAGCTTCGGCGCATTTGTAGAAAGGAGAGTCTTTCGGATTATAGTATCGACAGTTATCGAAAATCTTGGTCATGTCGCCGATAAATTCGCTGAGTTTTTTGTATTTACGATCGGTGACACGTAGCTCGATGGTGGTGAGATCTGCGAAAAGAATAAGCATGAAATACGAGATCGATGGATGAAGCAGGGGTTGGGATCGTTTCATTCCAATTCAATAACTTTCTGATCTTGGGTTTCAGATTTTTCTCAAATTTTTTTACGATGGTTTCCATTTCCAAAGGTTAGAAAATCACTGATGTTATGGTGCCAGTCTCTCTGAAAGGTTACAAGGGGGAGAGGATCTTTTTGTCCTGACGATTTTACATAAAAATTCTCAAATTTGATGTCTTGTACCTTGAAATTGGAGATACTTTGAGCGATTTGCTTCAAGCATTTGGTAAGAGGATTGAAAAGAGACTCAGAATCGAGAATTAATTTTTTCAAAATTCAAAATTGGATTTCTCAGCAAAAAGCTTGATTTTCATGATGGATCAAAGTTCAAAGATACAATTTTAAAATCTAAAAAAATCCAGGTTTTTATACTAGTATTCGAAAATGACAGTTTTTGTGATTAAATCTTGCAGGGATCCGGAGGGAGGGGGTCTGGTCCCTCCGGCTCCGGCTCCAGCTCCAAGATTTTTAAAGAGTGTCTCCGGCTCTGAAAAAATCACCCGAAGGGGGCCCTCCTCCCACCGGATCCCTGACATTTTGACCCTCGGGGGGGGGGGGGGGCAGACACAGCGTCCTAATATGTTGAGTAAAATTTTAAAAAATTCAAAATTATACGTGGCATTTTACTCATAATTTGTTTTAAAGGCATTGAGTTCAAATATAAACTCTTTTTTGGATCTGGCCCCTTCCCTCCAAGAGGGTCTGAATTTTGTCCAAAAAATAAACAAATCAAAAAACTCGAGGGGCATGTCGGTTTGATTGTTCTTGATGATGTTGAGCTGAAAAATCGAGTTGATCATTGGTTTCAACCTTCTGCCATCCCTCCTTACCCCCCCCCCCCCCATTTCAATCATTTTTTTCATGAAAATATCATGTGGCGTATCGTTTGTTATGTTTTTCGGGTCGCTGAGTACGAATATGGACTTCTTTTTTTAATAGGACCTCACTTGAACCTGTTCTTCCTCATTTTTGCTTTTGTAGCCAAAAAACGAGCCTTTATTTAAACTCAACGACCCAAAAAAACATAATAAACGACATGCCACCAGATATTTTTATGAAAAAAAATCTGATGGAGAGAGGCAAGGGCAAGGAGAGGAGATTAAAGCCAAAAATAACTTAATTTTTGAGCTCTACTTTTCGCGAGAACCAAGCCACTCGATTTTTTTGATTTTTACAACCAAATTCGAACCCCTATAGAGAGGATTATTGGACTCAATTCCGAAAACTAAGTTGAAATTTGAGCTTAGTGCCTCAAAAAACATAACAAACGACATGCCACCTGATTTTTTTGATTTCTACAGACGAATTCGAACCCTTGTACGAGATTATTAGTGGACTCAAATCCGAAAACTGAAATGATATTCGAAATCAGCGCTTCAAAAAACATAAAAAACCATGTCAATTGTAATTTTCGATTTTTTTGAATTTCAACCAAAATTTTGGAGCCCCATGTCCCTCCCTAGAGAGCCAAAAATTATTAGAAAAACTTATTCATACCATTTTTTGCAGATTTTCAAATTATATTCTTGAACTTTGGCGTAAGTATCTTTGAAAATTAATTTTTTTGGTAAAAAGCTCAACTTTGAACTTTGAAAAAATTTTATGAGCGATTCCGAATCTTCTTTCAATTTTTTTTCAAGCTGCGCAAACCAAATTTCTCCAAGTGTCAGTTTTGAGAGACGAGACCTTAAATTTGGGTATTTTTATGAACATTGTTCCTCCCCCCTTCTCCGTCGCTAAAAAGGCTAGAACGAAAACAACGACAATTTTCCAATTTTTGGGGCGAGTAAAACTCGTAAAAAATTTTTTGAGCAAAATCTGAAGGCCATATTTCAAAAAATGGTTGAATTGACATGAATTAACCCAGAGGAAAAATCAATAAGTCTAATTCATCGTACCCATTGGTTCTTTGACAACGTTATAATAATCAGGAGCTTCCTCCGGATCAACTGGTTCCATGAAAGGCCACGCGCTTTTATGCATCTACAGAAACAGAAACAAACCCTCATTATTTTCAATTCATCGTGCATGTCTCGTCACAGAGACAACAATGGTTCGATTATTTCATGGTTTACGACTGCGAACACACAAGTACCTGTATTTGCTTTATTAATTTTTTCAACGCTTCGTAATCCTTTTGCGTCAGATTCTTCATATTAGCCACATTCGCGTTCGAATTACTCGTGCAATTGGGACAAATGTACTCGTCAATGTGATCAGCTTCCGATTGCATGATACCCACACATCGACCATGAAACCAATCTTGACATTTGTCGCAGCAAATATAGAACCTGAAAAATATAAACCATGTTGAAAACGTGTTCGAAACGCGGGCCGGTGTTTCGTCGGCGGAAAATCTACTTACTGAGATTCGTCGTAGGGTTGTCTACATAGACAGTACAATTCTTGCGATTCTCTGGCGTGAGCGCATTCCAAGCATACGAATTCTGATAGAGATTTGCTCATTTCTTCGGTGATACCGACGCAGTCGCCGTGGAACCAGTTGTTGCATAGATCACATCCGACGTAAAACCTGGAAATAGAAATCGTATTTAGATTATTGTGAATATTTATTTTTGTAATAAATGTAAGAAAGCATTAGTTCGATTAAAGAGTAAGATGCAGGAGGAAATTCGAAAGAAATTTTTTCAAAAAGTAGGTACAAATTAAGAAGGTAGAAATAAAATATATTGTGTATCTAATTTGAACAAGGATAATATTATTGTTGACACAAAAAAGGGGATTATTCATAGATAAAAATTCACAAAAAGTGAAAATTTTTCAGAAAAATCTACAATTTTTAAAAAACCTACAATTTTTGAGAAAAAACTACAACTATTGAGAACAATCTTCAATTTTTGAGAAAGATCTTCAAATTTTGAAAAAAATGTAAAATTTTTGACAAAAAATTACAATGTTTGAGAAAATTTACAATTTTTGAGAAAAATCCACAATGGTTGGGAAAAAATGCAAGCTGTTGATAAAAATGGCAATAATGGACCAAAAAAATATGAATATTAGTTTTTGATGACGATTTTTGACAAAAGATGACAATTTCAAGCCAAAAAGGACAATCTTTATTACTGACAAAAAACGAATTTTTTCACAAAAATTGCGGTTTTGACAAAAATGGCAAGACTTGACAAAAAATACGATTTTTCACTAAAAAAAACGAATTTGAAAAAGATAGTAGCAAAAATCACAGTTTTTCATCACAATTATCAACAAAAAACGATAATCTTTGATTAAAAATAGCGATACTTGACAACAATGCTGATTTCCGACCGTAAATGGTGATGATCGACCAAACCAAGATGTTTTTCTCAAAAAAAATATGACGATTTTTGACTAAATTTGTGGTTTTGGATGGAAAAATTACAAATTTTGCTAGAGAGCAAAAGTTTTTGAGGCATGGATATTTTCCTTCAATTCAAGAAAAATCGTTAACTTTTTCCTTGAAGGGAAATATTTTTAAAACATAGTTTATTGGTCAGCTTGGTCGATTAGAGTTATTTATAGACCAATCTGACCTCTGTTGGATCGAACAACTTGAATATTGAATGACTGTAATCTGGGTCAATTGCCTTTTTTTTTTTTTTTGCAGAAATAGAAATAGGCGAACTTAGGCTAAGGAGTCCAAACTTTTTGTATTTTTTTCAATTATGTTTCGCGAATATCAGAGGAACTGCGCCTGACCAAAATTTCGACGCCAGGTTCGAAACCGGCGTTCTAAAAACTACCTCTGGCCGGAATCCAAGCGCGATTGAACGATACATTTTTTTCATGTCAAAAGAGTGACTTTTTCTTCTTTCTTTTCGGGCCGCAAATGAGGCTGAAAAATTTTATCGTTTGATCGCACTCGGATTTCGTTAGAAATTTTTAAATTTTCTTTCACGAATATCAGAGGAATCAGCACCCGACCCAAAAGTTGACGGCGAATTTGTATCCGACGTCCTAAAAACTACGTTGGATTATTTTTTTGAAATACAGATCAATCTATTCTAACCTCGGTTTCTATCCTTTTCGTTTCGTTTTTTTGTACTTAAATCACTATTTTTTTCAAAAAACGTTCCAAACAAGATTTTTAAACAAGACATTTCTGAACAAGGAATTCTGATTCTTGACAAACATAATGACATTTTTTTGAAGAAAAAAACGTTTTGACTTGAACTAAATACAACTTTTGACAACCAAGGGTAATTTATGGCAAAAAATGAGGATTCTTTCATAAAAAAAATTGACATAACAATTTTTGATTAAAAAATAACTTTTTTTAAAGTAAAAATGTTAAAAAATGATGGTTTTAGACAAAAGATAAAATTTTAGTTAAAATTGCCATTTTTGACAAAATCTGAAAATTTTGTAACAGCAAGAATAACAATGGATGAAGATCTTTGACAAAAATTAAAAACTTTGATAAAAAAAAAATCACAATTAGTGACTTTTTTCTCAAAACGATATGATTTTTTTAAAAGTAAAAATGGAAATCAAGATTTTTGACAAAAATTTAAAAATGGCAAGAATGAGTCTGAACAAAAAGGTGGTTTCTGACAAAAAATCATAAAATTTGGCAAAAAATGCCAATTTTGGATAAAAACTACAATTTTGATTAAACAGCTATTAAAATATTCAGAAGAAAAATACAAATTCAGAAAAACTTAAAAATACATCTCAATTTGGTTGAAACTTGAAAAAAAATTTAAGAGGTATTTTTTGCTGACTTCTAAATGTTTTGTTGGACTTAAAAAAAATTGAAAAAATTTTTGTTAAACGTCAAGTCTTGAAAAAAAAATATGGACACTATTGACATTTCGTCAACTTTGGAAAAACTTTATGAATTCCACAAGTCGACACTTTACAACTTTTGAAATGCTGTATTCGTTTTGATAAATATTTTAAATCAAAAATTTAAGGCTAATCTCAGAAATAATATTACACTTTCTCCGCCATGACAGGATTTTTTACAATTCGTGATCATTTTTTGATATTTGAAGTCAGTTTTCTGAGTAAAGGAAAATTTCTCCGAAAAAAATGAACAGAACATAAATTGTAATGTAGAGTCCAGTTGGTTTTTCTTACGAATGTTAGCTTTCGAAATATTTTAGTTCAAAATTCAACTTTTATATTTTTACAGAAAATATTCTCAAAAACTAAGCCCCCTCAGAAAAAACGAATTGAACTCCACAAAAAGGAAATTTTACCCTCAACAATTTATAATTCATTATTTTTTTCATTTAACCGTTCCTTTGCTCAGAAAATTGACTTCTGGTGTCAAAAGTTCTCAAAAAGTGTAAAAAAATGTTCAACAAAAAATTCAAATTGTGAACAATTCTGACGTGATAGAATTTTTTCACTGTTTTTCTCGTGATCAGCACGAAAAATACCATGAAAATTACCCATTAAATTTCAAACACCATTTTCTACGTCGACCTGTGCTTTTATTCGCATAAAGCTGACAAATTTTTGGTTGACCCACAGGCATAAGATACATTGATGCCAAAATATGAAAGCGAAATTTAAATTATTGAAAACATCGCAAACAAAAATAAAACCGTTTGTTTACAGAGAGTTTATCTTAATAAAAATTTTCCTGATATGAAGATGATAAAAAATATATACATAAACAAGGTGTCCAAAAAACACCAATGTTTTTTTTCAAATTTAGACATAGAAATTGGTCGATTTTTATAATTTCTGTCTGAATTTTTTTACTCTTGGTTGAAACCCATAAAAAGCGTTTCAACGCGTCTTTTTATCACTGCATCAGTAATTTTCTCGGAAACAGCGATGACTTCTGCTCTAATTGGTACTGATCGAATCTTGAAATGATGACAAAATCATTTCCGATGAAAAAATCGTTAATAAGGATTTCATCATGATCACACAACTCAATCGAAACCAATTAGGGTAATTTTTATTGGTAAGTTTCAGAGAAAATGACTTCACATGATGATGAAATATCAAACATATAATCAAAATGCTCATTTTATTCGAAAAACAACGAAATTTACAATTTTTCGAGCACCCTATAGAAAGCAGGCAATTTTTCAATCCAAAATTCAAAGTATTTCTGGTAAAAAAAAAAAAAAAACTATTGAAATCAACTCGCTATTCTCATCGAGCTTCGAAAATTACCGCCGGGAAAGACTTTTGCAACAAGTTGTACAGTTTTATTAAAAGTCGTGCGTAATTAGCACGTGGGTAAATGATAAGAAAGATTACTTCAACCGCTACGAGATTAGGGAAAAATCAAATAGCAACACGATGTTTTCGTGTTTATTCAGGATTAAAAATAATCATTGTTTCGAAGGCTTTCGCCTTATCGGATTTAAAAAAATAAATAAACCGAAATTGTTATCAAAATAGCGGCATTCTTTTCACCAATTTCAACACTTTTGTCTCCGCCTTCTCTCGAATTTCCTTCAAAACTGCCACTCTTGATTTTCAATTTAAACTAAAAACCATTTTACTTACTTCGTATCATCATACGGAGTCCTGCAAACACACAGCAGCTTCTCTTTTTTGCTACGAGACGTCGTCACCGTACCAATAAGGCTCTGCTGCTTGGCCGCACCACCACGAACATCTCGTTTACCCGTTTTACGATTGCTAGTCCTGGCGGCGGTTTGATTGGTCGTCTTTCTCATATTCGTCGACGCTGGCGAGCTCATCTGCTGCGAGCTGGTGGCCGCAGCTGATAATCTACCGGATGCCGCAGCGGCCGCAGCAGCAGCTGCAGCGGTCGGCGTAACCGTTCGTCCGGAGCTAGTGGTATGGCTTGCGCCGACACCCGGCACGCCGGTTCGATTGGTCAGAGTCATCTGCAGCAGACTTCTGGCGTTGGAGGGTGTAGTTGGTACGCCGGAGGTGGATGATTGCAGCGTCGTCGCGTACGTCGCCGTGGATCCGGTCCGAGTGGTTTGAGAGACCGAGCTGGTAGGCGATGTTGACGAGGCAACGGGGGTCATTTTACGTTGGGCGTTCGTCATCGATGAAATATTCGATTGGTTTTGGACGACGGACGACGAAGCCGAGCCGGCGTATTGATCGGTCGGTTTGTTCGCGTTCATTGAATCTTTCTGTAATTGCAAATCGAAATGAAAATGAGCGGTGAAATTGGAGGAATTGGGGCTGGAATACGATACGTACTTGAATTTCCAGCTTTATTTTTTTCTCCAATATGTCTCGTTTCTCGAGGATTTGTTTCTTCAGTTGTTCTTTTTGACGATACAGCAAAGACTGCAGTTTACTTTGGTTCTGATTCCATTTCTTTTCTTCTTGCATTCTGCTAAGGCGACCTTTGTTATTGGGTTTCTCGACGATTGGTCTGCGGAAATGACGAATCACATAAATAACGAGATAAATTGACGAGGAATTTCTAAAAATTACAATACGTACTTTGGGGTCTTTGCCCCTCGTCGACCCCTTTTAGCCGGATTCTCTTCGTCCATACTACTGGAAGATGGTCGTTTTCGGGTGCCAACTTTACCTTCGCCGGACGGAGATATGGTTTCGGTTGAAGTATCTGTACCACTGGGACGTGTTTGATCGTTGGGACTCGATAATAGATGATTTTCCAATAAGCTTCCTTCCGTTTTATTGCTGACGATTTCTTCTGGATTGGAGTAAGGAAAAAAATATGAAAATACGAAAATTTTCGATTTCTTCGACCAGAATGATTTTAAACTTACCATCAACGGCGGGCATAGCTGGCTGGGGCGAGACGATCGTATTGACTGGTTGTTTAGGTGCTATAGGGGTAAACGATTCGAGAACGTTGTTCACCTCTTGTTTGATGGACGCTTCAGCCTGAGGAAAGCATGAAAAAATGCATTAAAACCATGAAAATAATCAATATTTCAATTTTCGACATAATTTTCATTCTTGATTTCCATAAAATAATCCGTATGCTTACTTGAGAAGTGGTATTTTCCTTAATCGGCGATTCTACGGCCCCAGTGGGCTGCTGCATCGCGAGATAAATTTTCGTCGGTCCGAGTATACCTTGATTACCAGCCGAAGCTTGAGCTAAACAAGTAAAATTTACCATTAGCCATTTTCCAAGCTCTTACCCCATAATTTCTCATAATCCGTGCTTACTTTTCAACAACTGCTGTTTAACTTGATGCTGTATAACTTGTAACTGTTGAGCGGTGAAATTGGACCCTTGCAGACCTTGGAGCACAATTCTGGGTCCCTGGGCGCTCTGTATGACCTGAGCTGTAATACATTTGATAATCGTACCGGGAGGTTCGTTGGCAAGCATGGCTTCTTGTTGAGGAGTCAATCCGCTGGCATTGGCACGATTCTGAGCATCGCCAGCTGGACCGATATTCGGCTGTACGGGGGCAACTGCGGCAGGAGTTGAGGCAGCAGGCACAGCAGCGGGAGTAGCAGCAACGGGGGTGATTTTTTTCTGCTTAGCGGTCAAGATGGTTTTGGTGACAGTTTTCGGCGTCAATTTTGTAGGCTGTAAATGAACAAGTAGAATAATCAATTTTGATTGCTCGTAGTGCGATAGTTCGATATTTCTAGACTGATTTGTTTACCGATTGAACTGTGGTTGTCGCAATCGGCGTTTGTTGCTGAGTTACGACCGATGTGGTTGCAGCAGGGTTGGCAGCGGAGATCGGCGTCAGCGGAGGTTTCGCTTGAATAGCTGTCTGGTTGGGTAAAATCGACGTTGTCGTGGTAGTTTGAATATTCAAGTTGGTGATCGTTCCACCGGCGCCGGATCTGACTACTTTGACGATGTTAGCTGTGCTGCCCGGTGTGCCCAATTGCGCCAAGGTACCGTCTAAAGCAGGAAATTGATTAATGAATTATTGAGTCTATTAGAGAATTTTTTAGGTAAAATATGGGTCAATTTTTACCAGCAGACGATCGAATGATCACTTGTTGTCCATTAATGGTGGCTAATTTACCGTTGACTAAATTCTGTAGAACGTTGACGGTGTTCATGTTGGCATTATTGAACATTAAGGGGTTTATATTGTTCACGATTTGACCTTCTGAAGTGATCACGACAGGGGTTTGCTTCGGCGTAGCGATGGTTTGAAGGGTTGGAGTAACAGCGACAGAAGTCTATTAAAGAAAAATTCAAGTTAGATCGAATTTGACAACGAATGCTCGATTTATCCATCGAATCGTCGTCTAGTTACCTGATTGGCGATATTTTTGCCACCAATGACGATCTGCTGCGGATTAACTACTTGGCCGGAATTATTAACGAGTACGGTAGCGCTACCGGACGTCTTCGGGATCAAAGTTGGCATACCAGTTTGTTGTTTCAAAATCACCTATGAAATAAATCGTCATAAATTATCGGTTCGTCGAAATCAACGAGCTTATTGATCAAATTTCGCTCACTTGGGCAGGTTTTCCACCAACTATCGGACCCACTTGCAGTTTAGATACGGGCACGAATGATTTCAGTCCGGCGTTATTCACGCCCTGAGCAGCGACCACGATTTGTTGTTTGGGTTGCATATTCGCATCGGATGTGTTCTCTTCGCCAATGGTGATTGTTTTCCCCATAGCTGCTTGTTGTAAGGCCGTAGTGGGCTCTCCGTCGATCTTTTTCAGAATTGCGTTTCCGGCCAGCGAAGTAGACGTTACGCCGCCGCTTTGTTGGGTATGCAACACGTGTAATTTACCACCGGGTAACTGAACTAGTTGTTGACCTGAGGAATAAAACGAGACTAGATCAATTTGGGCTCAAATCTTGATCACAACGAAAGAAAAAATCTCGAGGCTTACCAGGTAGCAATCCTTTCACTTGGAATTTTCCATCTGGTGTTTTAGATATTTGAATTCTTTGTTGGACGGGATTTCCTGCGAGGAAAAAATTTAAATGAATATCCTCAATCTTAAGATACTATTTTCAAAATAAATCGATCGAAGTGATAAGTACCTCGTAATTTAGCAGCTAAAGAACTATTTGCAGCAACAACGGAATTCTGCGAGGTATCTTGATTGATGGTCGGTGTCGACGCTTGCGACACTGCGAGTTGTCCCTTTTGCTGGATCAATTTTGGTAAAAGATTTGCAGTTGCTGAAGTAATAACTGTGGCTTTGCCATCGGGTCCTGTAAAACATTGGAAAAAATTTCAATCAATAAATAAATTTTCAAAATAGAATTTTTTTACAAAACCCCATCTGAGTAATTTCTTAATAAAAGCTACCTTTGGTCATAAAAATACGACGAGCTCCGACCACAGCCTTATCCGCATTAACCGGGGTGCTATTTCCGGCAGCTATTAAAATTCTAGAATTTTCTTTCGTAAAGGTCGAATTCGGTGTACCTGGTGTCAAAGTACCTTAAATAACAAAAAAATCCAATTAGTTACGTATTAATTATTTTTAAATCTCTCTTGATCAAAAATACTTACCACTTTTGCCGAGTAAATTGAGCACCTGCGAGTTGGACGAATTGAACGGCGTACTAGTGATAAATCTCTTAATAACGTTTCCATCGCCGGAAGGTTGCAATATGGATTTGGCATTCGACGCAGACGTATTAGCCGCATCGATAACTTTACGATTCGAGCCCATCAAACGTTGCACCCGATCTTTGACATCATCGTTGGTATTCTGGGATTTTTGTATTCCATCCTTGGAATCCGGAGTACCAGCGATGGAATTACGATTCACGGTGTTTGCTAGGGGTCTTGGTCTAAGCATAGATTGCGTTTGAGCTGCTATAGCTTCTTTCTCCAACCTGCACAAACGATGGAAAATGATTAAAATGAGAAATACGAGGAGGAAATCCACATTGGCAGATCCAGCCTCGAGCATACTGTGCCATCGCACAGCTGTTCATGCTTGAAAAATAATTACAAAAAAATGAAAAAAATTACAATTCAATAAATCATCCTGAAATTTTGGAATTTTTTTTTGAGATATCAAGTATTTCCGGAATATTGCCCAATTCTTGAAAAATTGTTCAAGTTTTGGATAAAAATGGTTAAAATAGTAAAACATATCGATAATGTTTTGAAAAATTTCCCAAGTTTCAAAAAATTATACAAGTTTTTGAAAATTGTTCAATTTGTGCAAAACTGTTCAAGTTTTTGAAAACTATCCAATTCTTTAAAAATCGTCCAATTTTCAAAAACCATCAAATTTCTGGAAAATTGCCTAATTTTTGAAAAACTCTTGATATTTTGAAAATTATTCTATTTTGTTTTGAAAAATCGCTAAAATCAAACTTTAAAAAGTATAACAATTTTAGAAAAATGTCCTGGTCTTGGGAAAACTTTATTTTCAACAAAATATCTAATTTTTCCAATTTTTTAAAAAGTTGTTCAATTTTGAAAAAATATTTCTTTTTTTAAATTTCTCCTAAATTTTTTAGGATTATAAAAAAATGCCCAATTTTGAAAAATTTTGTTCAAGATTTAGAAAATTGTACAGTTTTTACAACTCAATTTGAAAACTGCCATTTTGAAAATTTTTCGATATTTCATTCCACAGGTAATATGGAATTTTAGAAATGTCATTTTATAATTGAGCAATGGTTAATTGATTATCAATAAATTAGCAATTCCGAATTAAAAATCATCCAATCAGCCCCTTTGAAAGAAATTGGTACAGCTATTCAACTCGGATGGATCTGCCAATACAAATTGATCGAGAAAAAGACGAGTACGTACTTTTCGCTGAATTGCTTAATTTCCCATAATTCGAGTTTCGATTCATCTACCCAAATTTCCGATATTTGAGGGTCGACCTTTTCCAGAGCTTCTTCTCGTTTACGTTTACGCAAACCGGTACGAAACGATGTAACCTCTGCAAAATGGACACGAAAAATTCAATTATTTCTTGTCCTACGGATTTCTGCATTTTCAAATTTTCAAATTTTATTACCTCTGATGGTCTTGGGCGTTTCCAAAGGCGTAACAATTTTACGTAATTTATACTCGGTTCTTTCGCAAAACAGTCCTAGATGTTTCTTTTCCAATATCTCCGTCGTAATGATCTCGGTTTCGTTGGTAACTTGATTTTTCGTATCTAACGAATGTTTCGTCTGCGAACAAAAATCCACCAAGTTAAATCTCGACTCAATGGATGGTCATTTTCCAATGAAGAATGATAATTCACCTGCATATCGTCCCATTTCAGTGAAGCCCACATGATACGGAAATGTAATCCTGCCGCCAATATGGTATGAACATTTATCGTACGATATAGCCAACTTGTCTTGAATAAGGGTCTAGGGCAAGGATAATTCCAAACTCGGTGATTGGCCTGAAAAAAGCACCACAAAACTTGATTCTCGCGGACCCAAATTTATCAATCTGGGAGATCTAATCAAAATTGAAACAAACCTTGGCCAAATAACTGAATCCGGCGACATAGAAGCGTCCAGCTTTTCGAGCTAATTTTCTCAACTCGTAAGGAGCCAAGATCATAATACTGTGTTTATTGGCACGAGTAGCGAAAGTCGAGGTTTGAGGATATTTCACCGGAGAACGTTTTTTCCTCTTGTCTATAGCCTGGGTTATGATCTTTTTCAAGTAAATCTATTTCAAAGAAGAAAAACAATTATAAATCTCTTAGAACATTTGACTGGTTAAAATCAAGTACTCACTCTTTGTTTGGTATCGGTAGTCGAATATTTAATATCATCCAGATTACGACGAGGTGCCACGATCGGAGTAGCCATGATATTTGGTAGGACGGAAACCGTTCTGGTATTTCTTCCACCCAAACTGAGAGGTTCGAGTTTGACGATGGATGACTTTATGTTATGTCTTCTCGCGTAAAACGCACTTTTACCTCTGTAAATGAATAAAAAATGTACAAAACTGCAATTTGAAAAATAATACGAAATGAAAATATATTTTACCTCAACGATAGCGAAGTGGTAGGAGTAGTCACAGCTGAATCTGCCACCCCAGAGAACGCTTTAGGAGGTAACGTTTTAATGGTACGTTCGGATTTGATATTATCAGCATCGACGGTGCTTTTGGAAGCCACAGAACCGGTATCGGACTTCTCTTCGGCGGGTTCTTGTTTGATAGTCTTATCAATGTCGTCTTTTTTCTTCTTACCTTCATCGTCGCTGTGATCGGAGCCACTTTCGGACATCGACTCTTCGACTTCTTCATTAGCACCGATTTCTACCTCATTGCAGATATCGGTAGCGTTGGCGAAGAAAGTCGAATACGAAGATTGGGTAATCTGATCGTTAGTTTCGTGCTCGGTTTTGATATCCGTCGTGGTATTTTCGGTTTTGACATCCACCGTGGTATTTTCGGCTTTGATTTCGGCCTGTTTTTCTACATTTTCGGCGGGTACGTTGGTCTCTGTTGGTGCTGGTTGAGCAACGATACCGGTCGTGATTTCTGTTTTAACAGTATCCTCGGTTTTGACTTCTTCGTTGGCTGGAGTTTCCGTTACGGTGTTTTCGACCGGTTTAGGTTCCTCTACTGCGGTCGCTGGGGTGATTTGGTCGTTGGTAGCGGGTGCAACCGGTTGAACGATTTGATCTGGTACAGTTTGAACTTCTCCGGTATCGGTGGTTGTGGTAGGAGGAGCAGTAACGGTTGGATTTTGATTTTCTTCTTTGATTTGAACTTCTTGCGGTTGTTGTTCGGCTGGTTTTGTTTCAGTTTCCGAAGACGCAGGAGCTGCTACGGTTTCGGTCTTGACCACGGTACTTTGTTCTTCGCTGGTTGGGATTTTAATATCGACGATATTTGATAATTTCGAAGTATTTACTACGACGGTGTTGACACTGGTCGTGGGTACAGTTTCACCTGCGAAGAAAAAAATACGAGATGAAAATATTTCGATGATTTCTTCTCTGGTCGAAAAAATTGAACCATTGAAGTAAATATTACCTTCAGTTTTGATAATTTTCTTGACATTGGTCTCCGGCGTAGCTTTATTCTCTTTATTAGCCTGGTTCAGAGCGCTAGCTTTATGCAACAGGTCTAACAATTCAACACGTAATCGAGACCGTTTCCGGCACAAAGGCGAATAACACTCCAACGGTTTTAAATTGGCACAGCCACGTGAGTAACAAGAATGAACTTTGTTCAGCTGAGTCAACGACATGTACTGCGACCTTAGAGCGTGTATTTTAACACTCAGAGCGTTAAATAGCGCATTATTATTGGTCGGATTGGCTATAGAAGGCGCAGGTTTATCTGTCGAAGTGGTCGCTGGAGTGATCGCCGGAGTCGTTGTCGTAGTCACCGCTGTTGTAGGTTGCGATGGCAGAGTCGTAGTGGTCGTCGTTGAAGTACTAGGAGTAGCAACTGCCGCCTGAAAAAATAACGATATTGAAGAAGAAAATTCAAAATTGTCGAATATTCAAAAATTTTGACTGATACCTTTTTAGCGGCGAGTTGTCGTTCTTCCAACGTTTTCAGATGAGTTCTTCTGGTCAATAATTCGTCCAGCTTGGATTTTTTGGCCACTTTGGGGTAATGCAAACGACCTGGCGTTAGGAGCGATTTGGAGACGTCGATTTCGGTGAATTCGGTTTTGGGCGGAATTACCTTCAGGTTTTTCAAATTGGCGAGTAAACCTGCAGCAAAAAAATATACAATTAGGAAAATATATTTAATAATTTTTGGTTATGATTCGAGGTCAACTTACTGTTTTCTTTTTTCTCAGATTCGTCTACGTCTAACTCGCGATTGTCTCCATCACCGGTACATTGTTTCATTAATATTTCGTATATTCTTTCTTCTACAGCTAGGATTTTGAATCCTTTGTCATCTGTGGAAAAAAATAATTTGCTCATTTTTCCAGGTTTTCCATACCAATTTTTCGAATTTTCCAGACCGTTTACAAATGTGTCTAACAAAACTTCGAAATCAAAAGACAGGATTTCAGTAGAATTTTTACATGAATTTTGCAAGATTTTTCCCAAGCTTTTCGAAAATAAGTAATTTTCATCTCAAATATTCCTAACTCGAAAAAAAATTAAAATTGAAAAAAAAAGAGTCATAATTCTACACATTTTCAACAACGAGGTAGTCTTCAAAGGCATGCATTTTTTTCGTGTCGATTTATTAGCTCCTCTGAATACTTTTCCCCTCGGTCGTTTTCTACCGGTCTCGACCTTCGTATTTTTTTTTGCAAGGGAAAGGAGGGAGCTAAAAAACTCAAAATTTCGATTTTTTCTAAAAATAATTTTAAAAAAGGACCAAAATATTTAAAAAATTCAATATTCAGAGGCTGAAAAATACAATTATTCAAGAAATGTACCTACGATTAAAAAATATTTGAATTTTCAAGGTAAAATTTCGTTTAAAAAAATTTCCCAATGTTGAAGTAGAAATCCTAAAATTCCCTGTTTTTTTTCCTTCATTTTTTTAAGAAATGGGCACCGAAAATAATTCACAAATCATTACCTTTGACTTGCACCATGTATTTATAAGGTCCGCTACTCAATCCCAAATCTCGAGAATCGGCGATTTTCACTCTACGAGTCGAAGATAGCCAAAGCCATCCCCATTGACCATGTATTCGATACTCTTCGCCTTTTTGTTTGTACACCTGGAAAAAAAAATTACATCGTTAGGCATCATTTTTTAATTAAATGAGCCACTTCAATACAAAATTATCATAAATACCTGATGTTTTAATCCTAAAGTGTATTTGACAAAATTATAAGTCATTCTGTTTCTTTCTTCTTCTTCGGCGTACTCTTTTTTCTCCTTCTTATCAAGTCGTTTCTTTTCTTCTCGTTCAGCGGCCGTAATACGAATTAATTTGGTATGCCCTGAATAAAAATATATTATCAAAATAATATAAAATTATTTCTAGATCATTTTGGTATAAATTTAAGAAATTGTGATCCAATTTACCTAATTGATCGTGCCAAACTGAAGCAAAAACTACTGGTTTGATGCACGCATGAAGAGCTATGATGGCTCGAGCGAACTCTCTCGGAGTATTGCTGGAATTTACAGCAGCAATCCAAGCTTTCCGCATTTGGGACCAGTTGACATGCATAAAGGCCGGTGGAATACTATTTTCCATTTGCAGCACGCTTTGTCTTAACGAATTAACCAGTTGAGATCGATTACCTGGAAGAATGTGGAATATTAGTATTATATTGATTTTTTTTTTAAAGGGGAAAGGAAAAAAACCTACAATACAGAATAAAGATCAATTTAAATTTTCAATTTTTCTCTAAAAATGATGAATTTTTTTCAAAAATATAAAATTAAAAAACTTTTTTTTTAATTTAATATTATTTTAAAATAAAAAATCAAACTTGCAAAAATTTGGTTCTGAAATTTATAATTTTGCATTTCGAAATTTCTAAACATAAATTTACCTCGTTTCATCATTTTTATGGTTTAAAATTCGTCTTTTCATTTTTTTCATAGGCATATATTTTTTTAGAATACGAAATTTAAAAAATTTCAATTTAATTTCTAGAATTTTGTAAATTTTTAGTTTCCATAATATATTTCAAAACATTATAGCTTCAAGACGAATTATATTAATTCATCAAGAAATTTAAAAAAAAATAATTTTATAAAATTTGTTTATAAAAAAAAAGACAAAGAACTCACTGTAAATATTTCCCGGCCATTTAAATTCAGCGGCAGTGGTAAGTGAAAATTTATAAGACATGTGGCGTTTCTTATCGCGTTCTTCGCTTTTTTGAAATTTATTCAAAGCAATCTGGTTCATGCTGTACTGATTAACGTAATTTTTATAATTATTCTCCATTCCAAGTTTAAATAAGTACGTTCCTAGGAAAAAAAAAAACGAAAATTGTAATTAACTGTACACATTGAATTTGTGCGAATTTAAAATCATGGCGGTTAATTTACCGGTTGAAATTTGCTGAGCTTTCAATCGCGTCAATCGGCTTCCATTTATTTCGTGAATATCCGGGTAATCTTTTTCACGTTTCTCGTTTATTTTACCGCCTTCTGCTTTGGCCGCCGTATTTTTGTCTTTTTTACGTAACTCTTCCATATTGTACGTTCTGGGCGTGAGAGATCCGGTTTTCGAACGAGTAACGATGTCCCGTTTTCTTTCTAAAAATGGCGGGAAAATTACAAAAAAAGGAATTAATTTTTCAGTATTTTTTTTCAGGAAAAGAGGAGGGGAGGAAGGACATACGTCAAAATAAAATATAAATTTTAAAAAATTGAAGTCAATTAACGAAGAAATAATTCAGACACGACTTATTTACTTCCAATAGCAACAAGGTTCCTACTTCGAATCAATTTCCATGACGCAACAAGTACAAGGAAAAGGTTCATACTTGACTTATGGAACATAACGTATTCGAAGGTGATTGACCCTTGTTGGTACTGGAATCGTATGACGTAACGTTTGGAAAACTTACGTTTTTTGGTTTCAGAGCTTCCATCTTCGTCTTCGTCTTCTTCCATATCATCATCGTCATCTTCGTTTTCAGAAACATTCGCTTTTTCATCCTTTTCATCTCCTTTGTTGTTTGCTTTATCGGTAGTTTCATCGGCGTCGGTTTTTTCATTATTATTGTCTTTAGAGGCGCCGTTTTCATCCTACAATTTGATTTTCAGTATCAATAAAGTCGTGAATTGCGTCATCAAAAATCAAGCAAGATTTAAAACTTACCGCAGTTGCGTCATTATCTCCATCCTGGGAGCTAGAATCGTCATCTTGGCTTTTCTTGCCTTTTTGGCGTTTCTGTTCTTCTTCCTGTATCCTTTTTTCTAATCTTTCTTTTTGGAATTTAATTACAGCGGCTGAAATGACACAATTCGAATAAAATTCGGTTTGGAATTAGGAAGATGAAAATTGACGAAAAATAAATACCGTTTTCCACTTCTAAATATGATTTTTTGCTTCCTTTGGATTGCATTGTGAGCTTCTCGGTAATAGTCATTTGTCTAATTATTTCTTCTCGAAATTCGTTGATTTCTCGACAAAGCCCAGCTTCGAATTCTTGAGAATCCAACGTCTCGAGCAATTCATCCAATTGCGGAACCGACGAATAATACCAATATTCACCGTCTTCGCTTTCACTGCGAAAAAATGTCAGTATTAATCGAGGTGGGTAAATTTCTTCGCTGAAATACGCCGGAAACACTTACATGAATATTCTACGACACAAGAACCAATATTTTCTTCCATGTCTATCGAAGCCAAGAGGTTCTTGACGAGATAGTAAACCAGATTTTTCAATATCAGGTATACAATCAGTGACACCGGTAACCTGTAGAAAATGGCGGGAATTAGAACAAGAATTGATTCGATTGAATGAAAACTAGAATTTAATTACTTTATGAATTTTGCATAAATTGCACTGCCAGTCTTCTTGAGGAACATCTGTTAGAGGTGGATCAACACATTCTAAGTGAAAAACAGCCGGGCAAGTTTCGCAACACAATAGATCGCCAACTTTGTGGCAAACACGACAGTGATCTTCATACTGGAAACCACCTAGGTACAGAATAACACATGTATTAGAATTTTGGCGCCAGATGTGAGCTTAAGCGTATATGGGAGTACGTACCTTCATGTATGAGATCTTCTCTAACAGGATTGGTTATTAGAAACTGGTTTATAAGAAATTGTAATAATTTAAGACGGTTTTCAATATCGGTAAACGGATACTCGCAAGAGTTCAAAATATGTAAACTGGGTTCCTCGAAAGTACTATCGCTTTCAATATATGCTCTTAAAACTTCTGGCCAGGTAACACCGTCGATGAAGTACAGAACCGAATTGACGCTGTCTTTTTGATCTAAGGCGCCGAAATGAGTCTGCTGGGCATCTTCTTCGCGTAGAATAGCTTTCAAAAGCATTATATGAATTTCGGCGAACAGATACGTTTGCTCTTCGCAGGTTAGCACGGCGCAGAAATCTTCGAATCTGAATGGCGATAGACGTATTAGCGTCCTAAACCGCCTAAGTACTTCGTATATGGATAACGCCGTCATTACGTGTTCTCTAGGTACGAGTAAATCGTCGGAAGTCTTTGGTAATTCTAAAGGCGGTATGTCCCGATTTTGCAGCCATAAAGGTTCAGGAGTGGGATTTCTTTGATATGTAATATTTTTACGATTATTGCCACCGGTTGTAGAATAACTAGATACGGAGAAATCGCTGTCACTGAGTTCGTCGCGATTTTCATCCAAATCGCTAGTGCCCAGCGAATCGTTGTTATCACTTTTCTCGCTATCTTCTTCGCCGAAGTCCGATCCGTAGTGATAATCGGAATATTTATCTTCTACATTATCCGAATATTTATTTTTCGCTAGTTTAGATTTCGGCTTAGTTTTGGTTTTCTTCTTAGTTCGACTTTTTCGACTTATATCGCTTCCGATCGGAGACGAATTGCGCGAAAAAGGCGATAAAACTTGAGAATTCGACGTATCACTGTCTTTCGAATCCAACAAATATCTAGGCTTTTTTAATAAATTCAAGTGCCTAGATTTTTCTACATTGGTAGCTTTAGGAGGCCTTCCCCTCCGCCTGGCTCGGCCGAACATTTTTCTTTAATCAATCGAGTTATCACACTTCGATGGGCAAAATAATACTAGATCAACAAACTCGAATATGACATGACATTACTTATCTCTGCTCAATGTATAACGGTTTGCCACAAAAAGCGCCATTTTCCAAAAGGTCACGTGACATTCACTAATTTCTTCAAATTGTTAATGTTCCGTACATTGTAGATTCTAGTTTTGCGTCACATCACTATCATTAAATCTAATATTTAAATTTACAACACGTTTACCAAAATCATGATTGCAAAAATTTACAATTACAACCAAACAAACTTGCAATAAAATACGCAATAACAAATTAACAGAAAACAATATCCCGAGCGTTCCTATTGGTCGGCTACGCGAGAACTCAATAACAATTATCAACTAACGTACGCCACATATAAAATTCGCGAATTTTTCCGATTGATGAAATTAATGAAAATACTGATCGAAGGTATCGAAAAAATGATAATTTTCGCACAATTAACGCGTAACTTAATTAAATTTAATTACATTTTAATAAAAAACATAATCAATCAGAATCGTTGTACAACAGCGTCAGTGGAACAGAACATGAAAAACAAAAATTCCCTGCATCACTGCTTTTTTTCGAAAATTCCCTTTTTATTACCTACCTAAATTATTTTTTAAGTAGGTGAAAAAAAAAATTTCGGTGAGATGTCATTTTCTAAATTGTCGCGTTTATTTTCTCAGAAAATTTTCTTATCACGTTGGAGAATTGAGATAATGAAATAATTGAAATGATCAATGATGAAATAAAAGTTCGATGAACGTGAAAGTTGAGCTTTGAAAGTTGTTTGGTTGTAGCTCAGTTATTTTTATGTTTTTCATCGGTTTCATTGTTCGTTTGTTGTGACAAAATCGTACAAAATGAGTACCTCAACGATGTACAACCTGAAACCAGTTTTTGATTTTCCGGCACCGTTTACCAGCACTAGTTCTATGTATAAATTGAAGAATATTCAATTCAATAGGGTATCCAATTCCGCAGATTTTGTATCTCAAGTATGTCAAAAAGTTCTCTCTCAATTCAGCTTGATTTACTCTAAAACATCTGTGTTTTGAATGTTCGATTTCTGCAGGAAAACCACATTTCCGAGACTACAGATCTAAATTCGGATGAGAAATTAGTCTTATCTCGCCAAAAGAAGCTATTAACCGAACTTTCCAAGCTGAAGGATCAAATCGACGCTTTTCGTTTAGAAGTAAATAAATTGAAAGTACCCAAACCAGCTGCATCAAAAAGTGCACCGGTGTCTGTTTCGAAAGTGCCAAAAAAGTTGGATTATTCCACTTTACTTTCTGTAAGTGATTTTCAATTTCAACTATGTGTTTTTTCAACATATTTGTTTGAAAGGGTATTTTTTTTTCGCAGGATACAGCAACGCATGGTATCGTCATCAATGCTGATCCCAACTACCCGCCGTATTGTTTACTAGGATTGAATAAAATCTGGAAAGATTTGCCAGTTCATGTCTCAGTCCACGTGCATTCGTCGATCGTATCGTTACCAGAGCAAGTGAAAACATTCGACGTGTTACAAAAGCTGAATTCTCAATCTAAATCCAGAGTTAATATAACCCTGGTGTGGAAAGATGGTAAAATTCGCTACTTTTATCGCTTTTCTATTTTAGTTCAATATTAATCCAAATTTTATGGTTTTAGTTGACGAAGACTGCGAACTGATAATATCTCCAGTGAGAAGTACTCTGATTGCTGGCGAAGTGAATCTGTTGAGATTTTTCGATCAGTACTTGTCGTCGGATTCAATACCTCAGCAAGTATTCAAAAACGAACTTCTGGATTTTGCTCATCGTATTCAACGCTTCACTGGAAACAAGAAATTAGATCTCATGAAGCAACTCAGTGAAAAACTTGCCAGCAACGATTATTTTTCCAGTGGTAAAAATCCTGACGTTGCCGATTTAGCTTTATGGTCTGCGTTCATGAAAATGCAGAAAAAAGATAATCTACCTCTAAATATTTCCAAATGGGTCAAGAGATCATCGTCGTATTTCGGTATGTTTACTCACACACTCTTACTTATCAAAATTTTCCAATTTCTTAATTTATAATTATTTGTTACAGGTGTCTGAATCCCGTATGTTCCTGGAAACGAATAAATAAGAATTTAATGCTTCGAAATGTGTAAAATTGAAATAAATCTTGGCGTAAATTTTACATCGAATTTAATTTTCAAAAATAAATGTAAAAAAGGTACTTTTCATTATAAATATGTATTCGATTGCAAATGCAAATACATCATCTTATAAATAATCATACGAAAAATATACAATTCGAAAAATGAAAAAGACAATATTTACACGAAATATACACGTTATAAACTAAAAAAAAAATCTTGTAAGCTCTTACATTGTTTAAAAGATCACAGATTACAATGACAAAAAATTTCAACATAATAAACAAATAAATAGACTAATAAAATTATACGAATAAACAAATCGCGTTTACTCGTTAAAATACTAATAAAAAAACATTGGAATGTGCTAGTCTTAAAAATTATAACAAATAATAAATGCAAACGTAAGCAAAAAATACGTATAAAAGTTATTTTGTTCATCGAAGAACGATTTGATTAATAAATTGAACAAAATAATAATACGAATAAAGAATGGCAGTAACACTAAAAATAAGAATGCGATAATTCGCCTTCAAATGAAAATACTTGTGAAAAAGTAAATTTATCATTTCGGAACTTAACATAAAACACTGGGAATGGACTCCTGAAACGAATAGAAAAACCTAAAAATACTAAATAAAGTTATTTACCTAATTTCGTGATATGTACATTAAGAAAGTACAAGCACAACTGAGCAATAAATATCACTTATTTTATAAGGCACTTAAATTCACAAATTGGTTAGAAAAAAAGATCGTCTCTGAAAATTTTTGTTGACAGTCAATGTGAAAAATTTTTTAGAAAAAATATGGTGACTTTTTTATGAATGTGACTTATTCGACAAAAGATAATTATTCAAATATCTAATCTATTCGGCATATTTTCTTCGATTATTTTAATAAACAAGATATATGAATAATAAAAATCGAATAAAAGACAGCAATTCAGATACTGAGAAAAAATCAAGAGTCGTTTTTCAATAAGTAAAAAAATTAAAAATAAAAGTTTGCCAATTTTGTAAAATGATTAAAATTGAAATTAAACTTTATATCAAAACGACTCGATTTTTTCCACTATTTTACAAAATCTGGGAATCCTTGCTGATTAAAAAAAATCACCATAATTTTTCTATCAAAATGCGTCAAGAGGGAGAAAAAATTCTTCCACCCGAGGCATTTCAACGAAGAATTTTTGAATTCGAAAAAAGTGATGTTTTAGTAGAAAAAAAATCAAGTAACTTAAAAATAAAACTGAACACATAAATAATTCTAAAAAAAACGTATTATCAATTTCAATGCGAATAAAATTTTGAAAAAATTTTCAAAACCTTAGAATAACGATTCGTAAAAAAAATTGAAATAATCCTTAGAATAAATCTCATTTACGAAGTAATTACTGCCGATGCAATTACTACGAATGCTTTTAAAAATTGCACAGCCTAAGATTAAATAATCGTTGTTCTTAAAATAAACACATAGCAAGAAAATACTGTCAAAAAATACATCGAAACAACACGAAAGAAAAAGTAAAAAGAAGAAAACAGTTGAATATACAAAAGAAAATATACAACAAATAAAAAAACAAACAATGACTACACAAAAAAATTTAAAAAACGGTATTTCAACGATAAATTGCAAAACAGGAGGTTTCCTCATACAAACGAGGAAAATCCTGGTAGTGGTGCACGAGATCGCGCCATATTGTTCATAACAATTTGACCTCCGTTTAAACTAACCACAGCGCTGCCTTCTGGTTCGGAATCAGTATAGCTGGAATAATTTCGAACTGGTTTTTGCCTTTTCCACGATTGTCTTAGAGAATCGTTTACGTTGGCGTAATGGTTGACAAACGAATGTGGATCCGAACGTATGCTTTCGTTTTCACTTTCCGAAGCCTGTCAGAGAATTAAATTCGTATTAGAGGGTTTCTTCAGAAGAGGAAAAAATTGTGCCTGAAAAATGCTTACTTGTTCAGTGGAACTGATCTCCGAAGCTTTTTCAGTTAAACTACTGTCGTCTGGGTTTTCGTCGTAGTCTTTCAGGCTTTCTTCGTCGCTGTGGTAAACGACGCTGGCTGGCGAAGGTCTCGGTGGTGACTTACCAACCATCGGAGGAACACTGGGCGGTAACTGTGATTTTCTATTTAACGTATTCCTCTTACTTAATGTTCCTGAGGAACTAGCAGCACCAGGAGGTCGGTTTAGAGTACTACTACTCATTCGTCTCGATCTGTATAATTCCATAGCTAGACGGTGACGATCGTCTATATCCATGGCCAGAGATTCTTCGAGAGATTTCTGTGCCTCTTCTGCAAAATTGAAAAAAATAATGCATTAATATGAAAAATATTTACAATGTTTATCAAATGAAATAATCATGAAAAACTTACTCTTATATTTGTAACTTTTGCTCTTAATGCATAAAATTGCCACTACTACTATAATTACGATGATAGATCCGGCTGCTAATGCCACCATGAACCAAGATTGATGATAAAATGGAGTCATCTTGTAATATCCGTACTCGAAAAATAATTTTGAAGGTGTATGGATCTGGAATAAACAAAACCAAATTATTATCTACAACATGTTATACGATTTCTGAGCATATTTGTTTTCAAAAACTTACATAATTATCAAAAGTGACCGGATAACTAACGCCATAATCGTTATACGAAATAACTCTAAACTGATACATGGCAGATGGCAATAAATTTTGATACGAAATGGAATATTCTTCCAAAGGACCATTATCTGTACGATAAACTGTCATCCAACGACTCTCATCTATAAAATTACCGAAAATTATATAATTTACTCCAAATTAATGATAATTAAATTCAAAATGAGAATTCTTACCTCTTCTTCGAGACTGAAAATAATACCCTAAAATAGGTCCTTTACCAGAAGCACCGTTGACCCATTTAATTTCAATATTATTGACCGACTTGGCTACAGCTAGTTCTCGAGGTCGAGATGGAGATCCTTCTTGCGGTCCTGTGGTAACATTGCTTTTAACTGGCAATCCGTAGTCGATTGTTTGGGCACGTACGGTAAACATGTAAGTAACTTCTTCTTCGAGCGTTTGGATAAGTAATTTTGTCTCAGAAACTTTTTGTTTTACTTGTTTACTGAAACCTGCGATGAGAAAAATTTAGTAAATCGAACTACCTGGTGAAATGGAGATAACGAGAAAATTTTCTACTTACTTTCGTTTTGGCCGGCTGTTTCATAGGTGACTAGATAACCAATCAACTCGCCATTAATTTTCTTTGGCGGTTGCCACGAAACTACTAAACTATTCATGGTAATTTCAGTAAATTTGAGATCACTAGGAGGACCGGGAATACCCTAGAAAATAAATCCAATTAGTAAATCATATAATTCCATATTTACTGTAAACAATTCGACATTTACTTGTAACGTTTTGACTACAGCTGAATCAGAACGAGGACCATCGCCGGCCGGATTAAATGCTAGAATTTGTATCCTATATTTCGTATATTTATCTAAAAATATCAAATTATAGGACGTATATGTTGCAGGAACTACTTCAATTTCTTCTTCGATAGAACGATCTTCTTGTTGGGGAGCTTCCAACACCAGATAGAATATCTACGTAATCAATCCATCGTGTTATTGCCAATAAAGCACAAAGATTATCGAAATTTCAAAAATATCAATTGAATTCACCTTGTAACCCAGCAAATCGCCATTTTGTTGATTTTGCTGCGGAGGTAACCATTTCAATCGAACTTCAGTTGATGAGATCGGTTCGGCTTCAACGTTCCTCGGAGACCCGGTGGGTACCGCTTCGCCAACGTACACGGTAATTGGACGGCTCGGAGGACCATTGCCTTGCGAATTAAATGGAATCACAACTATTTCGTAGATACGATCTCTGGTTAAATCGGAAAGAATAACTTCTGATGTCTGAAAAAAAATCACAAATACGATTAAAATTGTAATTCGATAATGAAATGATCTCCGTACTCCTTCGACTAACCTGAATATCATGCACTTTTTGAGTTGGTGTTATTTCCAATGACACAGGATAATCAGATGCTGGTTGGAATAACACCGTATACCCGCCAGTTGAATGATCACCGCTCCAAAAATTCTCTGCCAGTGGTGTCCACTGCACCAAGACACTGGTGGTTGTGATAGGAACAACTTTCACATTCTCGACACCTTTGCTAGGAGCTAAAAGTACAAAACAATTGTTACATTCAAATATAAGACGAATTTTCAATTATTTTTCACTCAAAAAAGAAACCAACCGGCTGAATATGTTCGAACTTCGCGAGACTCAGTACTAAAAGTACTCGGACCAATATCATTAGTTGTTTGTACTCGAAACCGATAATTAGTGAACGGTTTCAAATCAGTCACAGTAAACGACGTCAAAGAAGGATCAACTCTCTGAGGAATGGTCATCCAGACACCATTATTTTCTGATTTTTGAATAGTATAATACCTGAAATTCATCACCGATCGTGAGTATCTCGCAAAAATTTCAAAAAATTCTAAAAAATCATCTGTTTACCTCAAAGGAGCTAATCCATCGCTGCCAGGTACCCAGCTGAAAGTTATCTGAGTGGCTTGAATTTGACTACTGCTGATAACAGGAGCAGAAGGAGGCTGAGGTCGCTCTCTGTTGCTAATTGTGTACACCGTTGCCTGAGCAGTTTTACCCCATCCTAGTCTAGTCTGAGCAGTAACGGAAAACATGTAATACATTTCCGGTTCTAGCTCCGAAGCACTGTAACAATAATTCTTCGTTATTACACATTTATCGCGCGAAAATCATTCTAATTTAAAATATTAATCTGCTTACGTGAACGTTCGATCAGGAGGATTAAACTTCATCGAACGATTATCATTATAAGATCCCAATCTGTAATCAACTCTATAAGCTAAAATTTCGCCATTTGGTTCTTCGGGCACATCCCAAATTATTCTCGCGGTAGTCATCGTCACGTCGGGAAATGAAACATTAGATGGCGGTCCAGGTGCTATGAAGTACCGATTTATTACCAACTTGTTCGAAAACTTATTCATAAAGTCAAAAATTACTTACTGTCGTCGTAAGTTTGCACTCGGACAGGAGGAGACGATAAAACACCATCGCCGAGTCTGGTATACGCTAAAACTTGTATATTATACTGCGAATATTTACGTAATTCCGTCAACGTAGTGGTGAAAGTGTAATTATTTGGAATATCTTTGAATAGAACTGGATGAGATGATCGCGAAAACAAACCGTAATAAACCTACGAGAAAATAATAGAACAACACATACGATATTATTGTTCCGTAGTAATGCAATTTATAAATTCATTCACAATTAATTATTAATCATTTCGCTTTAATTTTGATAAGAAAAGTTTAAAAAACATGCTTTTGTAAAAAAAACACGTGTTTTTGTTTTGATTATTTTTAAAAACACGTGATAAAAATTTAATATTATGATGGTAACTTTTTCGTTACAAAAGTGGCAACACTGGTTAATTTTTCAAAAAACCGTTAAACGTGATAAGATTTTGAAATTTGAATTTTGAATAATATAATTCTTGAATTCTTTTTTCAATTCTTATAAAATGATTGCAAAATGCGGTTAAAGTTATGTTTTTTCATTATTTTCGAATTTTCAAAACTTTTGTTTCTTTTTTAGCAATAAATGCTCACCTTGAATCCTTCAATTTGTCCATTTCTCGATTCCGGTGGAACATCCCCCCAACGAACTACGATCGTGGTTGAAGAAGTAGCATTAGCCATTACATTAATTGGTCCAGAAGACGGTACTGTTGAGAAAAGTAAACACCAACGATTAAATTATTGCTTATCATGATACTTTTATCCTTCAAAATGATCCAAAATCATTACTGGGAATCATTCGTAACACATACCAGATTCTTTAGTTCTTTCAATAGCCGATGGACTCGGTTGAGAAAATCCAACATCGTTGAAAGCAATCATAACAATTTCATAGTCTGTATACTCCTCCAAACTATCCAGAATATACGAGTTACTAGTTGGATCGTCGATTGTAACAAAATAAGGTACAGATTCCTTGAATGAACCACTTCCGGAACGTAATTCCCTAAAGGTAACATTATATCCTCTGGCATTGCCAAACCATTCGGTTTGTTGTAAAGGCTAAAATATATAGAAAAACACAATCGTGAATTAATTTACTTCGAGTCATTTAAAATTCGAAACCTCGATGGGTTTTCGTAGTTGATTCCAAAACCACAACGCGTACCGTCCATCGAACACGTAATTGTGTAGCAGACATAGCTCGAACGGTAACATTCCAAGGCGGATGAGCTGGCGGGGCTTGTATGGTTTGAAACTCTTTGGTCGCGTCGGACGGTTCCGATACTCCGACTACGTTCATCGCTATCAAACGTAACTTATACGGCGTAAAAGGTATCAAATTATTCACCGTCAAAGTGGTAGCTTCCGGATTGGATTCTTCGTAAATCGGAAACCACGATACGTTTCGGCGTGTTTGAGCCTGTACGAATCATCGATAGAGTAAGATTAATACACTACGTAACCCCTGCCGAGTGAACTTTTCACAAAACCGTTCGTACTTCAACGATCCATTTAATAATCGAAGAATTCCCATCGAACCCGGGGGTAAATTGTAACACGACCGAAAACGCTTCGATATTCGTAACTGCCAATTTAGTCGGCGGATGAGGAAGTACCGGTTCGACACCAGATTGTATCACAGCGACCCTCGTAGGACCAGGACCAACGTGAGTCCAAGCATATACTTCAAATTTATAATGAGTGGAAGGCTATAACAGAAAAATATTCTATCAAAATCTCTCTCGGAAAAATCACCCTTTTCTACTCAATACCCTTACCATCAAGTTATTAATCCTTATTTGAGTAGTAGACTCTGTTAAATTCTCACTCTTGACGGTATTCGGCTTATCACGAATCGAATACGAAATCGAATACCCTCTCAGAATACCATTCGGATGTTTCGGTGGATTCCATACAACAGTTACCGATCGATCGGAAATACTTTGAAATTGAAGATCGCTCACTTCTTCGGGAACTGAAACACCCTTATCGTTAGCACTTGCCCAAATGCTAAGCATCTCAAAAATATAATACGATACCATCTTCGTGAGTTCGAATCAAAACCGGTTGACTAGCAGGACCTCCGCCGAGGTCGGTGAAACATAATACTGTTACATTATACTCGGTGTATTTTTCTAAACCATTCATTACCGCAGTTAGAGGAGCGAATGAATCGATCAAATTAGGAGGCACTGTTATTTCTCGATGCATTGTTTCGCCTGGTAATAAAAATACGTAATATTAGCTATTGTTGGTTTTATTATTTTTGCATATCGACGGTTTACAGTACCTTTCCACGCTTGTATTTTATATCCTTGGTTAACGCCGTTGATGTGTTGAGGGTGTAATGGATCCCATTTTATGAAGATGGAGGTCGAATTTAGAGGTTTCACGTTTACGTTTTCTGGTCGCATTTCGGGAACTAGAAAAAACAGAAATAATAAATTAGTTGACGAATTAAAATTATACGTAAATGCACATTTTAAAAAAATGTATCGAATTTACCTCCTTCTTTGGTTTTTACTTTGACCTCTTCGCTAAATACTCCGATTCCTTTTTCGTTGAAAGCAGCAATTTGTAATACATATTCTTTCCACGTGATTAACTGCTCGATTAGGTAATTTCTTTGGCCCTAAATAATCGAAAAAAATGTAAATTAGAACAATTATTATTCATGGACAGAAAAAATAGGGGAAAAAATACATACTTCGGTAGAAATATTTTTATAAGTCCAAGGAGTCGAACCATATCCATACAATTTATATCGTATCACATATCCTAATATACGTCCATTACGCACATCTTCAGCTGGAGGCTGCCACTGGGTAATAATCTCCGAAGACGATCTCGCAGATCCGGCGAAATTGGTCGGTGGTCCAGAAGGAGCTACAAGATCACACCCAGAATAAATCTCAACTCTGATCAGAGCTTCCAAAGGCTAAAAATTAGTCACTTACGTTCTTGAGGTAACTGAACAACATTACTAGCATCGGAAGCTGATCCTTCGCCAACACCGTTCACAGCACTGACACGAAACTGATACGAACTAGCTGCTTTTAAATTCGTCAACAAAATAGAATTTACGCGAGCCGATACGTTACTCAATTCGGTGACCCAGTTCAATAAAGGATCTACAATTGGACCTGAAACATAGAAAAAAATCCATGACACCGAATCTTCCCATTTCTTACAAGGAAGGGAGGTATCCCACCTCAAAGTGAAATTTTGAGCCCAAATAAAAAAAAAATCGAAAGTTCATCATAACAGGACCCCGTATCCAAAATTTCAGGTGCTGAAGTTCATTTCTCGATTTTTGGCAAATTTTTGAAATTTCAAAATTACCTTCGCCCTGCGAAATATGAAAATTTGATCATTTTAATCTAATTAACCAAAAAATCTGAAATTTGGTATATACCCTATTTTCGACCTCCCTAATCGATTTAAAGCGGTTTCGAGACCAATTTTCCAAAATTCGTAACTTTGAGTTCAAATTCGCATTTTTAGGCAAGAAATTTTCCTGGAAAAAATCTAAAAATTCGCCTAATGCGCATACATCGAGGTAAAAAGTTGAAACTAGGTAGATACTCTATTTTCGACCTCCCGAATCGAATGGAAGCGGCGGTTTAGACACCAAAAAATTTTGAAATTTTCCAGCGCTGGAGAAAAGCCCATGAAAATGGCCCATATGCACTTCAGCGCCTATAATCTCAGATTATCCACATTGATGACCTACTTGATCGATTAAAACACAATTTTCCAAAATTCGTAATTTTGAGTTCATATTCGCATTTTTCTGCAATAATTTTTTTAGGTGCTGGAAAATTCCAAAATTTTCTGATGGCTCCGAAAGGTCTCGAAACTGCTTCCAATCGATTCGGGAGTTCAAAAATAGAGTATCTACCAAGTTTCAACTTTTTGCGGTTATTAGAACAAAATTATCATGTTTCACAGGGCGGAGGTAATTTTGAAATTTCAAAAATTCGCCAAAAATCTAGAAATGAACTTCAGCACCTGAAATTTTGGATACGGGGTCCTGTTATGATGTACTTTCGATTTTTTTTTTGTTTGGGCTCAAAATTTTACTCTGAGTTTGGAACTTCCCTTGTTAGTGAATTTTGGAAAAAAAAACTCACCTATATCAGGAACTTCTCGTTTCTGAACAATATACTTTAAAATAGGGCTATTGCCATCGAAAGCGTGCGCCCAGCTCAAATTCACCGACCGATGATCCACTCGTTCGGCTCGAATTGACGTTGGACTATATGGTAACTCTATAACGTTCAATTTAGCCACTCGTGTATCGTTTCCTCCACTCGACAAGAGTAAACATTTGTAGTCTCCGACGTCGGTAGGTCTGGCTGCTTTGATCGTCAGCGTGCCATCGTTGCTAATATTAACGCGAGGATTTTCGTAACCGATCACTCGGTTATTATGGAACCAGTCGATTTGATAAGGAACATTGGGGTCGCCGGAGACTTTACATTGTAGCACCGCATCTTGACCGAGTAAAACTTTGGTATCTGAAGGTGGCTGCGATATTTGAGTTTTCACTGGAACAAAAAATAACATAGATCATCTATCGTGTTTCTTTTCAATAGATTTCTGGGGAGGTATCGCAGATAGACAGGAACTTACTTCGAACAGATAAATAAGCGCTGGCTTCAACTTTACCAGCTTCGTTGGATCTGAGACAAGTGTATTTTCCACTATCGCCGACTCGAGCACCGGTGATCAACAAATCACCTTCCTCTAAATACTGAAATCGACTACTTTGTGGAATTGGTTGCGAATCTGCGACAATAAAATTCCAATTATGATTATTCTGAATATAATTCCGATTAACCGTTCATATCACTTACCGTAAAAATACCAGGTAATATTAGGAATGGGAGCTCCGGCGACTCGACAATTTAATATAATATCGCTACCGTCGAATACGGTGGTGTTTTTCGGGGCAATTTCCATCACCGGAGTTGAACCTTTGACAAAAAAAAAAATCAGTGTCATAAATTATAAAATATTTTCTCGACAGGTCAGTTGAAAATCGTTCAAACTACTTACTTTTGACTTTGAGCCAATAAACGACTGAATCCACTCCAGCATCATTGGAGGCGAAACACTGAAATAATCCTGTATCTTCCACTCGTAAATTTTTTATCACCAATGTACTTCCATCTTCAACGTAATATCTGCGAATTAATAAAACGATTCGTTAGAAAATAAGATTATTATCGATTTATTGAGGAGATAATTCCAATTATAATCTAAAATCTAATTACCTTTTCGGTTGAGATATTTTGTTCACATCTACCGCGTTTTTATACCAAGTAATATTCGGAGAAGGTTTACCAATCGCGTTGCAGGGTAATTTTACTATCGAATTGTAATCTTCCATGGTTTCTCGAGGTACAGCCGTTGTAATACTCGGAGGTGCTAGAAAATCACAAGAGAAATTAATTAAATACGAAATTTTGGAAAATTCATCGATACTTAATGTCAAAATATCAATCAACGTAGGTATTTTAAACAATATCACGAATTGCACTTACTTAATACGGAAACTATGGCACTGGCTGACAATTGTATCTTTTTGTATTTAATTTCACACGTGTAATTGCCAGCATGTTCGGCACTGGCGTTTACCAAAGACATAGTTCTTTTCCATCGGTCGTAATTCGTTCTAAATCCCCAATTTTCAATCGGTAAACCATCTTTATACCATTCTTGGTCGACGATTATGAAGCTGCAAAACGAATTTAAATTAAAATTTATACAGGGATCGAACTCGGTCTGGTACATAATATCAAAATGATCGTGAATAAATTAGCAAAAATATTGTTCGACCTGACTTTTATTTTATTTTACCTATTTCGAAAGTGAAAAAACTCAAAATAGCAGTCAAATATATTCTGAATTTGAGGACAATTTCCAGGGCTGGACCTTTGTTTTGGCAATATAATCAATTTTCGCCTAAAAAATGCAATTTTTAGGTAATCGAGCCGTGATCAACCCAAAAAAGGCATATTTTCAAATAATTCAGAGTCGTTCATCATTGAAAAGACGATAATTTAAATTCATCTGCGATCGATTGGCAAAATTGACATCTTCGAGACCAAAATGGTCGATATCTTCAAAACAAAGGTGTTCTAGATTCGGAATCAGCGACTTCTATTTAGTAATCTGACTTTATTTTGGTATCGCGTTTAAAAATACTAGGCATAAATGGCTGACATTAGTAAAATTTATAATTAAATAGGTAGGGGGAAAAACACGATTTGGAGTATTTTCCCAGTACAGACAAAATTGACTGTATCGTGGTACTAATGAAATATTTGGGATCAGTGACCTCAAATCCACCCACCAACGAAGTTTTGACTATTTTTTGCATGATTTCGGAATCTTAATCGCTTTTCTCAGAAAAAAATGAACGATATCTCGAGAATGAAGATCCGATGCCGAAAACGGACCCTGGATTCGAAATCAACGACTTCAAATTCACCATATTCGACTCCTAATTTAAACGTTTCAATTCAAAAAAGGCTTTAAAAAATGCAAGGTGAAAAAAGTACTTATATATAGGCGAAAAATTGTCCATTTCCTCTTACACCTACTTATTTTGAAAATACTTGAGTGGTTTAGCCATTTTTAAAGCTGAAAATATTCAAAATGAGGGTCAAATATCACTAATTGGAAATCGTATAAGTTGTATTTTTTACAGAAAAAGTTTCAAATGTTTTAAAGTAAAAAAAATATATGAAAAAATAAAATAAAATTGACAATGAAAATTAGGATTTTTTAAAAAAGAAAATTTAAAATTTTTCTCGTGATTCATTGCTTTATGCCTCCCTTTCCCAAAAAACCACTTGGTTAAATTGATAAATTTCACGCAAGCCTTTGAAATGTTTCCGACTTGCCTTTCATTTATTTTTTTCCATTTCCATGATTTCAGTTAGGAGTTATCTGAGAAATAATTCGTCGTGGCTTCATATTCCTTCATTTTTTTCATTATCTACTGTTTATTGCAATTTTGACTAATTTTGCTATTTTTTTTACCATTTGTACGACTCGTTAGACACCTCGTAACTATTTATAAAATTTTAAATAACAGTACTGCACAAAAAATTTCTGAAAAATCAATAAAAATTAATTTTCGAGGATACAAAATTTTGAGTCTAAAAAATTTTTGGTTCAATTTGAGTGAGAAATCCGAGTAAAAAACAAGAAATCGTCAAATTCGTCATCTTCAACTTTTTATTTCTTTTGCAGTGGACAAAAATGGTATTCAATTTCCAATTTCATGGTCAATGGGACAGTGAGGTTTTGTGATATGGATTTTTTTTTCAAAAATGACATCTGTTTGAGAACCGCTTCAATTATGGCTAGAGGGAACAAATGTTTTCTGATAAGTTCCCCAGTTGAAATAAACAAACTTACCAATTTTCGTCAAAATGAGGACCAAGTTTTGAAAAACAAATTTTTTATTTTTCATGTGCGAAAATTTTTACATAAATTGACGTTCAAAAGGGTTCAAAAGAGTTTTCAACATTTCAGTTCTGAAATGGAGACGAGGTTCTCAAAATCGAGTTTCATTAGCCTGATCAAATAAGAGTTATGATTTGAAAATTTGATCTATTTTTAAGAAATCGTTATTTGAAAAAGATTTCGTGACTAGAATAAATATTGCAAAATTTTCCGACTTTTCCACGTTTTCCAAAAGGTACTTACAATTTGCACAAAACCTGCACCTGACGACCAAATTTTTGGCCCTGGACTAAGACTGACTATTTTTTCAAATCAAAATTTCCGGAAGACAATTAATAAGATTCTCAAATGTCCTCCAAATCAGTGGAAAAATTTTCAGTTTTTTGATAAAAATTTTTCAAAAAATCAATTCATATTTTTCAGTTAACGAAATTGCAGTAAAAATAAATATCGTCAAGTACAAAATGATTCAACTTTTGAGCTCAATCGAATCCTAATTTACAGCTAATTCATTCACTAATCACTATTTCACCATAAGCTCTCAATTTGCCAATATCCGACTTACTTTTTAATATTGGTAACACAATGCAAGTCGATATTTCCCTTCCCCTCGATCACTTCGACATTTTCTGGGGTCACGATGAACTTCGATTCAAGTTCCTTGAATGGATTAGAATCGCTGACTTCTAATCTAACAAAAGGTGAATAAGCTTCTTTGCCAATTTGCGTATTAGCAGCACGTGCTCTGTAAACAAACATTTACATAAGTATCGGATTACATCGATACGATAATTACATTCGTCTAGTTCCAGATATTCGTGAACTAGGTGTAAAAGTAAATATACCTGTAAGATTTTTCGTGTTCTTTGGTTACCGATATAATGATCAATTTGCCGGGAACATCGGTAACGTACAGATCGCCCCAAAGCATCGAATTATCGTCGGTTTCCCACGCAATAGCAGGTTTCGGGTAGCTATCGATAGGAGGTAAATTTATAACAGCTGTATCGCCATATTCTACGGTTATTTCATCGGGCACCGAATCCGTAAATCTTCCCATATCTTTGACAAAGACGAAAAGAAAAAAAATTAAAACTTAGGTAAGTAAAAACATAGGTCGTCATTTTCAAGTTTTTGAAATGCTGTTTGAAGTTTAATGCATGATTTTTATAATATTTTTCACAATGATGGCGAAGAAAGTAGTGAAAAATTCCACCACCCAAGAAATTTTCAAAATTTGAATTTCTTGTTGAACATTTGTTTTACACATTTTGATAACTTTTGACATTTGAAGTCTATTTTCTGAACAAAGGGAGGGTTAAACAAAAAAAAAATGAATACTTGGAACATAAATTGTGGAGCTTAAAATTTCCATTTTGTAAAGTCCAATTAATTTGTTTTTAGAAGGCTTAGCTTTCGAGATATTTTAGTTAAAAGTTCAAAGTAGGTACATCTTTTTTTTTTTTTATTGAAAATATTTCAAAAACTGAGCATCTACTCTCTCATTTCTGAATCAGTGAAATTTATCAAAAATCACTGAAAAACGATCAGAATTGCAGCATAGTAATAAATCAGTGAAAATTTTTTCACTGAAAGCAAGTCAGTGAAAGAAAATCACTGAAGTGAAAATCAGTGAAAAGAAAATACACTGGAAATCAGTAAAAATTCACTGAAAATCAGAGAAAATTCACTGAAAATTAGTGAAAAATCACTGGAAATTAGTGAAAATTCACTGGAATGTATTGAAAATTCACTAGATATTAGTAAAAATTCACTGAAAAATCTGTGAAATTCTTCGAATAATCAGTGAAAAATCAATGAAAATCAATTAATTTCACTGATTGTTTTCTGTGCTGCAATTTTGAATTGTTTATCAGTGACTTTTCACTGATTCAGAATGAGAGAGTAGAGAAAAACTATTTGGACTCCACTGAAAGGAAATTTTACGCTCTCTATAATTCATATTTATTCACATTTTTTTGGGGGCTTGATTTTTTGTAATGAACCACATTTTTAACATTTCCTATTTGTAAAAATGGAAATAACAAAGGCTGGCAATGGCCTACTTCTAGTGCTGAGTTTGAATATGATTTCAGTTTTACTCCATCACGTCAGGATTTTTTGTAAGTAACTGGAATTTTGGGTTGAGAATTTATCTTACATTTTTTGATTTAATTTTTGACTATTGGAGTCGATTTTCTAATCAAAGAAAGAGTTCAACAAAAAAAATGAATAGAACATAAATTGTAGAGCGTAAAATTTTCTTTCTGTAGAGATCAATTAGATTTTTCTTAGAAAGCTCAGTTTTTGAGATATTTTCAAATTTAAAAAAAAAGTTGAACTTTCAACTGAGATACCTCGAAAGCTAAGCCTGTTAGAAAAAACTAATTGGACTCTACAGGAAGGAAATTTTACGCTCTACAATTTATGTCCTATTCATTTTTTTCGTTGAACCCTTCCTTTGCTCAGAAAATTGACTTCAAGTGTCAAAGGTTATCGAAAAGTGTTTAAAAACAATCAACAAAAAACTCAACATTTTGAAAAATCCTTAGGTGATTTTTCTCGTAATCAGCGCAAAAAATACTATAAAAATCACTCATCAAAGTTTCAACAGCATTTTTTATGTTGCAGGGGCGCACCCAGGGGGGCCTCAGGGAGCTCGAGCCCCCCCCCTCCCTTAAGCTTGGCAAGGGGATTTTTTTAACATAAAAATGTCAAAGAAGAGTATGATTTTTAAAGAAATTTTTGCCCTCGCTTCACTCGGGCTTTCTTAAATAAACATACCACTCTTTAAATTTGAATCAATTGAATTTGCAAAAATTCTGTCTTTTTCAATCAGTAAGTGATTTTTCACTGATTTTTGAGTCAAAAATTACTAATTTCTCAGTCAATGGCCCATTTATCAGAAAAAATCAGTAATTTTGACTAAAAAAGTCATTAAATCTCCCCATTTTTCAATTTTTCTTCGCTCAAATCTGTAGGTATATATTATTTGTCTACTGAAAATACCCCAATTTCTCCAGCTCCACTGAAATAACAGGTTACTTCATTTTTTCATTGAATTTTGATCCCCCCTTCATTTTTTTAAAAACTGAGCCCCTTCCCCCTACACAATTTCTGGGTGCGCCTATGCATGTCGACCTGTAGGTATAATCGAATAACATCAAAGCCCATTATGATGAACTTACAAGCAATGGTAACGTTGATTTTCTGCGATAACATCGAACCAGCTTTATTTTTCACTATAACTTGATAGAATCCGGCATCCTCTCGACGAACCGGTTGAATTTTGTAGTAACATTCGGAAATAAAATCGCTAACTTCGTGATCATCTTTCAACCATTTAAACATCGGTCTTGGATTACCTACGAAAAGCAAACAAACACATGGAAAATTACCACACCGTGAATAAAATCATTCAACGTATTATTTAGATCACATTTAAAATCGCGTGTAATTTAGACGATAAATTCTAACGTAATTACGAACGTTGAACGTTCCAAAAAAAATCCCATAAGTACATAAACTTGTTCGATCGAGTAATAACATTTATAAATGCGTATTTATAATCCATCGTCGCCGAATTAGGTACCCCAACATTACGTATTTGAACCCAAAATACTACACCACATCACCCTAATAATCTTTGAAAAATCACCATTTCGCTGTACGTTGCACAAGCGTATTATTATAATGCATTTTAGGTTCAAATCTGAGGGTAATGAGCTACCGGTGATAAACAAAACGTCGACTAAAAATGGATGCTTAAATAGACACACGTTTGTGGCAGTAATTTTACGTACCCCTACGATTAATAGGATCGAGATCTGTTTTCTTTTTTTCACTCTATAAAGGCTCATTTTGTAAAATTGGGAAACTGCCAAACGTAATTTTTACACGTTTTGCTTTTCTGTTTATTTTCCTCCCTTGCTCGTTCGACTGAGTTTATTTTGATTTTGGCGTTTCGGTTCGGAACGAAAATAAACATCGTTTAGATTTTACGACGATTGACAGCATCGGTGGGTAGAAGTCGTCTCTGGTTTGATGGTTGTCTGCGACTCCACGCGCAGCAGCTTATTTTGGAGGAGAAATTTCGAAATTTGGTTCCAGAATATGGTTCGAAAAAGTTAGAAATAGGTAAATGAAAAAAAAAATTCAACCTGTTTTTATCGCATTTACCCAGAGGCGTCGTCAGGGGGCCCCCGAAAAAGTTTTGCCCCCCCCCCAAACATATGTTGTATTTATAAATTTACATCAGATAGGAATTTTCAAAGCATTAAAACCTGGAAAAATTTCTTTTTAGAGCATTATGACATTTTTATGACTGTCGTGACTTTTGAAAAAATTTCATGACTTTTTCATGACTTTCATAAATCTCATGAACATAGATACCATCTTTTTTTTTCTCCAAAAATCATTTCTTTATACTTTTTATTGCTGTTGGCTGTTGAAGAAAAGAAACAATGAAATTGCAGAAACCCAAACAAAGCGAGAATGAACATATGTATTTTGTGTAGCAAAAACACATGCCTAGGTGCTTTTTGGGAGGGGGGGAGGCAGAAATAGTAGTTATCAGGGTTGAGCAGGACTTAAATCCAAAAAATATTAAAATTTGAATTTTGGATTTCGGATTTGAAAATCGTTTTTGCAAAGGATTTTGGATTTTGGATTTAGAATACTATTTTTTTCAAAATTCTTCATTTTAAATTTCAGTTCAAACTTCAGGTTCAGGTATCATGGCATTTCATTTCGTAGTCATGTCTAATTTTGTAGTGAAAACATTCCGAAGTTCAGAATAATTTTTAATTTTTTTTTCATCATCTTTACCCAGACTTTGGATTTTGAATTTTTGAATTTTGATTTCAAATCTGCTTTCTGAAAGAATTTTGGACTTCAAATTATTTGAAATCCTTTCGTTCCGGAATTTACCCAACCCTGGTGATTTATACATGGCTGGTTGTTATATTATACAATTGAAAAATAAGGTTCAAGTGAAAGAAAATTAGAAATTTGCATGATTTTTGATAGAATTTTCCAAAACACTGAAATATTTTGTGTAAAAGAAGATAAAATATTCGAGGGCAAAAATTTTTATGAAAAATTATGTTAAAATTAAAAAACAGAAGTTCTGTAACTATTCAACGATAATTTTTCGAATTTTTGGGCAGGAGCTATAGCCTCTTTTGCCCCTCCTTCGACTAAGTATGCCTCTCACATGCGAGACATTGCATTATTGAAAAAATATTTTTAAGGATTACGATTATTTTTTTAAATTTGATCTTTACCCGGATAGAATTTTTGGGTTTAAAAAAATCCTCTGACTTTCTGATTTTCTATACAATTGACACAAATTTTTTCACTTCAGATTTCTCAAATTTTGGGCTTTTTATGGAGAAAAAAATTCAAATGAATAAACAATCTTTGATTCATGTTTAGAGGGTCAAAACATTCCAAAAACCACCAAAATTTGAAAAATCAACTTTGACAGCTGAAATCTTGGCGAAGAATTTTAAAAATTTAACACATTTGTAGAATTTTCTCAGAATTTCTGCAGTACCTTTTGACAAGATTTCTATCGCTCTCCAATCCCTCGAATTTTCACCATAAAAAAATTAAAATAATCTTGATATTTTGCAAGCCTACTCAAATCTTCGTAAAAATTTCATCAATCAATACGATAAAAATAGACCAAGAAAAGAAATTTAAAGCATAATTAATATTTCCGAAAGAGCATTGAAAAAAAATCTTTGATGAAAAATCACGAGCTTTTTCAGCATTTTTTTTCAAATTTTCTGCACCATTTTGCATGTCAGTTCCAGAACATTTTCCTACTAATTCATCAACTTGTGGGATCTCAGACATCTCGAGAAATCGATAAATCGATCATTTAGAAAAACAAAAATCGATTTGTTTTCAATATGGCTCGTTTGACCATTTTCTGGACTTTTTCCACTCCTCCAACTCTTACCTTTCCTGTTGGATCAAAATTTTCAAAAAAAATGAAAATTTCATTCCCAAAAGTACATTTTTTACTACTTCAAATGGAAAACTCCACCTATTAGATCATTTCAGAAAACCTCGTGACTTCTTCGACAACAAAACTCCATCCGCATCTCCCTTCAACGTTCAAACCAAACTCTCCACCATCCTCGATTTCCAAACGAAATATAAACAAAAGAATACGAAATCCGAATACTCGAACGGATGTGTCGACTTCGAACATGCACCCGCGTAATTATAAATCGCATTCGGCGACGAAAATAATACCACAAGGTAGATGAAAAATAACGTCGACGACAAAAACCAGTACCGTGCAGTTCGTAATACTTTCATTATTAATTGCCAGCCATCTTAATTAGCTCCTCGGATTAATTAATTTACGCCAATTCATTCGTCGTCGTCGCCGCAATTATGTAACCAGAGAATAATCCTATAGACGATAGAATCATCGAAGCGTTTGAAATCTGCTCTCATCTCGTTGAAATTTTCCACGTCCGAGTTCGAAGACTCATCCTGATCTTTTTTACGACGGTCGAATCATAAAATGGCGAAAAAAAATTACATCGTAAGTATAACGATTGAAACGGATGAGATGGACGACGGAGGACTCGGTACGAGTTAATTAGAGCTATTTGCGAAGGAGTCGAGTTAACCTGCAGTAGAACCAGCATTAATTGGAGGAATTAAAAAAGAAGCAGTTCGAGACGAGAGTAAAAAAGATATCGGATCGTAAACCGAATAGTCTGAGGGAAAAAACTATTACAAAAACGACATAATATTATGTCGATGGCTCGCCATGCCATGCCGGGTAAGACGAGAGTCAAACTGGTTTTAATGATTCAAATTTTTAGCCGGTTAAATTCCTTCGGCATTACGCGTTATTACCATTGCAAGCAGAAACAGAATCACAGCTTTAAACTTGATTTTTTTTACGATAATAGTACATATTATTTTGTTGTCGATACTTGGCGTTGATGCAGACTTGTCCTCGGATAGAATTAACAATCAATTGTATTGTACTCTTACCAAGCCGGTGGTAATGAGAAAAAGGTTTGATTTCGTAATACAGCCTCGTGTACTTACATCGAAAGTACCTACACTTTTGTTGCTGTTTTATGGCCATTTTGCCAAAGCCATCGACCATCGAGTTTCAAATCCTCCAGTCTTCGAGTCTCGCAGTCGGTTACAGATAGAAAAGTGTATACAAGGTGTTAAAAGAGGTAAATTGTCGAACATGTTTTTATCCAGAATACATCCTCTTCTCACAACCGCGTCAGCGAAGCCGGACAAAAAAATATATTAAACTATGTAATTCAACGCCAGTTCCGTTCTCCATTTTGATGTACTCGCAGCAACGTTTTGTTATTAATATTTCACGGATCATGTCACTCTTACTAGTAGTTTTTTTTCATACTCCTACAACAAGTGATACTGTCGCTTTGTTTTTAATTTTACAACGAAAACGGAATGAAAATTAAAATGGCGTTGACATACTTCGCATGCGAAGATTAATGTTAAATGCCATTTGAATCTGCCTCCGCCTGAGGCCAACTGATGCAAAACTGCGTCATAGATGGGGTTTCTCGCGGCCGAGATAAATGCAATGAACTGTTCATTGTGATTAGTCGGAGACCAACTCTTTAGAAATAATTGCCCGTTGATGGGATACGAGAGAATAGAAAAATTTTGCCAAATAAATGGAATTTCGACGACGATTGTGGTATGCAGGGCCCCCCTGGAGGGGCTTTGTTCTATGCGACTGTGAAGAATTGGATATTAATTCGATGGGGGGTTTTGATGTAGATTATATGCAGTCTGGATACGTTCAGATGAGCATAAATTTTGATACCAGGTCAGAGTTGTATTCGAAAATAGAATATTTTAAATTATTCCGAGGTAAGTAGGTAATCTAGATACTACCTATTTGTAATTAAATGAAATTCGACGCTACGTCTCAATCTCATAATTGTATAAAAATCATGTTTTCATCATAAAAGTAAGGTTAGATTACGTTCTTGACGATCGCGGATATAGTGTAGACGAATAATGCAGAAATTTGTGTGACAAATCACGAGAGAAATTTTTACCGCGAAGATTATTCATTGTGTTGATTTATCCAAACGATAGTAATCGTATTTCCCGGTCAAATTACGCTGAATTGCATCGAAATATGTTAATAAATTCGTAGAAAATGGGGGAATACGTAGAATATAGCACAGACTGATTCTAATATTATCAATTTATTATATGTATGTGATGGATTCGGTTCGTAAAATTTTTTGCAGGGATCAGAAGAGGGGAAGGGAGGAGCAGGATTTTTTAAATTTCCTTCGAAGGAAAAAAATTATATGTCAAATTATTCTTTTCATTGTAGAGGGAGTAAAAGTCTACTTTTACTCCCTCTCACGAATCGCTCGAGTGCTCAAACTCGACTTTTACTCCTTCTACAATGAAAAATATCGTATGCAACTCGGGAGATAAATGATTTTCGACGATTTTGAGTTATTTCCCTCGCTTCGCTCGGGCAATAAACCTCAAAATTCGTCGAAAATCACTTTATCTCCCTCGTTGCATAATATACTATTTGAAAAATATTGACTACCAAAGTTCGAACTTCGAAACCAGACTGAATGGTAGTGGGAGCAGAGGAAACAAATTTTGCCAAAATTACAAAATTACGTTTTTTATCGAAAAAATAAAAATAGTCAAAAATTTTTGAAAAGCAATGGCTTTAAAAAATTTTGTTTTAAGCAGAAAAAAAATGAGAAAAATCTCACTTACAGTAGAAAAAAATGTTATTTCATACGATTTTTTATATAAAAACATATTTTTATTGCAAATTCAATATTAAACAATTTAGTACCCCAAAAATATTCAAAAACACTCCATTTTGTGACCAGATTAAAAACAATATCAAAATGCAGCCATTTTAAAATATAAAATCAGTTATTAAAATAGTTTTGGTCACACAGTCACACTGTAGCCAAATATTCAAGTTCGTTTTCTTTTTGGTACGAGTCAACTCGTAGCATGGCAATGAAATTCTTTTGAAAACACTCTCTTTAAAAAAGTTTACAAACAAGATGTACCTACGTCATTGCCATTCAGGTACGAAAGAAAAAGGAAAAAATTAAACGTATATAGGTACTTTAACGAATAGAAAATTTGTGTAGCAAGAATCCAAAAAAAAATCACTCGAATGCATAATTTTTAAAATAAATAATGGAATTATATCGAAATTTGAATTCATTTTGGAAGTAAATATGAAATCCAGTAGCGTAGTCATAAGCGAGCTTCACGAGTTTGTACCCCCCCCCCCTCCAATAATTAAACATGACTTGAAATTTTTCCTCAAATTAACTGAAAAATGTAAAATTCTTCAAATTTTCTCAACAAAATTTTAAACTGGAAATGCATGGTTTTTGCAGAATTTTTGCTGGACTCATCGACTTGCCCCCCCCCCCCTAAAAAAAGCTTTATCCTAACAAAAAATTGCAATAATTTTGACATTATTTTCACAAACCTGCTCAAATTCTTTTGAAAATTTTCATCAAATATCATGAAAAATAAATGAAATGAAATAAATACAAAGTTTAATTGAAATTTAAAAAAAATATTGCAAAATTCATGTATGTATTCCGGAAAAAATTCGAAGAACTTTCCCCGTTCCCCTCCTACAAAAACACCAAAATCCAATTTGGAAAATTATCAGGAGAAAACAGAGATTCTTCTTTTTTCTAAAAAAAAAAAAAAGGTAAGTTAACTTGAGTTTAGTACAAAATATTTTCAATTGCAAGAAAATCCTCTATAAGAATAATTATTTCTACTTCATAAAAAATTGGTCAATTTCCTAAAACTTATTTAGTATTCGTACAGATAGCACAAGTCAACACGAATTTTGTGTTTGGGTTCCGATTGCAAAATTTGGGTTGCTTTTATGTATGTAATGAAGGGAAAAATTTTTTTTTTGTTCAAAGTTTGCTTTGGGGGTTGGGAAGCCAAAAATGTGATTTTTCAAGAAACAAATTTGAGAAATATTTGGAAAAATTTGAAGAACATTTTTTTTTTTGATCCAATCTTATAGAAAAGTTCACGCTGAATCGAATGCCGCAAACCACAGACCTCTATCTCTTTTAGAAAAAAAGTTACGGTTAAAACTTTTCTAAATTAATATGTGAAAAAATCGCATTTTTTTCGCCTTGCTCACCGAAAAGTGAGATTTTTGAGAAATCTAAGCGTTCTACGACCATAATGACCATGACAAAAGTTGTAGAGAATTAAATTTCCTATCGGATAAGTGCATTCAGATTGCGTAGTTTTCGAGATATTCTCGAGTAAAGTTGAACATTAGTTGAGGCAATTGAGAAAAAAAGAGAAATGAAGCAATTTTCTGCTGTCAAAAGTGTTACAGCGAAAAATTGTGGAAGGCGACTAACCTTTAGAAGTTACCACGACCTCCCACAATTTTTCGCTGTAACATTTTTGACAGCCAAAAATTGCTTCATTTCTCTTTTTTTCTCAATTGCCTCAACCAAAAAATGACCAAAAAGTAACCAAAAATTCGATTTTTTCGGGGAATTTTTTACAGTTTTTTTTTTTTGGGGGGGGGGATTTTTTTGTAGTTTTCTGCAAACATTTCAACTGAAACGGCGTGAATAATTTCATTCCAGCAGGTATCTTAGCGAAATTCTATCAAAATTAAGTAACTTTTAGTAACCTTCTTCGAACAAGAAGTAACCGAAAAGTAATCAAAAAATGAGCAAAATGTAACCAAAAATTCAATTTTTTTAGATGGGGGGGGGGGCAATTTTTTATGAAGTGTCCTGCAATCATTTTACAGATAAACTGAAACGACGTGAATAATTTTATTAAATTCCTTCGTCAAAACTATAAACAAATAATAATTTCATTACGGTTGTAACACACATAGTGTTGCTAAATTCTAATGTTGAAAAGTTTCCAAAAATGTTAGAGAAATCGTAAAAAGTTCTGGTTTTTTATTTCACCACCACTATAGCTAAAAAAAAGATGGCTGAGAATTGCAAGAAAAAAATGTGGGGAGGGGGTCAAAAATCAATGAAAAAATTAGGTAAAAATTCATTGAAAAAATTAGGTACCTAATCTAAAAATCTAATTTTTAGGAGGCAGATATACATAATTAATTTAATTATACAGATTTGAGCAAAGAAAAATTGAAAAATTACGAGATTTTTGGAACAAACAATTAATAATTATATGACCTAAGTATAATAGGTAGGTATTAGGTATCTAATCTACTCTCTAAATCTAAATCAGTCAATTTTCGTAAAACTGTGCCTTTTTGAATCAGTAAAATAAATTTATTTGAAAATCTGTGATATTTCAATTGTTTGATTGATTTATTTTAGTCAAAATTACTGATTTATTCTGTCAAATGGGGAATTGACTCAAAAATCAATTACTTTACTGATTTAAAAAAACAGAATTTTTTCAAATTAATAAATATAATTATTGAAATACTGTCCTCGCTTCGCTCGGGCATCATTTTTTAAAAAAATCATTATCAACTTTTAATTTTTTTCTTCAAGAATTTTTAAAAATAGCAATTTTTACGTTAAAATTTGAATTTTTGCTTGAAAATGCGAAAAAAAGTGACTTTGGGAGGAAAATAGTGACTTTTAGTGACCTTTGGATGAAAAAAGTGACTTTTAGTGACCAAAGTCGAAAAAAGTGACTTTTAGTGACCAAAGTCGAAAAAGTGACAAACACCCTAAAAAAGCGACCTGATATGATGCCTGTAATAGCAAAAAACAAATGAACATTACACCAGAACACGAGTTGAATTTTACTAAAGAAAATTTTACAGAAAAAATCGCAAAAGAATCAGATTCACATTTTTTGTAATCTGATTCTCTTTTTAGATGAATCGTTAATAAGGAATCGGATTCTCAAAGATTCGGGAATCGTCCCATATCTGTTTTAAAGCAATCGTTACAATGTCTCGGAGATTTTTGAACAATTTCAAATTATTTTTACGTTTTTTAAAAAGTTTTCTCTCATGTTCTTCAACGACTTTATACAATTTTAAAACGATTTCTATTCAAAATTAAATACTGCTTAGAAAATAATTTTACAATATTTTAAATAAAATTTTCAATATTAAATTTCAATGCGAAGAAAAACGTGCAAAACAAAAACCATAATTTTCACTTCAAACTATCCAACTGCAAAAATACCCTAAAAGTTCTGCCGTCCTAGAAACCTATTCACCTCATCAAGCATTACCCCAAACATACCAACTCTCTCCAAAACCCAGACAGCTCGAAAAATAACATTGAAATAACACCTGTGCTTAAAAAAAAAAAAATGGTCCAACACCTCCACACAAATCATCCTTTCATTATCCACGTAGTTATTTCAAATCTAAATAAAATCGTCCAACCTCCTGACAAAAAAACCCTTTCGGGCCAATACTATCCCAACATTGAACCAAAAAATGTAAACAGGTAACTGAGGTAACCGACCAAGCCGATAAGGCTTAAGTACCTTCCTTCTATACCTTTATTTAACACTTCGTTAGACGAAAAATCATACACGAATAGGTATACTTATCGATGGCCAGCGTTATGTACAAAGAGTCTACATAGGTACACAGACATACCTTTTGGCTCGATATGTGGATGTGCGTGCGTACGAGTACATACACATACATCGGACTTGGAATACACACTCATGCATAGTTTTTCATTATAAATATACGCGGTTCAAGCACCATAAGAACTAGTTATCTGTCGAGTTATTGTGTTGGAATTTCTCGCGTCGAGCAGTTCAATGCGTATAAACGACGGGGATCCAGTCGCCCAGCTACTACCTATACCGCAGAGGTACGCAGGTTACACTACCTCGACGACGTTTTGAAAAAGGCGAATTCGTGATATCGTTTCTTTCTTTTTATAGGTATACGATACGATAATACGTCACACATCTACAATCTACAACTACAAATACACAAGAACGGTCTGATTTTGAAATTTCCATCATCGCAGAGGCCTAGATCCTTTCTTTGCAGGTATCTCGATCTCGAAACGGAGCAGCTGACTTCCATACGAGAGTACAAGTTGTTCCTCCTCGTTATAGTCGTCCCGGTCTTTACCAATTGTGGGATTTGGCCTGGGCTTGATTGAAAGGCAACGCACAGGGGATATCTACCTTTGCTAAGGTATAAGAAGGCGAAGAGGTAAAAAAAACCACCATCCTTTCGATAATGCATCACCCATCGTATCACTGACCGAACCGATACAATTGGTTCTTTGCGTGAGATTTTCAAGGATTTGCCGAAAAATTCGACTGAATGGACCGCCGGACGAGGTTTTTAAACATGAAAGGAATAGAAATTAGCAACTGTTATGTAAAGTTATTTGTATGTAAACGTCGGAAACTAGTTTAGGAATTCGGTTCTGTTCGATTGGCACCGAAAGAATAATGAAAAAAACACGGAGCATTCTACTGCAACAAGTGAATGCTGTTCGGGTTCACCGTGCTGCCGAGATTCTTTTCTGCCCTCATTTATTTTTAATACGTCGAAAGGATAAACCAAGAAGCTTTGATCTAATTGATGGGAAAATATTCGTACTCGTTAGGTCTGATTCGAAAAACCATCTTGATCGTTGAAATATCGACTTGTTTCTATTATGAGCAGTATTACGTATGTAAATAAGATATTGATTGGGAATTTAAAATGAGATAAGACGGTGCGAGAGTAATGAGGCGAAAGAATGGTTGAAATGTGAGGAGAAAAAAATATACAAATGTAAATTATTGACGATCCTTCAAACACCAAATTTCAACACTTGAAACGTCTCCAATTTTGTATTTTATTTTCTGTGTTTTGAAAGCACAGGTAGCGAAATTCCGAAGAAAAAAAGTGACTTTTAGTGACCTTTTTTGAGAAAAAAGTGACCAAAAATTCAATAGGGGGGCAATTTTACAGTTTTTGGGAGATTTTTTTGATCACAGGCATCATAGCGAAATTTCGAAGAAAAAAGTGACTTTTAGTGACTTTTTGAGCAAAAAGTGACCAAAAATTCAATATGAGGGGGGGCAATTTTACAGTTTTTTGGGAGATTTTTTCGATCACAGGCATCATAGCGAAATTTCGAAGAAAAAAGTGACTTTTAGTGACTTATTGAGCAAAAAGTGACCAAAAAATGACCAAACAGTAACCAAAAATTCGATTTTTTCGGAGAGGGGGGATTTTTTTATAGTTAAAAGAGGGCTGAGAATTCAATAAAAAATGAGGGGAGGGGGTCAAAATTCAATGAAAAAATAAAATTAGGTAATCTAAAAATCTAATTTTTTTTAATGGCACTTTAGAAGGCAGAGATACATAGGTAATTAATTTAACTATACAGATTTGAGAAAAGAAAAATTGAAAAGTGACGAGATTTTTGGAGCAAACAATTAATATATGACCTATATCTACTCTCTAAATCTAAATCAGTCAATTTTCGTAAAACTGTACCTTTTTGAATCAGTGAAATGAATTTATTTGAAAATCTGTGATATTTCAATTGTTTGAGTGATTTATTTTAGTCAAAATTATTGATTTATTCTGTCAAATGGGGAATTGATTAAAAAGTCAATTACTTTACTGATTTAAAAAAACAGAATTTTTTCAAATTTAGAAATAGAAATATTGAAATACTGCCCGAGCGAAGCGAGGGAAAAATTTTTTTGAAAAATCATCATCAACTTTTAATTTTTTTTCTTGAAGAATTTTGAAAAATATCAATTTTTACGTAAAAATTTTAATTTTTGCTTGAATATGCGGAAAAAGTCACTTTGGGAGGAAAAAAGTGACTTTTAGTGACCAAAATTGAAAAAAGTGACTTTTAGTGACCAAAATTGAAAAAAGTGACGTTTAGTGACCAAAATTGAAAAAATTGACTTTTAGAGACCAAAATTGAAAAAAGTGACTTTTAGTGACCAAAATCGAAAAAAGTGACAAACACCCTAAAAAAGTGACCTGCTATGATGCCAGAAAGCGGCCAAGAAAGAAGAGATGAGCACTTGCTGAAGGTACGAAAAAAGAAGTACAAATTTGAACTAAGCATCCAAAAAAATATTGGTACCTACATAACAAAACAATTTTAAGCAAAAAATTCAAACTAGGTGTGATGATGGGGATTAAAGGGTACCAAGGATCGTAACCTACAGGCATCATAGTGAAATTTGGTGGGAAAAAAGTAACTTTAGTAACCCAATTTGGGAAAAAAAGTAACCAAAAACTCAATTTTTAATGGTAAAATTTGTAAAAAAAAAAAAAAAAAAAAAAAAAACATGTATGTACTTAATGCAATTATTATAACTTATAAGCGCTCCCAGAAATTATGTAAGGGAGGGGCTGAGAATTGGAGAAAAATGGGGTGAGGGGGGGGGGGGGTAAAAATTTGTAACAAACTTCAAAATCTATTTTTACAGTAGTGCTCGTAAAGTCAGGTTAATTTCAGTGGACAGATGAAAAAATGTAATATAGATAAAAGCGAAGAAAAACTGAAAAATTTCAAGAATTCTCTAAATCTGAATCAGTGAGATGAATATAAATGAAAATCAGTGATTCGCATTGATCGTTTAGTCAAAATTACTGATTTTTTTCTGGTTAATTGAAAATCGACTAAGAAATCAACGACTTTTGACTGCAATATCAATGAAAATTATTTTATTGGTTCAAAAAGGCAGAGTTTTTATAAAACTTGATTGATGTAGATTTAGAAAGTTATATTCTAATGTAAGAAATAAGAAAAATTATTTTTGAAGAGTAATAAAATGCACTTCTCTGAACACTTTTGAGGTAAAATTTCATTTTTTTATTGAGCTTGGATTGAATGTGCTCGACTCAGGGACTTAATCAGACATTATGCAAGGACAGGGAAGAATTTGAAAAAAATGAGGGTGTGTCAAAATTCAGTAAAAAAAAGTGAGTATCTAGCCTACCTACCCTGTAAATTTATATGAAAATCAGTGATTTTTCATTGAAATATTAATCAAAATTACTGATTTTTATTTGACAAATTGAAAATTGGAGTTTTGACTGAAATATGGGTGAAAATCTCTAGTTTTTGATGAAAATTATTTCACTATACTTGATCAAGAGAATGAAAATACACCAATTTTGACTGATTCAAATTTAGGAAATGATAGTGTATTCAAGAAACAGAGGTATCGATGTACTGCCCGAGCGGAGCGAGGGCGAAATTTTTTGAAACAAAAAAGTCTCCAAAACTCGATTAAACCGAAACTAATCAGACACTTTACGCTTAAAAAAATCAATTTTTAGAGAAAAATTGTGAAAAACAGGTAAATTTTTTGAGAAATTTTGGAAAAAAGTAACTTTTTGAGGTAAAAAGTAACCAAAGTAACTTTTGAAGTGGAAATAGTAACCAAAAGTAACTTGTCTCGAAAAAAGTAACCAAGTTACTAAAAAGTAACCACGCTATGATGCCTCAAAAACCCCTTATTTTTGAACTCATCACTATCAAAAACATTACAATAGAATTTAATTTTTTTCAGATTTGTCAATAAGACTTTTGAAGCTTATTTGATCTTTTCCTGGAAAACTTCAACTTTCAACTTTGAAAAATTTTATGAACTAAAAAATTGGGTATCTTCATTGGAAACAGTAAAAGAGAAAAAAAAACTCCCCCCCCCCCATGAGAGATGAGGAGAAAATGATCGTTATTTTATAAAATAAATTTATGTAAACTTAAGTATTAAGTCCGAGCAGAGAGAGGGCAAAAATTTTCAACAAAAAAAACGTTCAAAAGCTAAAAACTCATCATTTTTCAAATATTTCGGTCCTGAAAGAAGAAAGAATGGCTCTAAGCCCTCGTCTTCATCGAGCATCAGGTTTTATTTAGCCAAGCAAAGCGGGTGCCAAGATGAATAAAGTTTTAAAAATTTAGCTTGAAAAAATGTCTAGGATTTTAGTGTAAAAATTCCAAGTATGTAAATCTCCAACTTTTGTAAGACCTGTAACTGCCTTATGAACTCTACCGCTCTACCAGTAATACAGGGTGACCCAAAAGTTCCGGAACGCAACAGATCTGAACAAAGAGTTGCCCACGAGTAGGTCGGCAAGGGACAACGTCAACACTGTGCTCAAAATATCTGAAAAGGTTCGAGTGGGGGAGACACGTTGCTAATTTCACGAAAATTTGATTTTTTTTGTAAATTTTTGCCCCATCAAATTTTTGATTAGGCAAAATTTGCATGCAATGATTTTTGATCCGTATCCAAAACTCTATCATATGGAACCGTTAGTTTTTAAATATCTCAATTTTCAAAATTTTCAAAATTTTGGGGTTTAAAATTTTTGTTAAAAAAAGTACAAAAATCAAAAAAAGTTCAAAATTTTTCAAAGATTTGTAATTAATGAGGGACGAGTTCGTACTTTTTAAAGGGAATGGAGCTTCAGCTATGTCATGAATGGGTTTTCACTGATTTTCATTATTCGTTGGGCCTTATTATTTTTTTTACGAAGCAATTTTTGCGTTTCGGAAATTTTAAGTCACCCAGTACATCAGAAACGTAAAAGAAACAATGTATTGGAAACTTAATGGAAATAAATCAAAAACGTATTGGAAACATAACTGGAACGAAACCGAAACGTATCAGTAACGCATTGGAAACGCATCAGTAACGTATTGGAAACGCAATGAGAAGGAATCTGCAAACGAATAGGAAACGTAACGGAAACGAATCAATAACCTGTTGGAAAACCAAACTCAAACAAGTCAGTAACGTATTCGAAACGAAATGGAACCCAATTAATAATGTATTGGAAACACATCGGAAATTAATCATAACGCTTCAAAAAATTTACAGAAACGAATCAAAAAGTAACAGAAACGTAACGAAAACGAATCAGCAACGTTTTCGTACCATATCAAAAACACACCAGTAACGTAACGGAAACCAAATAAAAACACAATGGAAATGCACTGAAAAAATAATAAAAATTAACCGAAACCAAAAACAAACGAAAATCATCATGCAAAAATAAACTCAAATGAACTCAACTACGCTCAATACACACACACACAAAGGTAAAAACGTATAAAAAACTGAATAATTTTTCAACGCTTCTTTTTTTTATAAGTACATTCGACGACCTCGTTTCAAGACTTCGATAATACCTGAGCAATATGCACTTGAAATACTACGTGAGCGTACACTAACCGATGCCATTACACCCTTCTATTCTGGATGAAAAGGAAACTGGCCTTTTTACGCATCAATTAGTATCGCAGCTCAAGTGTGAACTACTTAAGCATCGACGCTTAATTTATTTGTAAGTGTGAATCGACGATAGAATATTTATAAACTGGTACGTGAATAGGTTAATATCTCAAAAGGCGATCGTGACCATACGAATACACGACTCGGTTACACCAAAACTCTACCTAAACCGAAAACAAAACGCCTTTACTCATTAATATAGGCGTGTGGATTCAGTCTCCAGCGTACGCCAGTATTTGAAAAATTTGCTCCGAGCCTCGATATCCTACCATCTGGCCGAGCCAGTTCCTGCTTCACGTAGTGTCGGTTGTTCGCATCTCATCCATTTCCTGTACAAGGAGAATGGAGAATGTGACATTTTGTTGTTTGTTTTGGGTGCACAGGTGTGAGTTATGACGAAGTACGAGGCCCCAGTCGACAGGTCGATTTGGTGGATGGTTGGAAGAGAATTAGAAAGAAAGATTTTTACCACGATTTTTTCCCCTTCGATGAAGTAATTCGGTGCTCCAAAGGATGTCGAATGGTGCTGCAGACGAAGTCAAGATGGAAATCGAACGGTAGTGCGCCCGGAAGCATCCTCACGCATTTTGTGTTTCCGCAATGTTAATTTTAATACGAGTTAATGATCATTCGAAAGAAATATGCTTTCGGTTTCCTTTCGAATGAGCAGACTCTTATCTATTTTTGGATTAATCATTAAGATATATTTTTCGTTTTTTTTTTCATGAGATGTTTGATGTGTTTGAAAGAAAATGTGTTTTAATGGGGTTTGTATGTTTGGTTTTTTTTGTCGTGTTTTGGTAAAATATAAATAACTTATTTTCAGCATCCCCTTTTGGTTTCGGTACATAAATTGAAATTTTTTCCCTGGTTTTTTTCTTGTTTTTTTTTTGAGAAACGAGCTACTCTTTCATTTGTAAACCAGTGAAAATGATTGAAAATCACTGAGAAACAGTCAGAATTTCAGCACAGGAGAAAATCAGTGAAAAATTTTTCGATGAAAACAAACCAGTGAGAAAAATCACTGAAAAATCAGTGAAAATTCACTGAAAAATCAGTGAAATTTATGAAATTGGCAGAAAAATCAGTGAAAAACTTTGAAATATCAGCGAAAATTCGCTGAAATCGATGAATTTTGCTGATTTTTTCCTGTGCTGCAATTCTGACTGTTTATCAGTAATTTTTCACTGATTCAGAATGAGAGTATGTTTTGGAGAGAATTCAGGATCAAATGATAAAAAAAAACTGCCAAAATTCTTATTCGAAAAGACACGACACGTTTTCTGTAACCAATTTTCAACTTCTTTTACACCATTTCCGGATTTATTCGGATACATTTTTAAACAAAAGATTAAGAATTGTGGCCATTCAAAGGCAAAATTCGCAGATGTCTTATCTATTAAATAGCGATTACTTTCTTCATAGAATATCCATAATGATTCTTTATTTTCACATTCTCGTACCCAACACAAAAGATAGGTTTTTTTTTCAATTTTCACACCCTTCTTCCTGTCTCTAGATTACATATAAGAGCAACTTATCAATAGATATCATAGATTCTTTTTAAAAAGTTATTCTTCTTCCTTGATCCTGCTTTTGAGAAAAGACCACCCTTGTTCATACAACGGTTTTTAAATTCTTTTTTTGTTTACTAATCCGTGTACATGTGTCAAATTCAAAGTATTGTTCATATTTTTCTCGAAACAAAGTCGTTAACTAGTTGTAAACCTTCTAATACGTAGCAGTTAATTACCTACACATTGAAAACAATAAAAACCGCTAGAAATTTTGGTTTGGGAATTCTCGACTCGTTCACGCTGTCTTTTTAATTTACGTAATAGTATAGCTACGTAATGATATCATGTTCTTGTAAATTCAAGTTAGACCTTGAATAAATTCTTTGGTGGGTTGAAAATTTTTCGGAAATATGTTCTAATTAAATGAAAAATACCGCAAATTCGCGAATAGTTTTCATTACCTATTCGAAACACGAACTGAAATAATTGTGCTAATTACCTTCGGCTTCGCATTTCAAAATTTTTGTTGCTCCTTCGTTGACAATACTTCCAGCTGTCGGCTGATAGATAAACTTCGGTGGTATGATGACCTCTTCTGTAACAAAATAAAATTTAAAAATTTAAAAAAATTAAATTATTCGAATTGGCGAATGAAAAATTAGAAAAAGTCACGTTTTTGACTCGGTAGTGTAAAAATTATTCATAATTCGACTTCGACGTTATGAAAACGCTTATTTATTGGTCAAGTTTCCTCGCATCTCCCAAATTTGGGGGGAATTTGAAAAAATGTCAATGCCGTGAGTAATAATGGGACTCGCACAAGACAATTTTCAGTACACAGTTGTACGGAATGTTCTTATCAATAGGATGGTTCGTGTTTGATGCAAAGACCTGTTATCGGTTGATCGGAAATGGTTATATTCAGTTTGACAAGCTTGAGAGATAATCGGAAATGCTCACGTTTGGTACATTTGATAAACTAGTGGAGAGGCAAACCAAAAAACTGCATTTAATGAAAGAAGCGTGAATTTTGGTATGATGAATCTTGGGGCCCAAACAAAGGTTTTGAGACCGGGAGCCATCCGCGCTCCCATCTTCTTCAAGGGGGATGGGGCTCGCAATTTTGAAAAAATTCCTAAAAATCGAGTTTTTGTTAGAAATGAAATATCTTAATGTTTAATGTTACATATTGATCTGTAGATTCCATTTTCACCATCAAAATTATTTTTCCTCCCCCACCACCCTGAGGGGGCACAACCCCCCAAAATGTGGATTTTGTGGGAGTGGACAATCGAAACCAAAATTTTATGAAAATATACTACGTAAGGTTTACAAATCAGTGCTGTAGTCCATTTTTCGATTAGCACCCCCTCCTGCCCCCTGTGGACCCTTAAAACTTGAAAAACGCTCAAAATTGTCGTTATAACGCCGACAAAAAAAATGTTGAGAAACCCATTAAAAAATTAGGTAGGTACTTACTCTACCATAAAAATTAATTAAAATGCTATAGGAATCTTTGAATTACGTGGTACCTACAAAACTTCAGCAAAAATGTAGGGCTTTTTCAAGCTTTTTACAAAACTTTGAACCAATTTTGTAATTAATTTTTACGATACTTTGAGTTTGAGCATTTTTTTAAATTTCGATTGAAATTCCAAGTATTTTGCATGCAAGTCATAAATGATTTTTTCAAAATATTTTTCAATTTCAAAACTATAATTGATATTTCCGAACTAATTTTCCAACTTGGTGGTTAAATGAAAAAATTCTACGTTGATTCCTCCACTTCCGCAACCATTCACATTTTCCTCTACATGTTCGATTTAATTTAATTTTTCTTAACTGAGAGGGGGAGCGAGGGAAGATAGTAAATTACTTAGCTTTTCCTGTAGGACAATTTTTTCAATTTTTTTTCGAAAATCATTGATTTTTCATTAGCTTGAGAAACTCGAGAGAGAAAATTGTAAATTTGTACTTTAGGGTGCAAAAAGCAACATTTTTGATTAACAAAATAAAATTAAAAACTAAAAAAACTTCAAAATTATGAGTGTTCTTGAAGAATTCAATTTTCAAGTTTTACCGAAAAAAAATATAATTAAAATGCTGTTATTTTCAAGTGAGTAGGAAGTAAGTATTAGAAACCTCTTGGTTGATAGCATTGGCCAAAGTTCAGTAAGTCAAAATTTGTAATTTGTAATTTTTTCATAAAAAAAAAATAAAAAAATTCATCCTAGTTTTTCGAAATGTTTTACATAAATTGAATTTTCCACATTTTCAACTCATTGCAAACACAGATTTTTTTCAAATGAATTTCTTCAAATCTTCAAGTGCTTTCTCAATTATAAATCAGTGAAAATTATCGAAAATCACTGAGAAACAGTCAGAATTGCAGCACAGGAGAAAATCAGTGAAATTTTTTTTACTGAAAACAAATCAGTGAGAAAAATCACTGGAAAATCAGCGAAAATCTGAAAAAATTCACTGAAAATCAGTGAATTTCGCTGATTTTTCCTGTGATGTAATTCTGACTATTTATCAGTGACTTTTCACTGATTCAAAATGAGAGAGTGGCAATAAACTCGTTTCACTCTTTTGGGGAATGAGGATTCCTTACTCCCTCCCCAACACTGATTTCGGTAATTTAGGCGAATTCTGAATTGTTTGTTAGGAAAAGAAAATTTCCAAAAAAAAAAATGGTGTCACCAGACCATTTTGAACAGAATTTATTTTAGGTTGAATTATCGACTTCATCATTATGGGAGATTTGAAAGTGCCTTATTTCAGTCAAAAAATCGAGGACATTTTTGGGTTTACACCATTCGACATCATTTAGACAAAATTACAAAAAAATCGAAAATTGTAAGAGTCTAATCTAATCCAATTTAACGTGCAATCACTCATTAATACATATTTCAGTCCTTTTTGATTTTAATGAAGTATATTTCGTCATTTACAGCCGAATTTTGGCTTTATCCTACTAATTTTTGGAATATCTCAAACTTTCTCGCTAAATTTTTGTTTTTCATGGTGTCTACTGGATCTAAAAAATGAAAATTCTTGCCATTTTTATGCCATTTTTCTTGCTTCGAAACTAACCAAAAAAGAACTTCTTGCTTACTCGTCCATTAAAAAATTCAAAAAAAAAGAGGAAAATGTTGAAAAATTTCGTTTTTTGCAGTAAAATTATTAAAATTATTGCTATTTTCTGGCTATTCTTGTTTTTCTTGCCAGTAGACAACCATGTTATTTGGCAATTTTCTGGAATAAAAATTATTAATAGATAGCTCTTTCCAATTTTTTTTTCGTCCTTCTAAAAAGCAAAATATGTTACTCAACGGTGTTGCCACATTATTTTGGTGAAAAAATTCTTTTCAAAAGAATTGAATTTCACCAATTTTGAATATTACAGATTTGAGCTTGGAAAAAATTCATGTGAGCCAGGCTATAGAAACCACCCTTAGGGGTCAAAAATTGCTTTTTGAGTTGTCGCTGATTTTGGTCCTTTCAGATGGGGTAGAATCAAAAGGGGAACTTCAACTCAAAAACCAATTTCTGACCCTCAAGGGTGGTTTCCATATCCAGTCTCACATATTTCGAACTCAAAAATACACAGTAAATTCTGATATTTCAAAACGTTTCCATCTTATTTTCCTCAACTCCACTCAAACCTATTATATAGATTCATACTCCACAACCACTAAAATTACTCCAAAAACAGAAAAAATCAGCATACACCATATCAAATTCCAATTCCCATAAAACATTACAAAACACACGCTATTTACAAACTTTCCTAATCCACCGGCAGTAATTCAGCACAATCATGGCCCGACATTACTTTATCTTTAATTTCGACATCTTATATTCTCAGGCGCGTGTTACATTAAAATAACACCATTTTCCGCATGGTAATTCGCTTATCAAAAATTCTCCATTTTAGAGCCATAAAAATCTACACAACCAATACAAATGAGGCGAAAAATTAAAAAAATTCTTCTCCTCGATAAAGAAAAAAAACTCATTCAGGCGACCTAGATCTTCGACTAATAACAAGGCAAAATACGAAAGAGAACACTCTATAGACGAAACCATACATAATTCTTCTCTACAATTGAATTTTGATAATCGAATAAATTATCACCATCATGGTCGCGTACATAGAAAAAGACAGACGTTAAACCAATATACGAAACAGGTAATAATACAAATCGATATACCTTATAACATTACCTGCAAATTTTCTCCACTTAGTGTAAGCAAATCAGGCAATAAAAAAACATTTCTGCCCAACAAAGCTTTTAGGGCGGAAAACTGTCGATATTGGTCCCCTGAGTAACCCCTAAGAGTTACCACCCCCAGATCCCTTGCTAATTTTTTTACGAGGGTTCCACTCCTCCAAAAAATGTTTTTTTGCTACTACCTCCTTTGGATTTAATTTTGCGGTAAAAGTAGCTCAGTAGTTTTTTGTTCTACGCTCAATTTTCAACATTTTTTGCATGAACATCTTTTTTGGTACGACCATTAGCAGAGGAGATAGAGAGTCTTGCAGGAAGGGTTATGGGAAAAATACTATCATTTGAAAACGTTAATAGGTATAAAATCGTACTAAGCTGTATGTTTTGGGCATGAATGTAAATTGGTGGTATTTATACTACTTGACACCTCCCCCCACCCCTCCCCGATATGCTCACCTCACCTTACCTATTTGTTTTTATTTAGCAGGGGCGATATGATTGAGGGGTGGGTGGGGACGTAGGAGGGGGAAGAGAGTGAAAAATGCATCTTGACCCTCTTTCCCCTCCTACTTGTCCACCCCACTCCTCAACCCTCAATCATACTGCCCATCTTGAATAAAAATAAATGGGTAAGGCGAGGTGTGCACATCGGAAGAGGAGGGGTGGGGGGTCAAGGTTTTCAAAAAATAGTATTTTTCTCATAACCCCTTCCTCCAGGATTCTATATCTCCTCTGCTAATGGGTGTACAAAAAAAATTTTCATACAAAAAATATTGGAAATTGAGCGTAGAACAAAAAAGTACTGAGCTATTTTTACCCTAAAACCTTCTCCTCAAAAGGTTGTATTCCCATTCGTCGATGAATTCGGTCCCAGCAAAACAGGACAAAAATTTTAGAAAATAAAAATTTTCTATACCAAAAAAATACTCTTTGAATGAATTTTATGGATTTTTTTACCAATATTTAAAGCAAAAATATTAAAATATTAAAATCATTAAATTTTTGGGGAAAAATTTTCAACACGAATGAAGAGAAGGTGGAATCTTCAAAAAATAGAGATTTCAAACACAAAATATTGACTTTTTGAATGAATTTCATGACATTTTTATCCATATAAATTCATCAAAATTCCAAACATTAGAAGGAAAAACAATCTGGCCCAAGAGAAGCGAGAGCAAAAACATTTGAAAATCGAAATAATATCAAATGCGCACAAAAATGAATTGAGCACAAATATTTTATCACCTCAAAGTAATTTTTAAAAGTTTTAAATAAGCACAAAATTCATCATTTTTTTAACAAAGTTGAAGAATTCGGCCTCGCCCGTAACGCCTCGACAATAAAATTTCTCTCGGGTATTCAGGATTTTACATTTGGGATAATATTTTAACGATTTTTGGGATTTCAGAATTCGGGTAAATTAATTCGGGATAATGGTATTCGGATAGGTGACAATTCGAGTTCACAAATTCGGTATAATATTTTTCGGAGAAAGGGCTTTCGGGATTTCAAAGTATGGAATTTTTTTCACAAAAAATGTTGGAAATTGACTGCAGAACAAAAAAGTACTGAGCTACTTTTACTGCAAAATCAAATCCAAAGGAGATAAAAGCGAAAAAACATTTTTTGGAGGAATGGAATCCCCATTAAAAAATCAGCAAGGAGTTTGGGGGTAATAATTCTTAGGGATTACTCAAGGGGTTTTTTTTCTCCAAAATAAAGCTAATTTGCCTACACTAGCATTCGAGCCATCGAAAAATATGCATCTATACAGTGAAAATATTTATTATACGAGCGGACAAGTAGCTCGAACAATTACATAATTACAGGCGTAATAATACATATTTTTGCGGCATCGGCAGCGCCTTTAATTTTCATATCTCTTCCCATTGTATAAGCCACGTATGAAAAATCTTTACGTTTCATGGTTGCTTGAATTCGACGGCAGGTATTCAATTTATTTCATATGGATTTGAAACCCGGCTGCGGTGACGATTATATAAAAAACCTCGCCGCTCTAATTCCTCAAAAAAATATTAACCATGGTTAATTATACGTCGTAATAAATTCAACCGAATTTCTACTCGTATCATTCGCGTCTAACGAGATGATTCACCAAGAGCATCATATTTGGCTCAATTAATATCAATTTCTACAATTTCTCCAAAGGTTCAATAAGTCAAACGAGCGTATGAAATTTTTCCAACAGACTTTTTCAAACCAACGTCAGCTTCGGTTTAATTAAGGAGAAGCTCAAGATCACATAAATACGAAGCTGGGAAGTCGTTCGCACTAAACGATTGTATTTGCTTACCTTTTTCAATTCTCCACTTATTTCTGATATTTCGAGTTTTTTTTTCAATTCCTTAAAATCAAAATACTTGATATATTTCAACTTTTTAAAATCTTTATTTTGGTTCCAATTGTTGACTTCACTTTTAAAAAAATAAAAAAAGTACGGAAAAAATAGAAAAGCCTGAGTAATTTCAGAGTTTATTTCTAGGTAGGTAAAAAACGAAAAATAAATCAGTATCACATATGATCATAAAAAAATAATAGAAGGTTCAATAAGATGTCCTAATCTTCTCATCATTCGCACATAAGTAAAAATTCACTGAAAAACAGTGCACGAATTGCAGCCACCAGGAAAATACAGTGAAATATCAATGGATTTTCCAAGTGATGTTTTCACGTAATTAGTTCAAACGCACATTTCAACAGATTTTTAGCAGTGAATTTTCAAATAAAATCATCCTGAGTTTTTTAGTACTCGTACAATTTTTTCAAGATTCCAGTATTTTATACACGATGTTTTCACGTGACCATTTTGATTTGCATTTTCCCTGCTGCAATTTGCTTTACTCAGTATGGAAAGAAATAATTGAAAGGTGTCAACAAAATAAATAATGGGATAGGTATGGGAGATGCACAAAAAAATTACTGAATTTTTTTGGCAAAATTGTCATGATTTCACAAAAATCAAGTTCAAACATTTTACTTATTCACGGTAAAATTCCATTTTGGTGCATACCTCAACCCTACAGAATTTTTTGAAATTTTTTTCACTTTTTTTGCATCCTGCCCCACCCATGGGGCAGGATGCAAACAGTGAAGAAATGATAAAAAATCGCGATTTTTTTTGTAAAATTTACTCAAGTAAGTACATTTGAGGTGGATACTACAGACTTAAATACATAGAAGCGTAATTTTTGAAAAAAAAAGTTCTAAAACCTTTGCATTCATAATTTATGCTGCCTTAGTTGATTTTCTGATTTTTTAAGCAAACTTTTGATATTTTTGAAATTCTATCTAAAAATCAAAGCAAAAATGTGATATCCTGAAAAAAATATCACAAAAATATCAATTAGACTATCTTCAGTAACATATGTGACTTTTTCGAAAAATTCGTATTTAAAAACAATGTTTGCACCCTGCCCCATTTTTGATTTGCATCTTGCCCCATTGGCACTATTTTTCTTTAACGCAACGTACTGGGAAGAAAATATAGGCGAAAGTGCCAACCAAATACATTCATTCGATAGGTAATTGGATGTAGATTACAAAAAAAATTACCTGTATTTTTTTTCAAAACTTGAAAACATGATATTTCACAAAAATCAAATTTCAAGAATTTTACGAAAGTTACGTAAAATCACATTATTGATAATAATTTACAGACAAGCAATCCGTCAGGTCTGCAATTTTTTCTGTTTTGTATCAAAAGAATACTCATCACCAATTGCCCAGAAAACATTTTTCAATCACATCACTGACGACAATAAGCCAATTTGCATCTTGCCCCCTGGTGCATCTTGCCTCACATTCCCTTAAATGAAAATAAAATAGAAATCCAGCTTATTTTTAGGTAACATTTTTTTTAAAGAACGAAAAAAATAGGAAAGACCAATTTTTCTGCTCATTTCTTGGTAAAAAAAAAACGAAAAAAAAATAGAAAAAACCATCTATATAGGTAAAAAAATACGAAAAAAATAGAATACATAGATGTAGTCTTCTGCTTACGTTTAGGTGAAAAAAACACGAAAAAAATGACCATGTTATCTTCACAGTTCATTTCTTGGTTAAAAAAAATCATTTTTTTACAGTGACCAAATTCCATAATGATTAATTTTATATTTTACAAATTGAAAATTAATCATCAGTAAAGGATTAATTTTGTTATAAATGAAAATGAACACAAAATCTCAAAATGTAAACAGGAAAACTCAGTGCGAACGACTTCGCTACCTCATATTTTTGTGATTTCAAGCTTCTCCTGTTTAATTTATTCATAAACCACATCTTACCGCACCCTAAACCTTTGCAACTTGCAGGCGGTATTCTTTTTCGAATTTAACGGCTGGATGTACAAAAGGGGTTAGCCAAAGTTTCGGTTACATTTTGATGATTTGAATACGTCGCGTCGTCACGTGATTGTGGTCGTTAAAAAAACCACGACTGGTATCCGTCGAGTTTAGAAAAAGGTGCATGTTATCGCGTTCGATGTACAAATAGGTAAACTTTACACGTAAAACAGATAAGCCGACCAATTTTCATTAATGGCTTCGAAAAACTTGGGTGTAGTACATAGATATCGACTCGCGTGAGAATTCGATATTATTTTCACCCAAGATTCGAGGGACTGCAAAAAGGAACTTGTTAATTATCGAGGTAACGAGAAAATTGCTTGGTGGAAAACTTTGGCTAATTTAACCGAAAAGTACACAAGACGATGGTTTTCGTAAAACGAAAAAAAATAAAATTGGAAGAATAACGTCGTAAAATTAACAGTTTTTTACACGTAGACAGCCTGTTATGTGCTTGTTTAATAAACATCGTACAAATAAACGTCATGTGTGTATTCTCTTCCACGTTATTCATCTTTTTTTATTATTTATGCAGTAATTCTGAAATGTTGAGAAAATAACGGCAACAGCACCGGCACAGCCAGCGACTACTTTCGTGCTTGCAAAATGAAACGAAGAAATGAACGACCATCCGTATGTACCATCCCATCAGTGAAAGCAATAACTTATTGTCATCTCTCTCTTTCTCATTCTCTCGGCAGTCCAAATCCCATGATATGGCAAATTCGCCAACAAATAGAGAAAAATGCGAAACAGACAGAAACTCCCAGCTAGTGTCTGAATGAACTAAGAACTATAGTATTCTATCGCCTGGAGTTTTCTTTGGTCTTAGCCCAGGCCATAGCTTCAAATATACTTTGGTGATCGCCGATTCGATAAGATACGCGCACCTTTTTCTCTTCGAGTTTTTACTGCTTTGGTAAAATAATAAAAGTACCAGCGTACTCGAAATACCGCGTAAATACTTTTAATGGTCGGTTTTAGCGAGACCGACGGGTAACTCGAGATGAGATTTCGTGAACACGCGTGAAAGAGGTGGAAATTTTAAACGACTAATTTTTTCATAGAAAGTAATTGCTCCGGCTATAACGTCGAGAGTAAAAATATTTACGCCGAGGTAGACGTACCAAGGTAAAAACAAAAGAGTGGTATTGTTTTTACGAGGATTGTAACGATTGGCGGAAGATAAGGTGAGGAAGGAACGGAAGAGGAAAATAAGAAGCAGAGAGATTTTCGGGGAGCAGAAAGTTGGGAATTTTTTTTTTTTTGAAATTTTTGCGATTGGGACTCGTTTGTGATGCAAATTGATGAATTTTAAATGGGAAAATTTTCAAGCAGAATTTTTGAATAATTTTAGAGTAGAACGAGAATAATGAGATGTTTTAAAATTGAAATAGGGAAATTTGCAAATTTTTTCGTCAAAACGTATTTTTTTTATAGAATTACTAAGACAAGATGTCCAAAAAATTTCAAAATCGAAAATCAGGACTATTGTGGGACTTCGATAAGAGGTATTAAAACCTCGAAATCAAAATTTGTGCTATCAGCATGAAATTGGATACAAGTATGTTTTAAGGCTGTGAAGGTAGGAGGCGAAAAGACCCATGAATAAAGTTTTAAAACAGATAATAAATTGATCGAACAAAATTAAAACCATTTGACGTTACAAAAATTTTGTCAGGGTCAAGCAGAAAATGCAGGCATTTTTGGGGGGTGGAGGGGGGGATTTAAAATTTCCCACTTGAAAGTACTCTCTCATTTATAAACCAGTGAAAATTATCGAAAATCATCTGAAAAACAGTCAGAACTGTAGCACAGTAATAAATCAGTAAAAAAAATCACTGAAAGCAAACAGTGAAAAAAATTGTTGAAAAATCAGTAAAATTTCAGAAATTTGCTGAAAAATCAGTGAAATTCTTTGAAAGATTAGTGAAATTATCGAAAAAATCAGCGAAAATCCGCTGAAAATGAAAAAATTTTGCTGATTTTCCCAGTACTGCAATTCTGACTTTTTTTCAGTAACTTTTCACTGATTCAAAATGAGAGAGTATTTTCAAAAAAAAAATTTAATTCTAAATATAAATTTTCTAAAAAAAATTGATAAAACCTATTTTTCGTAAATTATTTCACTTGAAAGTTGAATTGAACCCAATTTTAAATATTTTACATACCATACATAAAATGCAATTTCATGGTGGGGGGATGAGAAAGCAAGCCTCCTCTCAGCCCTTGTGTTTGGTCCGGCCCTAAATTATGCAAAAAAGAAAAATACATTCATCATTTTCAAAGTTTTCAAAGTCTGAAAATTTTTTTAAAAGATGAATTTTAATGTTCAATATCAACATTTTTCTGATGAAAACTTCTGAAAAATTTATAATTTTAAAACCAAAACTTTGATATGTATAAATTTTGAGCTTAGTTTTTAACTGATCTGAACAAAGTCAGATGATGTCTTTCTTCTGTGTTCAATGATTCCTTCCTTACCGTTTTTTTCCAATCTCGATGGTGAATAGAGCGTATTAAAAATCTTAATCCTGAACTACGTAAATTATTCTGGGTGGGAGGGGGGAGGAGGGGGAGAGGAAGATGAACAAAAAACTCTAAGTAAAAAAATTGCAAATAATTTTTCAAGTATTTTTTCCCAATTTTTCTCAAAAATCACAACTTTTTTCCAAATTGAAGAAAATAATAAAGTATAAATCTAAACGAAGCATTACCAAATCCTCCTCCCCAAAAAGATGAATGCTGAATGTAATAAAGACTGCAAAAAAGTAAAACTCGAATACTTGACTCAAAAGTTTTCAAAATTTCATAAATAATAAAGAAAATTATTTTAAAACAAGAAAACGTTATAAATGACAAAAAATTCGTAAGAAAATCATCAAAATTGTACAAAAATGTCAACAAATATTATTCAAATTTTATCAAACTTGAAAAATGAAAATATTTTAAAAATTAGAAAAAATCTAATGACCAAAAATTTCCTAAAACTTACTCTAAAAGTTCGTCAAAATATTTTAAAAATCGTTTGAGAAGCAATAAAATTGGGAAGAGAGAAGTGGAAGCAAATTACGTCCCTTTATTGGGAGGATTGCAGTTTCAGCACGAAAAATTAGATTTGGGTCGAAAATTTTCAAGAAACTGCCAAAATCATCAAAATTGTCAAGCTAGAGAAGCGAAAATTACAAACATTTGAAAAAAATCCACCAGTGCCAGAAAAATAATAATTATTTAAAACTGGAAAAAATTGTCAAAACGTTCCTATACGTTATCAACAACATCGGTGCGCCGCGCCGATGAAACCAATTGGAGGGCAACTTACCTCCTTCCTTCTCTGAGTGGAAAAATTGCAATTTCAGCTGAGAAAATTTAGATCACCTGTTTTGATTTGAAAAAATTTCAAAATTGATGACTTTTTTGGGAAAATTTTCCAGGGTAAAAAAAGAGGACTGTCTTACCAGGTTGAAAAAATCGATCCCAGAGGAAATTTTGGAATTTTTGCCCTCCCCCTCCCCGTTTCTAAAACCGTCAAAAATAACAAAAACTCCATAAAATGAGTATCATTGGAAACAATACAAAAGCTTGTAAAAATTACTTAAAATTTCATTAGAATCATAAAAAAATAATGGTAAAAAAAATTATCCTTGAAAGTGGTAATTTTAAGTGATTTTTCAAGTTACTTCTTTATCAATATTCTGAGACATGTTTTGCAATATTTTGACGAATTTTACCTACAACTATCATTTTAAAATTATATTTTTATCACTGGGTTGCCTTATTTCGTTTATGTTTATGATATTTTAGCAACTTCCATAATACATATTTGTAAGTTTTCAAAATAATTTAAAAATTTACACACTTCAAAAAAATGCTTCGACTAAAACAAAACCAAGATGGTGGGAAAGAAACACAAAAGTCAAAATTTCCATCTCAATGTGCAATTTTCCCCTTTCTCAAAACTCAAATCGGAAATTTTCCAAAAAAAGCCATCAAACACTTGAAAACTTTTCAATTCGTACCTATACCCAATTTTTCTGTACACTGTCGCCTGTCTCCTTTACCTGTTTCCTCCGACCCTGACCTTTGATTGAAATCATTTTCTAGAAGAAATAACTTCCATTTCCACGACTTGAAATAAAATCACGACCACCCGACCAGAATTTCCACACCAAAGCAAATAATCAGATCGAGAATTTCGAAATAATTCTCTCAATCCACGTAAACGAACAAACTAATCGATCACGATGATCGTTCCAACATTCGAAATAAACTCAATTTTCCTTCTCTCTCGGAATCATTCCATTACTTTTATCGTACACAATAATATTTTTCACGAGCCCATTTCGTTGTTTCTGTCAGCCATCGCCATCATTCGACATCAGTATAAATAATGGAGTACATTGCCATTGTCGTACACCTCACCGCGAAGATTTTTCAGGTTATCTTTCACTATAAGATTGACTTTTCCTTTCTGGAGATCGGTTATTTATTAAAAGTGGGTCTTTTAAACGAGCTGCCGTATGATTAAATTTTTTCACCCAATTAAATATCTCTCGGAACCGAAGTTTAAAAATGCACCGCTGTTAAAAGAACCAGTTTCGTAATCCGCCATCGCTTTGGTAATGTTTACTTACAAAATTAAAAATTTAACTCTAATTAGCGACGAAATTTTTTAATTGAACGTTGATTTCGGAATTCTCCAATGATCTCCTGGCATCCCAAGACCAAACGTTGAATTATTCGCTTCCCTGGTCGACAAAATTGCTCGTATTACACCTGTCCAGCGTCTAATCTTGTCCACCATTTTATAGAAAATAAACACCGAAGAAAAACGTCTTAGCTTACGGCCGGAATTCATTATTTCCGGAGAACCAATTCCAACTTTTTTTCCAGCCAGGCGGTCGAATTAGATAATTTCTATTCTCATGTTTGCGTATTCACGGTGAAACAATGCTGAGAACCAGCCAAACAATTAAAACGGGTATAGCCAGGTATAGAAATGGTATTTGTTCGCATTAGGAAATGCCAAAAGAAAAATCGTACTTTTTCTCCAGCTGTAGCATCGCCACGTTGTATTTATACGATGAAGTAACAACCATAATTATTGGATTGATCATCCCAGCATCGGTGAAATAAAGAGGTAAAAAACTATACAATAAAATAAATAAAACCGGCAACCTTGCATTAAACCACTCGTAACTTCATCTCTCGACTGTATATACTATAAATTACACAAAATGACGGTCACTGACATCCGGTACTTCGGTACATCAGTTCAGGTAAAGAAAAAAACTACTTCAGACAGATTGAAAAGAAAGAGGAGAAAAGAATGCACTATTCCTCAAGGTCATATTATTTTACACTCACTAACTTCGGGACATATGCTGCAAACGTATTTAATTGCGGTTTTACCAGCGAATCGAGCAATCGATCATGATGAATTTTAAATAAGTTTCGAATTAGAAGAAGAAATTATGTAAAAAATTCCCCCCAGATGTCTTCGATGCTGAACTATCGCTCATCAACAACCAACAACTGCACAGTTGTAGATGGATTGTATTCTTCTTAACGAACACACGATGACAATCATTGTCCTGTACTCGAGCTAGGTAGGTACATATTCAAGGTAATAAAACGTACTACCACAAGATTGCTGGTGGATATGCTTCGTCGATGACTCGTCTTGAATTAAAATCGACTCATCATTTCGTTCTTCATCTGATCGTACTTAATAAACGGTGGAGTTTATTTTTTACACATTGAGGTGAATCTGAATCACGCAAGTTCATCAATGGTTAATTTTTCTGTTTCAGATTGATTAATTTGTACATCAGTTCTAGGAAATTTTCAATTTTCATCAAAATGTTCCACGAAATTTGGTTAATTTTTCTGTTTCAGATTGATTAATTTGTACATCGGTTCTAGGAAATTTTCAATTTTCATCAAAATGTTCCACGAAATTAATCTAAGTTGAATTGGCCATCGGCAGAAGTACTCGAATTTCAAAATAATCATTTAATATCAAATGAACTGCGTGGTTCATAATTCAAGACATTTGACACAATCAAATTCACAACGTTTCGACGATAAATTCTCAATCCAAAAATCGAGAAAAAAAGGCAAAAAGTATCTGCACGTGAACTGCACACGATCTTTAAAAATTCAAGAAACACTTCAGATGGCACGAGTCAACTCAAAGGGTGAATGGGTAACCAACGACAACATTCCAACAGTTTGTTGATGTTGATAGTACCACAGACAGTCTGCAAAAGCACATGTTTCCAACCCATATCCGAACGGGACAATTTACCTTGAGTTTTCGTAGAAGAGTCAACACAGAGCACAGCTGCATTACCAAATTATACAAATGAATCAAAAATCCTTAAAATTATTTCTATTAAAAGTTTCAGCTTCAACTTACCACTCCGAACTGGAAGAATGAATCCTTGACAAAGAAACAATAGGAGAAAGGTGAACACTAATTTCATACTTCTTGGCAAACCAAAGTAATGCCCAAGACTCGAATACGTATTCAAATATGATCTTTCTTCTTCTTCCATTTTCAAAGTACTGGGTAATATCACCTCGCCATAATTATCGTCGAAAATGACACGAAAAAGGTACAAAAAACCGAACTCGATCGCATTGTAGAACTTTTATCAATTAACACTTTGTAAAATTATTGCACTGAAATTCACTACGAACGTGTTTAAACAAATAATAAAGATCACATTTATAACACAACATTATTTAAAATTAACGTTAAATAATATATCACAGCTTTGATTCAATGTATTAATATACGAAAAAACCGTTATAAAGCTCTAAAATCGTTTTTCACACGAAAAATTCGGCAAGTTTCGACACACTACACGCACCACAGTTCAGCACCGACTAACACACACTAAATAAAAATTGAAAATGAGTTCATCGTCAGCAGAAATTGTGCATAGAGCGAAGATCGAGGTTTCCCTTTGAATTCCCTCAAATTCCATAGAGAAGGGAAAAATAGATGATACATTACGAGTGAACGTGGATATTTAGGTAGGATGTCAATCGGTCAATCGTACAAATTTCATCAAAATTTGATTAGTTTTATTGAAAAAATTAAGAAATTAAAAAAAAGTTAGATGCATGATGAGTAATTAATATGAATAATAATTAAAAATTTGGTATTATAAAGAGAAATAATTCATTTTTGATGAAATTATGACGAAAAATAAAATAATTATGTAGGACGATAAGCAGCCAAACGGCAGTGTTACCATTTATTCAATGCAAAACGTAATGATTTTTTTTTCGTTTTTTGTTTTGAATAAAATTTTGAATTTTTTTTTCATTCAAAAAAAATTAATTAATGAATGAATGTTTTATTGTTGCTTTGTTGCTGCTTCAATTTTTCGATTTTTTCTACTTTCTCTTTCCCCATTTTCTGATACCAATATCATTATCTTAGACTCTTGCGGCCAACTCCAAATCAATCGCCATGGCTAATTGTCTAGGCACGTCTTTTTGGTAAAATTTTTTTATTGTTTTCACTTTTCAATCCAACAGAAAAATTTCTACTTGTAAAAAATGGCTATATTTTGTCGTTTAATTTTTGGAAAATTTAGTATACAAGTTGTTGATAAAAGTGATTCCAAGATTTTAAAAATATCGTCCTTGTCTTAAATTTTTTTTCAAATTTTAATCATAAAATGAAAAATTGTTCAAGTAGGTAGCAAAAATTAGCTATCTTTAAAAATTGTGCACAGAAAATTGGCCTATTTATGAAAAAAATTTTGATTTTTAGAAAATTGGGCAACAAACATTAAAGCACTTCAAAAACTCCCTGATTCTCCAATTTTTGAAAAATTTCCCCATTTCTAAAAAACTGTTCAACTCTTTAAAAATTGCACCGCCCTTGGAAAATTATCCACTTTCTGGGTAATTGTGTTATTTAAAAACAATAATGTTTTTGGGAATTAAAATAATTGATTCAATTCCAATTTGAAAGATTCTCTTATTTTGTAGAAATTTGTAAAAGAGCTAAGAAATTTCTAAATTATTTGGAAAATCATTCAGATTATCGAAATAAGTGCCCCTGTACCACAGTTTTGGACAATAATTGTCCAATTTTCGCAAAGTCGTATATTTTTCAGGAAATCGCGTGGAATATATCTAATTATGTATTTTTTATAAAATTGATACTACATACCAACGCGGTATATAATTTGAAATAGTATATTTCACAACAAGAGAGAAAAACGGAATTTTTGACGAGTCTGAGATTTGTGGCAAGAGCGAAGCGAGAGCAACAATTCACATAAGTCAAAAATTGTTTTTACTTCGAGATTCAAACGATATTTTATTCTTATTCAGAAAGAAAAACGCGAATTTGAGCCCTCGAGCGATTTGCGGGAGGAAGTTAAGTAGCGTTTTACTCCCTCATAACGAAAAAATTACAAGTTGTCCAATTTTTAAAAAATTGATCAATTTTCTGGAAATTATCCAATTCCTGAATATTGCAATTGTCCGCCATTCAAGTTTTTAGAAATTTAATTCTTCACTGTTTTTAGAGAAAAAAGTGAAAAATTTTCATCCTTTGGAAACAAATTTACATTTCAGAAAAATTAAAAAGTATGTAGGGTGTTAAAAAAATCGCCTAATTTTTACTTTAAAAAATTGTCCTTTGTCCGGTTTTTAAAAAATTAGTGTCCAATTTTCTGAAAATGTAAAAAAATTTTAATTTTTGAATAATTTTTCAAAATTTATTATTATTACAGAAAATAAATAATTCGCGCCTACAGCCTGTAAAATAATAAATAAAAATAGACAAGCGTTGATTTTTTAATTAAAATAATTACAAAAAAAAACCTAGGGAAATCACTGGGAAATGTCGAGACTTTCAAAATCCCTCTCAACTCGTAGCAACACTGATAAGATTCACCATTCATTTCTTTCTTCCATTCAAAGCCATGAAATTTTTGACCTCCGTTGCAATTTTTTTACAATACGTGTTGATGGTTTAATTTTTGTGTTGTAGGTCTAGGTATCAAGGTATTTCACATTATGAATCATGTATTTAAAAAAATTAAAATGAAACAAATGTTAAATCAAGTGTACAGTGTTAAAAACGAATATCCATAAGCTTCAAATTATCATCGTTCATCATAATCGTATCTTAGAAAATAATGAATAACTCGTATTGTGATACATCAATTTTTCGGTTTCTGCTTGAAAATTGTAGGCGATACTATCGTGTGGGCTAGTACCTCTCAATTTTCATCTATCTGCTCCTATTTATATAAGGTAAAGTACTCTAATTTCATTACATCCGTTGCATTATGGCCATCTATTCACGTATTGTCCCTTCTCACCGTTTTATCGATCCAAAAACAAATATTTTTACTTTCGAGTATTTCTGCGAGTCTCTAGATATCACTCTGCTTTCTTTGTTATTATTTTGAATTAACTTATTAGAATGATTTCACTTCTATCCAATCTATTGAATCTAGTCAATATTCCCCATCATTTGATGTTCTGGTATAAAAATCTCAACCTGTGAAAATATGGTTACTAGAGACCAGCAATGTGACGTTGTAGTCTACTTTATGTAATCTTTTTTATGATAAATAATATTTGTTTGCATAGCAATATCGTTGTATCGTTTGTGTCGTATTACATGTACTCATTTCGATACCATTTACAGGTTATTGAATTATACTTTGTAAAAAGTGTTTTACCTTCTAGTTGATAAAAAACCGTTGTTTTTTGTACAGATATCACCCAACTGTGTGATCAGATTCAATCTCATTCCAAACCAGTGAACAAGATTTACAAATTGCGTCGATAATCTGAACATGAATACCTCAGACGCAGGGTATGTAGATCAAACTGCGACCAACTTTCCTTATTCTGTTTCTCAAAAACAATAGTCTGTTCGGAAATTTTTTTCTTCTGAAACACATCAAAGTGTACTACAGAATGAGATAACGTTTGAAAAATTTAATCGATTGATTAATCAGTAATCTGTGATTTTCAAACGTTATCATTCGAGATTATAGAAGCACGATCCAAGATGTACGAAGTGTACGAATCGTAGATTCGAATTTAGCATAATATACGATTCATAATGCAAAAATGGTAGCTACGAAATGTAAATATCTATAATTTCGTGCTACCTTTTTCTTCGCCATTTCCAAGATATTTTTCCATCTGTGTGAAATAATCTCGTCATGTTTGTAATCGAATCTTCAACGTACAGGTTCAATCCCTCGTTCAATATGGCTGCAATTAAACAAGTTATAAACGAAGCTGTCGAACGTGGTGAGTAAAAGCGTTAATTGATTGTAATACAATGATGTAATTACGAATTACAAAGTTACTTTTCCTCATGGTGTTTGTAAATATTTAATGCCAACCTTGAGTTTGGTTTTTTCTTCAATATTGTTATAAAATCACGTAACGAGATAATTTTCTTTTCTAGTTCGTATGCCAACACCTATGCGTTTGAGAGACCTGATAAGACAAATACGAGCTGCCAGAACAGCTGCCGAAGAGAGATCAGTGGTTAATAAAGAATGTGCTTACATTCGTTCGACATTTCGTGACGAAGATAGCGTATTCAGATGTAGAAACATCGCTAAATTATTATACATTCATATGCTTGGGTATATAAATTATTTCGATATAATTTTCAGTATTACTTCTTGTATTATATAAATAATTATGTTACAGTTACCCAGCCCATTTTGGCCAGTTAGAATGTTTAAAATTAATCGCATCGCCACGGTTTACCGATAAAAGAATTGGTTATTTAGGTGCGATGCTATTGTTAGACGAAAGGCAGGATGTTCACTTATTGATTACCAATTGTTTGAAAAAGTACGTTATTCTAACTCATTCTTACCTTTTGTTTGATTCGTAATAACGCAAATATTTTCGTTGGCAGTGATTTAAATAGCAACGTTCAGTTTACCGTCGGATTAGCGTTATGCACCTTGGGTGCGATTGCGTCTCCCGAAATGTCCAGAGATTTAGCATCAGAAGTCGAAAGATTATTGAAATCGCCCAACGCGTATATTCGTAAAAAAGCAGCTTTGTGCGCGTTTCGTATTATTATGAAAGTTCCAGAATTGATGGAAATATTTTTACCAGCTACGAGATCTCTTTTATCAGAAAAAAATCATGGTGAGTGATGCCGATTCCGGGTCGATAGAGACCATTATGTATTGTTAATTGGATAGATAATTATTTCTTTTGAATGTTTACGATCCGATAAGTCGGCTGAACGAGATTTGAATTGAATTTTAACGATACTGATGTTATTCTTAATTATTCTAGGTGTACTGATAGCTGGCGTTACGTTGATAACGGAGATGTGTGAGCACAGCGTTGATACGTTGCAGCATTTCAAGAAAGTAAGTGTTCGACGTTCTTGGAAACTACCTGGGTCATTTCACGTCAATTTCAGCATTTTTTGAACTTGGGAGATCGAATTTCCATGTCGAAGGGTAGAAAACTTCCGTTTTGGTTCCAGCCCCCTTGAAAGCTCGGGTGAAGAGGCTTGTTTTTTGCCTCTGCGATTTTTCATAAAAATACCTAAATTCGATGTCTTGAGCCTAAAAACTGGTGATACGTCGAACAATTTGACTTGCTCAGTTAGAAATAAGATAAAGTAGTGTCTTAGATTGCAATGATTTATGAAAATTTTTCAAATCTCAAATTTGAGCTTTTTTAAAATCTACAAAAATTCTATGAATGAGTTTTCTTGACAGTATTCGAACATAGTAATTTTCATGGTGAAATCTTGATTCTTGATCCTCAAAGGAAGCATATCTCAGAATTTTGGTCAAAATTGAAAAAAAAATTATATAGGTATTTTGCTCGTTTTTTTGAAGTAGTCAGTTCGGATATCAACTTGGGTTTTAGATTTGACCTTCTAATTTTCCTCCCCCCCCCCCACAGAAACTCAAATTTGGCTCAAAAAATGAAAAAAAAAATACGTGTGACATTCATTTACCTATTATATTTTTGATGATACTAATTTAAAACATTTGGATATTTTCGATTTTGAACTTTTACCACCCCCCTTCCCTCCTCCTTTCTCACCATATTTGAATTATTTGTTCATAAAAATATCATGTGGCATGTCGTTTGTTGTTTTTTGGATCGCTGAGTTCTGGTATGAGCTCCTTTTTTTGGTACAATTCCATCTAGATGTGCCCTTTTTCAGAATTGCTTTGCATTTTCCTTTTTGCAGTTCCTGGTATAAGGAAAGAAAAGCTTTATTGAAGTTGTACCAAAAAAATGAATCCATATTCGAACTCAGCGACCCAAAAAACATATCAAACGACATGCCAGGTTCCATTTTTTCATTTTTTGGGTCAAATTCGGACTCTTGATGGTATTAGTTGAGGGGGAGGGGAAAAATCCAAAAACCAAGTTGATATTCGAACTCAGCGTCCCCAAAAACATAACAAATAATATGCCATATGAAATTTTAAATTTGCCCAAAATTTTGGGGTCCTGTGCCTGCCTGCCTCCCCCTCCCCCACGAAAGGTGATGTTTTCATCACGAAAATGACTATTTTCGAATATTATTCCTATTCACAAAATTTTTGCAAATATTTAAATCGCATTCTTGAATTCGGATTTATCACTGAAAGTTGAACTTTTTGCTAATAAGCTCAATTTTGAACTTTGAAAATTTTTTATAAACAATTCTACGTCTCCTTTTAATCTTCATTTCTACTGCATAAGCCAAATTGCTCCAAATATCGCCAATTTCTAGAAAAATACCATTAAAGTGGATATTTCTAAAAAAAAATTCTAGAGGCAAAAAACCACGCCCTTCCTCCAGAACTCACAACAGAACTGGACCAAAACAATGATGATTTTCTAACCTTTGGGATGGGACATTATCTTGAGAAAATTTCAATCAAAATGTGAAGACCCCAAGTTCATAAAGTAGTTGAATTTACTTGAAATAATCTAACTCGTATTGGATAAAAATCGGTCAAGATATTACGAATAAAAACAAAGACGTTGAAGTTCCCACATTAAAATTATTAGTTTACATTATGAGTTTTAGAATGATTAATTGGTTGTTTTATTTTATCAGGGATCAAGCGATCAAAATGAGGTAAAAAATAGACTACGATGGTGTATTATTACCCAATAGCATGTCTATTCAAAGTGTGGCTTTAAATATCGACGATTACTTCATATCGCGTACAAATCGATTTAAAATTATGGCAAAACGACCGCGAAAATCGCTTGCTGACGACGCGAATATCTTAAATTTTATTTGCCGCTGGTTTCTAATCGAAAAACGTCGTAATTTTGATTCGATAGCTAAGATGGTATCTTTATCGCATCTCACGTGTACATATTTTTTACACGATTTATACTTTACTTCTTGATCGCACTGTTTTCGCTACGTATCGAAATATCTACTCGAGTAACCGCTTAAAATACAGCGAAATATTGGAATCGAAGACGTAACTAGGAGATATTAATTTTCTTTATTTTTCCAGATCGTTCCGAATTTGGTTAGGATTTTGAAGAATTTAATATCAGTTGGGTATTCACCGGAGCATGACGTGTGCGGCGTTAGTGATCCCTTCTTGCAGGTATGTCTGCGTAGGGGAATATGGCAGGTGTTCCAAAATCGATCGAGAATATTAACGGTTGAAATTAGTAAGATCTCTGGCGGAGAACCCGAAGCAAATAATTTCGAGAATTTTAAAATGACTCGTACTAAATGGATTTGATTCAATTACGTGTATCGACAGCCTTGCCAAGTATTCGAGTTAATCACTCGGAACTAATGAAAAACATTGAGGATTTGTTTTCGTTACATTGTAGACGAGTTCCCCCCCTCCTACCCTCGCTATAATTAATCGAGTTATTATTTTAACGAACCAGATGTCAACGACGATAACCGTTACTTATTGTTTCTGTTTACAGGTGAAAATTCTGAAACTATTGAGAATATTGGGTAAAAACGACACAGACTCTTCGGACGCGATGAATGATATATTAGCTCAAGTAGCTACGAATACCGAAAGCAATAAAAACGTAGGATATACAATTTTATATGAGACTGTACTTTCAATTATGGACATAAAATCCGAATCCGGTTTGAGAGTGAGTTTTTTTTTCTCCTTAGATCTTGGAAACGTATTGTTATAAGTGATTAATTTGTATTCTATCGTAGGTCTTGGCTGTGAACATACTCGGTAGATTTTTGTTAAATAACGACAAGAATATTCGTTACGTGGCGTTAAACACGTTACTGAAGACTGTGCATATCGATACCACAGCTGTGCAGCGACATAGGAGTACTATTTTAGATTGTCTCGAGGTATCCGTTGTCGTTTTCATCGCATACGATTTCTGCGAAAATTACGTAATACGTGCGTGTGTTATAGGACATGGACGTATCAATTCGAAAACGAGCTTTGGAATTGAGTTTCGCCTTAATTAATTCGCATAACATTCGCAACGTGATGATTAAACTGTTGAAATTCTTGGAGAAAACCGATCCCGAATTCAAAGCGCAGTGCTCTTCTAATATCGTCCTGGCAGCCGAGAAATTCTCCCCGAATGTTCGGTGGCATTTAGACACGTTATTAAAAGTCCTAGTTTTTGTGAGTTGACCTTTTTCGAAAGGTGAAGAGTTGTTCCACGTTTATGACGATTTGGGTTTTTAGGCTGGCAATTACGTTCGTGATGATGTGGTTTCCTCTACCATACAATTGATTTCGGAATCAGTCAATCAACAGTCATACATCGTACATCAGCTGTGGGATGCTTTACAGAAAGATACCGCTGATAGGCAGCCGTTAACTCAGGTTGCTACTTGGGTTATTGGAGAGTTCGGTGATTTATTGCTGGCCAACACAGATGTTCCGCTGAAGGTATTTATGTTTTTACGAACGATAAAATTTATTTTCCAGTAAAATTACTTCGAAATTAATATTAATTGGAAAATTTCAAATAGGTATCAGAAGAAGACATTTTAGAAGTTTATCAAAAATTATTATGGTCGCCGCAAAACAATATCACCACGAAGCAGTATACAATCAATTCGCTAATGAAACTAAGTTCCAGATTTAATACGCACGTAAAGTGAGTATCAGGTTTTCGAAATTTAGGGGGGGGGGGGGGGGTGTATGGGGGTGAAAAAATCGATTTAAAAAAATGCTTGGAGTAATTCGCCATGCACAGATGAATACTAAAATCGACAATTACCTCAATTTAAGTCAACCTATCACAAATAAAAATTGGAAATTCCAGAAAATAAACTGTTCCAAATGTTTCGACAAAATGGCGTCCTAAAAAAAGTTACGACTGTGATGAAATTGAATTTTATTAAATACTACCTTACTTTTGACCCACAATTCTACACAAGTCTGAGCATTCATTTTTTAATTTTTAGTCACGATAGAAAAAGTTCGAATTTTCACTCATTTCAGTACAGCGAAATTGGAGATCGCTCAAAAATGAAGTTTCCATGTTTTCTAAATCTATGGACTTTTGATTTGGACACCGTACGAGAAAATATGGTAAAATTTGGAAAAAATTATGAAAATGTGTTTTTCAGCCTTGAAAAATTCAACTTTTTTGGGGCATTGAAATTTTTTCTTTTAAAATTTTTTTCCCGTAAAGTTGGGGTTTCACGTTTTTGTCCCATTTTCTTCAAAACTATCTGACCAATTTTCTTTCTGTTTTTTTATTGTGTTGAAGAGAGTTTTCTTTATAATTTAACAGAAGGATTTTTAAAACTCAATTTTTTGTGTTTTTATGTTGAATTGATTTACATAATACTGTGCTGATTTTGACTGAATTGATGAAATTTTTGGGGATTTCCCCAAACCTTCCTGTTAAAACATGGTTGGGATGTTTCTGAATTGAACTTTGAGAACCTGAACGTCGTAGATCATGTGGTTTCTGAGAAAATGGGATCTGAAGTGAGATCTCTGTTTTCCAAAAACATGTTTTTTTAAATTGTAAAACGTTGTTAAAAAATGTATGTATGTGTCATATTTTTATCCTTCATGAACTGTGGGAATTTTTTATCCCAGTATATCAAGTTTCTCACTTTTGAGAAATACAGATAAATTTAAACCAATAATTCAAAATTTTTTCAAATTTCTTTGGATCAAATTTTTTTACCATTTTTCTACTACTTGAAAATAATTCCTCTTTTGCGCTGTGCATTCAACTAAAATATTTTAACCCCCCCCCTTTCAATATTTCCTTTTTTTCAAAAATCAATTTGATAGGTTTCCGGATTATTATTGACCCCAAAACAAGCTCCATAAATTTTTTCAATTTTTTTGTCCTCGAAAAAGACTTTGAAATGGGGTTTAAAAAATTCAAAATCCCATATTTTTTGAACTGGTGGCTCGTACGAAAATTCTTCAGAATTTTTTTTTTATTTCAAGGAAAGAAGGACCAAATGAAAAAACCAACGTCATTTTTAGTTCAGCAAGTCAAATTATCCATTTAAACCGTATCTGTGTAATCATTTTGCTAAGATTGAAAATTCACATTTTTCGTTGATTTTCCTTGACTGTTTGAAAAATTCAGGCTAAAAAGTGAATTTTAAGAAAAGGATTGCGAAAAGAATGGCTATTGGAGTATTCTCACATGCTGAATACGAATTCAACCATACTTTTCATTTGACCAATTTTTCCCACATAAAAGGTTGAAATATTATGAAAATCTGTGAAAAATCTGTAGTGAAAAAAATAGATTTTGTGATTTTAAGTGAAATGGTTGCTCAAGATGGCGAATAAAGAGGTAATTTGACCTACTGAACACAAATCTGATTATGGTTTTTTTATTTGATTATTTTTTTCACTTCAAATTTTCAAATATGATTAAAATTTAAATGAAAAACAGTTTTTTGAGGGATTTTGGTGTCTGTCACCATTTTAAAAAATCTGACAAATTCTCGTGAATATAAAAAAATCTGAAAAAATTTGTAGATACTATTAAGGGTGATTATTTTGCATATGTTTTTCCAAAAATTAGGGAGGGGTAGCCAGGAGGTTGTGTCTGAATCTCAAAACGACTTGATAAAAATTTTACACCCTCTTCCTCCCTCATCCTAATCTCTTCCCACTCTGACCTCAGAATTTAACCGTATATAAAACAATTTAAAAATTTTAAAAAATTTCTGAAATAGAAAACTTTTTTTTTAATTTTAAAAAATTGATTTTTTTTTCAAAAAAAAGGTCTTGTGTAGAAAATGTTTGTATTGAAAAAGACCATCAGATCCTATTTTTCATTTTTCATTTTTTGAAAGTGAAGGGGAGAGGAGTCTTTACATAATACAGTATTACTAATTTTTCTTGATTTTTGACAATTTATATGAATTTATTAATTCAATAAATATCATCGGCGGATATTTTTTATCGCCCCCCTCCATGTAATTTTTTTCAAAATTAAGAAAGAGGCATTGCACGTTTTCTTAAAAATTGAAAAGTGTAGAAAATCGTCGTTAGATGAAAAATTAGTACTAATGACATTTTTGAGTAAAAACTCACCAACTATGACCATTTCTGGAAAAAATTGTCGAAAATTTTCTCTTCTCATTTTGAAAAAAATTTCTGTATGTAGGTTTTGAGGCTAAAAGTGGAAGGGTAAAAGTGGAGTTGAGAGTGGTGAAATTTTTCCCCAATTGTTTTAAGGTTTAGACTTTAGACAAAATTTTCTGGATATTCTGTCTTTCACTTTCAAAAAAAAAATTGCATAATAATTGCCTAATGTTGAGACATGTTTGCATTTAATATTTCTCACTCTCCAAGTTCTGCTTAAATTGGCCTAAAATGTGTAAAATGGCATACAAAATGTTAAAAATCAGATTTTTCAAGGTTACGGCACCTTAGAGAAAGATTGGATGTTATTTTGGTGTCAAAAATAATTTTTCTCTGTGCCTAATTAATTTTTGAAAAGTCAGTAAAAAAAACATACCATTGAACCTATCTCAAATTTTTGGATCCTTTCATTCGATTATTTTCCTAATCCAATTTATTTTTTGCAGCAATATACGAGAAATTATGCAAATTTTCGCATGCCATATTCATATGGAAATGCAACAACGTGGTTCGGAATATTCGCAGCTGTTCGCCAAGTGCGATAACCTAAGGCCTGCGTTATTGGAAAGAATGCCACCGCTAGAAGTGGTCCACAATCAAGCCCATCCATCAGATATGACGAACGGTGAACAAACACCTTCTCCCAGTAGTGGATACGAATTAGGCCTCGCTGAACCTGACATAGTGCCAGATTCGGTGAGTTGAGATCGTCGAGAAAAACTTCCCGTGTGTAAGACGAATAATTAATAATATTTCTTGTGTTCAGAACGCTCTATTGGTATTACTTGAAAGCGATGGTGGCGAGACTGATGTTACAACACCTGGTAAACCGGCAGGCACGTCTACCAATCAAGACTTGCTAGATTTATTGGGTAATTAAAATCAATAATTATTTATTAGAAAACTATTTCGAATTCGTATTTTAATCTGTATATTTGTTCATATAGGCGATCCTGTCATAAACGATACCGATATAAACGATGTGATAACCATTAAAAATAACAATAATAACGATAGCAGTAAAAATAATAATGAAGTTTTAATGATAAATCCAGTGAATCAAAATAACGGAAATGGTTACCTTATAGATACCAATTTTAGTTCGCTTTTAAATGGTAAGCAAATCGATCGTTGAATCAGAATTTTATGCTGATTGATATTGATCAAATATTGGTATTTTTTTACAGATTTTTCCGATATCGTTAGCAACACGTCGTCGGGCAAAGCTGCCTCGAATTTGGTAGCCTACGACAAAAACGGGTTAAAAATTACTTTTACGTTAGAACCATATCCAAGTATACCGAATACAACGGCAATCAACGTAGAAGCTCGAAACAATAATACGCTACCGATAACGGAATTCTTATTTCAAGCTGCTGTTCCCAAAGTAAGCATATATTCTGATCGGATATAATTTTCACACGTGAGAAATGTTACAACGAGGAATTTTTTTGCAGACATTCCAATTAACTATGCTTCCTCCGTCTGGTACCGTAATTGCGCCGGAATCATGCGTCACTCAAGTATTGAGGATTACCAATCCTACCAAAGTAAGTTTAAATCATTGAAGGATCTTTTGTTGTCAACTCGAACAAAAATTGCTGTAGGAGTCTTTGAATTTAAAAAAAATTGAATACGAGTACAGGTTTTAAAGATTTTTCTAACGGAATTGTGAGCTTTTAAAATTCAATGAGATTGCAGATAGTTGAAAATTTCAAGTTAGGATAACCAAGGTTAAAATCAACTTAAAGTCTGGAGTTTTTTTTTTTTTTTTCATTTAGTCCTACATTGAAAGGAAAAATGAGCTAATTTTTGAAAATCGAAAAAAATACTATTCGCATTTTTCTAATATTTTAGCAATATGTTGTCAAAAGTGCAAAAAAATAGAATACTTGCATGGTGGGGAGAAGGTAGTGCTGTTTAAAGTCGATTTTTTTCAATTTTTCAATGTATTTTATTTATCTGTTGATAAATATTTGAAAAAAATGTCCCCCCTTCAAAATAAAAGAAAAATTTATAAAAAATGTGAATAGTGATGAGATTTTGAGAAAAAAAATTACCGAATAAACCAAAAAATCGGATTTTTACGTATCAATTTTTTAAAAATAATTTCCAATATCCACCTAACCTAACGATGAAAAATATTTTGAAAAAATGAAAATATCGTTTTTCCAGATGTAGTTTTGCATCTTTTTCCAGAAAAAATTATTATTGTACAAGTTTTTCATCTTTCGAATTTCAAAAGGAGGAGAATTTTTTTCGTATTTCTAACAGCAATGTACTTATTGATGAAATATCGTAAAAATGAGAATAATTAAATTTTTACAAATTGAACCTCAGAATTTTTCTATAGTGGTCAAAAATTATATTCTCGAAAATTTCATAAAAAATATCACAATTTGTTGAAATATAGTGCACAAAATTGCAGAAAAGTATGCTATTGACTAGGCGAAATCATTCGAGGTGTCCATCTCCAATTGGAACGAGGCTGAAATTTTAGAAACATTTCCTAAAACCGTGTAACCAAAATTTCAGCTGCCAAAATTAATATTTCGATTTTTGACGAATTTAAAATTTAAAAATCGAGGATTATCCCTGCAAAAACGTATTTCTAAAAAAAATACGTTTTAACCAAATTTTATGAAATTTAGGCCCTTTACAAATATCGACTTTCTGAACTCAAATTTCATCTTTACAGCTGTTCAGGAGTTTCCAACGCAATTTCGATTTTCTCCGGTGAATTTTTCTAGCAGACGCTCGAATTAACTTGAACAACTAAAAATCAAGTCCCGCTTTTTTTCGAGTAGTTTAACTAGAAAATCCAGCTAGCTCGATTTCCACCCGGACATTTCAAGGGTGTATTTTTGGTCAGATTTCTAATTGAAAATTAAAACAAATCGAGCGAAAAGTGGATTTTCTCGTTAAACTTGTAAAAATCATCTTGGCTTTTATAAGCACGGAAAAATCGCAGGATGATTTGTGAGATTGATTTATGGTATTGATTTTCATCCACAAAAGTTATCTCAACTTCGGAAGCTCTAAAAAGGACGTGGGATGACTTTTGGAATGAAATTTCATCCCAGAAATCATCCTAGCCTCAAAAGCTCGGAAAAAGTTTACGATGATTATTGAGATTGATTTTTATCCCAAATACCATCTCCTGTTCGAAAGCTCGAAAAAAACGCGAGAAGATTTTTTAGGTGAAATTTCATCCCAGAAATCATCCTAGCCTCAAAAGTTCAGAAAAAAAGTGGGATGGCTTATGAGATTGATTTTTATCCCAAAAATCAACCCAGCCTCAAAAGCTCGGAAAAGTCGTGGAATGATTGCAGGCATCATAGCAGGTCACTTTTTAGGGTGTTTGTGACTTTTTTCGACTTCAGTCACTTTTGGTTACTTTTCACGTCTAAAAGATCACTTTGGTTACTTTTTTCCCCTCAAAAGTCACTTTTTCTTCGCATTTCCAGGCAACAATTCAAATTTTCACGTAAAAATTGCTATAATTATTTCAAAATTCTTCAATAAAAAAATAAAAAAATAGATTTTTGCCAGTTAGTTTGTTGTTTTGACGAAGGAATTTAAAAAATGAATTTATTCACGTCTTTTCCGTTGATTTATCTTTGAAATGTTTGCAGAAAACTACAAAAAAATTGCCCCGAAAAAATTGAATTTTTGGTTACTTTTGATTACTTTTTGGTCATTTTTCGGGCACTTTTTGCTCAAAAAAAGTGACTGAAGGTTACCTACTTTTTCTTCAAAAATTTCGCTATGATGTCTGTGATTTGTGAAAATTATTTTCATTGCAAAAATCATGTTTACTCCCAGAAAAAGCGCGGGGCAATTTGTGAGATTGATTTTCATCCCAAAAGTCATCCCAGCATCCAGCCTCAAAGCTTAGAAAAATCGTGGGATGATTTATCAGATTAATTTTCATCCCAAAAATCATCATTATCCTAGCCTCAAAAGCTCGGAAAAGTCGTGGGATAATTTTTGAGATTGATTTTAATCCCAGAAAGTCAGAAAGCAGCTCACTTGCAAATTCTCTAAAAAAGCGAGGGATGATTTTTGGATTTTTAGCTGCCTAGGTTGATTAAGATGCCTTATAGAAAAATTAGAAAATACTTGAAAAAATGATTTTTTCAACCAGAATATCACATTTTTTCTGAATTTTTTTTTCATGTTCAAAAATTTGCCAAGAATCGAGATATCAATTTGGGTATCTGAAATTTTAATTACCGATGTTTTTGAACGTATTCTCTCCAAATATCACAGTCTCGTTTCAATCAGAGATAGACAATGGACACTTCAAACACATCCTCAATTTTCCAATCATTTGACGACCTTTCAATGCATAATTTTTTTAAATTCACGACTCATCCTCCAATTTTTGAGCCAGTCGACATAGTCCCAAAACAAACAAATTATCCAATCATTACGCTAATATGATCAACTCGACATTTTATTCTTGCAGTCGGCCCTAAGAATGCGAATACGTTTATCATACAGTCATTGCGGCATGCCCATCCAAGATCAAGCGGAAATCAACGATTTTTCGACGGATTGTGCCACCTAGCAGCTCTCGACGTCTGTGACTATGAAAATGGTTAATTGTCGTTACGTCCATCACAGTCAATTTTCACGCAATTGATTACTACGTTGTTAATGTTTTAATGATTATTTTTAATCGAAGGCGTTACGATATGTATTTTAATTTTATCTTCAAGTTGTAAAAAAAAATCGATGTATTTTAAGACGTGTGCCAGATTGTATGAAATTAACGATTGTTACTTTGTTTTATTCGGATCGATTGAGGAAACGGTTGAATCACGATTGTTTTAATGAAAAAAATTTTGTTATTTATTTTAAGACCACTACCGCGCGTTATTTTTGTTTTTTGGTTTAAATTTGATGTAGTATTACTTTTTTTTTGTTTTCTTTCGCCAGTATTAAGTTATATATTATTATGATGAATTACATCTCTTGTGTTACTTTTTCTCTGTACTGTATATCTTTCGAGTATCCCATTTTTTTTTTTGTGATACGGAATTTCTTATGAACTTGATTGGTTTGTATTTACCTACATTCGTACGTTTATATTTCGCATACATTTATTTACCTACTTTTATCACACCTATCCGTACACACTTTTACACTCTTTACATATTTACTTATATGTAAATTTACGTATTGTCGGGTTTCGGGTTATACAAGTTTTCAATTGGTTATGATATGTAATTATTTTTACTTGTTGTGTTGTAGATTTTAACGATTAACGATTTGGTACTTAATATTGTACAATATTGATTTTACATTTAGTTGTAATGTATATTGTGAATATATGCAATGATTATTTTGTTGGAATTTTCTTCATCGAGATTTTATTGGGATAAAGATTTCGCATATTTATTTATTATGTATTTTTTTTTTTTAGAGTCGACCTTAAATTTTTTCGAATAATAGCATCAAATAGGGACACCGACGATTTAATGGTATTGAAAAATTATGTCGAATGTTTAAATAAATAGACATCACGTCCAGCAATCCGTGTACTCTTTTCATCTTCTTTTAAAAACTTTTAAGAGTAATTTTGATAAATAGCAATATTTGGTCTAAAATTTTATTAAAATACCGATTTCAGTTTCCAATGTATGAAAAAAATAAAAACTACCTGCTGAATAAAATTATGTAATTGTTAGTAAATTCACAGTTGATACATCACAAATATGCATATTGGGCTTGACTCGAGGTAAAATTTAAAAATAAGCGTGATGACGAATTAAAATAGGTACTCGAAACGATTATATACTTATGACGATACAACATTAACAAATGATCGACGAACAACGAAAAACGAACTTATGGATTAGTTAGATTATATTTTACATGAATAAGAATCTCACTGGATGCATAAAATTATAACGCCTTACATATTATTTTTGACGCCAATGGGATTTTGACAATTTGTATAAGTCTAATCCTAATTTCTAAATTCAAATTATTTCAATTTCTTCTTTTTAAACTTCAATTTTTTTCAAAATTTCTCCCAATTATTGAGTTGGAAGAAAATTTAAAAAACGTGCAGTTGGAAAAAAATTGAAGAAGAGTTTAGAAAAAGTTTTCAAGTTTAAAGAAATTTGAATAAAATATGAAGCAGATGAAAATTTAAAAAAAATCACAATTGGAAAGTATTAGAAAAAACTTAGATATAAAAAAAATTTACAGTTGAAATAAAATTTTAATATTAAAATTTTTTCCAATAATTTTGATTTCTTCAATTTTTTTCAACTTCATATTTTTTTAATTTTCCTCCACCTTGAAAATTTAATTTCAAATTTTTTCTTCAATTTTTTTCTGTTATGAAATTTTTTAAATTGAAAATTCTTTAAAAATTTTTCCAACTTTGAATGTTTAAAAAAATTCTCTACTTCACGTTATTTAAAATTTATTACAACTCAATAAGTAGTGTAAGAAATTTTAAAAGTAATAAAATTACGAAGTCGAAAAAAATCTAAAAAATCAATGTTGGAAAAATCTTGAGAAAATTTAAATTTAAAAAAATTTATAGTTGGATCCAGTTTTGAAAAAATGTAGAATTAAAGAATTTGAAAAAAATTAGAGATAAATTTTTGGGCTTGGAGCATCAAAATTCCATTTGAAATTTACGTATGATAGGTAAAAATATATTTAAAAAATTACTCCGGTAAATAGGTATAGTTATGCTTAAATTAGTTTGATTAGGTACGTAGTACGTACTACGTGGGTCATTCTAAAATTTCGCAGAAATTCGTCTAGGAATTTTTAAAAATTTTTAAACATTTTTTTCTGAAAAATTTTGATCAGAGTCGTTAATACTAGTGTGCCAGATAACATTCACATGCTCACACAACTGGAAAACAAAAATAGATTTTCCCCATGTAATTTAAATGGGGAATGCCACGACGAGGACATCCACGACGAAGGACAAAATTGTAGAAATGTCCAAATTGTAAGAAAATAATGCGTTTTGAGGAAAAACCAACTATTGCATCGAAAACTGGTTCACCTTCTTATTTTGAGGCAGCTTTGAAAAAAATGAAAAATTGAGGTATAGCCTCACAATGAAGAGCCACGACGAGGACATTTCTGTGTGCCGAATTATAAATTTGGAAACATTTTTCACGAAATCGTTATTATTATGAACACTGAAGTCAAATCTTCAGCTGGACAGTAATTTTATGATGTCAAGGTATCGACTCGACCAATTGTTGTATTCTAAAATAACCAACTGTCTCTCTCAGCCTTTCGAGAAAAAAAGCCACGACGAAGGACCAAAAATTCCGTACGCTACTTTGAGCTTTTAAAAATGTGCTTCATCGACTTTGAAATATGTTTTAAACGTCATAATAAGTAATATGGGACCTCTCTGCATTAAGTTGGTGCAATAGTTCAGCTTGGAAAGTTGCGATAGGAGAGAACAGAAGTATTTTGACTTCAGCGCGAAATCAAGTACAGGCCACGACGAGGACATTTGGACTACTTTTTTAGCCCCCTCGGGGACAGGAATATTTTTTGCTCCATTATTTTCGCAGGAATATGTAGGGGGGATGATTATCTATCTATACATTCCAACCGCATTGTTCCAGCATGTATATTTCCTGAGATAATTACTCCGTACAGAGTTTTCTGCGAAAATTTAGAATCACCCACGTACAATGTTTGGATAAAATCGAAAGAATCAGAACTGAGTTTTGAAGATTTTTTTTGAGAAAGAAAAAGGCAAAAAGTGTATGTAGGTAGTTAACGTACCACATTTTTTTTGGCAAACATTTTTTTTTCTGTTAGATTGTTTATTTGATCGAATTTTTCTTAGACAAATATTTAAAAAGAGAAGTGTAGATGCACCGATTTTAGACTTGTTGCCAATACGAACTTAAATTATCTAAAATTGTTGCATAAGATGCCCTGGATGCAAATTAGGCGTTGGTTTTATTGTAAAGGGTTCCCAAAGTTGAAAATTAAAAAAACAATGGAACCAGAATTTTTCTACAATTTTTCGAGGGTTAATAATTTTTAGGTGTCGAATAAATTTAATGGGAAGGAAAGATGCTATTTTCTGGTTATTGATCATTTTTCGACTGAAGGGAGGACAAAAGAAGGAAAGGAGTCGATTATTCAAAACTTTCACGAATTCAATTTTTTCCTTTCTGATTGGTTTTCTCTAAAAAAAAATCTTGTACCTATAGGTAGTTTATTCACTTGCTCATAAGATTGTTATCCCATCAAAATTACAGTTCAAAGTTCATTCTATTTACGACTTTTTATTCGTTTTTATTTTTAATATTTTGGGAACCTCTGATGATAGAGAAAATTTCGGTTTACATTAGACGTAGTTTTTTCTACATATCTGCGCCAAGAGCACGAAATTTTACGAGTACTTTGAATTCTTATTTCGTGAAAATTAATTTCGACGCTTCAAAATAAAGTTGAAAAGTTCTTTTCTTAGTATTCTTTGCATACAAATCTCAAAATTGAATTTTCCACACGATTACTCGAGTTTTAAGTAAGTTTTTTCTCCAAAAAAATAATTTTATAACAACTGACAAAGGATACATTTTGACTAAGGTTTGAGGACTAGAGAGTCCTTTTTTTGAGTCCATTTAGTTGAAGAATACAACTGAAATTCGATGGTGGAGGTGGAAGGGGGGAAGTTTCCTAGAAACTCCGAACAGATAGAAATGAAAAAACATAGAATTTATTCATTTTGTACACAAAATTATCGATTAGTTTTTTTGAGAGTTTCAACAGACCACTCTCTCCCCCTCCTTAAATTTTGTTTTTGGCAAAATCGATTTTTCACAATAGGCAGAGCGCCTGCTGTGAAAAATCGATTTTCAAATTCACATTATTTGGAAAGAAAATTCAAAAATCAAGGAACTGTAAATGGAAAATGCAGTTTTGTGCATACAAGGAAAAAATTGTAATAAAAATTTCAAATTTTAAGTACCTACATATTCAGAAAAAATTGATCGGCTGGCATCTGAAAGTCAATCTTCTTACGAAAAATGTCCATAAAAAATTGATCGGCTGGCATCTGAAAGTCAATCTTCTTACGAAAAATGTCCATAAAAAATGTGATGAATAATTTTTCCTGGTTCCACTGCTGAAAGGTATGAAAATTTTCAAATATGAAACCGTTTCAAAAAAAGCTACGGAAATTTGAATTTCACATAAAATTACAATTTCATTCCATTTAATAGAAAAATCCAGTGCAGTCTGCAATACATTTTCATGTACTAATGGTTGCCTATGAAGAAAATAAAAGGAGTTCCAGAATGGATGAAGCGAACTCACCCCTTAAACCTTCACATTCGTTTTAATCGTAATAAGCAACTAGATCGTTATGACTTTTTTACCGAAAGAAAAATTTGACAAAAACTATACCCAAGTAAGTAATCAATTTTGAAAAACTAAGGAAAAAATATTCAAAAAATGATTTTGAGACCATTATTTTTTTCAAAATATCCTTCCAAAAATTCAAAAAAACATTTCAACTTTTATTTAAGTGGTCCTTAAATAATTTTTATCCAAAAAAATTATTGAATGCTTTTTCTACGTAGAAATATTTATGAAAACCATTTCAAGAAAAAATTGTTCAATTTTATTTAGTTTTTATTTAAGAACTTTAAACCCCGAAGGATTGATTTTTCGCCAAGAATCTTAGAAAAAATGAGGTAAATGTGAAAAATAGACACCAGTGGGATTTCTAAATAAAAAAAATTGATAACATTTTTTTTGCCAAAATTTCAAAAATTGAATTTAAGCGCCTGAAATTTTGAATAGAGGGTATTTTTTGAATGTTTTTTCGATTACATTCATCTCGGTCCAAAATTATTTCATTAGGTAGTCAAATTTTTTGGATAATTAAACAAGAATAAGAGTAGAGTCAGGAAGAAGGGTAGGTGGAGGCGAGGAAGGGAAAAATTTCTTCAAGTCTTTTTAAAGTATAGATACAACTTTCTTCTCAAAAGATTAAATTTTCAAAAAAAAATCAAAACAATCATTTCAGATTTTTACCAGATTTTTTGCTTAAAGTTAGGCGTGTAGGTAAATATTATGGCGTTATACCATAAAAAAACAACAAAAGTCATCATTTAAAATATTTTGATGCTTATGTAGTAAAATATTTCCAGGCTGACAGATCCCTGCATACATAGAAATTTTGCATGACTAGAGCGCACATCTTATACTTAATAAATGGCAGTTTCGCAGGAAAAAAAAAATTAAAACTTAAATTCTTATTTTTAAAACACACATCAAAATAATAGTAATTCGATTTGAAAATTCAACGAATCTTAGCATAATGTACTTACCTAAATTAAAACATTAAAACATCACATTTATCACAATTCAAAAGAAAAAAAAGATATAACATGGTAATACCTACAACAAAAATTTATAATGATACGCATAATTAGGTAGGTATGTAGCTAGATACCTACATTTAGTTATGATAGATATGTAAACGTATTTACCAAATGGGTAGGTCAATATTATTTATAATTTTATACGATACATTTTTGATAATACAAATAAATACGTATTGTCTAATTAGGCTCTTGTAGCTCATGAATTAAAAATACAAATAATAAGTATAGGTAATCAAGTAGGTACTAAAAAAATATCAACTTAATTTTACAAAAATCATTCGATATTCGAAACATCGGTGGTTTTCGGTAGATAAGTAGATATGCCACATACCAAGGCAAAATAAATTTACCTATTTCATACATTTACCGATTAAAATAATGATAATTTTTAAAAAATTAAGAGTTGAAAGACTGAATTGATATAGGCTCACCTATGCTGTATTATGAAATGATCCGAGATATGCCAAGATTTATAAAATAGAGTAAAATCAATAGTCGAATACAACCTCAAATCTCCACTCATATATTAAGAGTTAGGGTAGATCAAAAAACATATGTACCTTGAATTTTGACGAAAATTGGTGCGGTAGTTTACTTTGTGTGGGAAACATCTCAAAAAAAATGTTGAGCCCATCTGCTCAAAGGGAGCAGAGCAAGGGGATCTCAAAGTGGGGTAATTTTCGAGAAAATGCAGGATTTTGCTATTTTCGGGCAGTGCTACCGACTAGGAACCTTGGTCATCTTCTGAAAAGACGAGATTTGAGATTTTTGAGTTTCTTCACCTCACTGAACGATTGACCTTGAAATTGGATACCACTATTTACCCTCTACAAAAAGTATGAAATGTACGACTACGAAATTTTGATTTTCACAAAATTCAAATCGCTCACTCAGACATCTCAAAATGGAGTCAAAAAATTTTTTGGTCACCTACAATACCTAATTTTAAGAGGAGGAAAAATTATAAAATTATTGGAAAAAATTTAAAAAATATAAATGTGAGAAAAATTCTACGAAATCCAAGTTGGAAGAATTTTGATAAAAATTAAATGAAAAAAATTACTTAGAAACAATTTTAACATTACAAAATTCATTCCAACTTAAATTTCTTAAATTTCTTTCAATTTCATTTGTTTCAAACTTTCTTCCAACTCGAAAATGAATCAATTTTTTTAAAAAGGTTGGAACTTCATGTTTTTAAAAATTTTTTCAAACGGGTAGATGTGCTCTCGCTCGTTATCAGTAGAAAAATTTAGGATCGTGATATCTTAGGCATCATTGAATAAAATGTTCTGAAAATTTAATGTGCTTTCTGCTTTGGAACACTGAAACAACATTTTTTAAGACACATGTTTTCAAAATTTCTCTTTAATCTTTGAAAAAAAAATTGAAGAAAAATTTTAAAAAATCTCAAAATACCTCAAAATATAAAGTTATTTTAAAGCACATTACAACTACAGAGTATTTTATTCGCCAATCATCAAGATATAACGATCCTAAATTTTTCACTGCTAACAAGCCAGAGCATACTCTTAACTCAACAAGTATTTAGAAGAAATTTTAAAAAGAAATAAAAACAAGTAATCTAAAAAAAAGTCCAAGTTGGAGAAATTTTGAAAAAATCTAAATTAAAAAAAATGTGGATTAAAATGTGCTTTGAGGAATGAATAATGCAGCCAAATCGGGATTTTCGGAGGGAAAGTGAACATTTGAGTGGAGGATCATTATCGTGCATTGTTCAAACATTATCGTTTCCCTACTACTTTTCCAAGCCATAAAAAATAACAATTTTTCTAAATTTATCGGGGTTTCAAAAACTCAAAAAAACGAAAACGAAAAACGAAAAACCGTTATTTCTCAGTATTTTTAAAAACGAAAAAAATAAAAACTGATTTAGTAAAATAGTAATAAACAAAAATAAACCAAATTTTTTTATTTTTTTTCGTTTTTGATTTTTTTTAGGCTTGTGGTGTGATGAGAGGGCAAAAATTTTTAAAATGAAATATTTAGGGTACAAAAATCTCAAGATTTCTTGATTCCAACTCTTAAAATCAAGTGAATTGAATAGTAGTCATAATTCAATTTATGAGGCAAAATCTTTAAAAATTGAAGTTTTCAATCATAAAAAACCTGAGGTTTTATAGAGAAACGAGAAATATGAAAATGAAAACTGAACCCCTACCTTTTTATTTTTCGTTTCATGAGATTATGATTTGATGAAATAGGCCTAATGAAAATGACTGTTCACTTTTTATTCCAGTTTATGAAAAAATTAATTAAAAAACACGTAATTTTGTCCATTTTTTGCTCTTTAGATAAATTTTTCGAAAAATTTTCAACTTTTCATCGTTATATTTTATTACTACGTATTCACGTTCTTACTTTCAAAAAAAATTCAAAAACGAAAAAAACCGTTAAAATTTTATTAAAAACCAAAAAAACAAAAACAGAAACGAAAACCGAAAACCGAAAATTTTTCCGTTTTTGAAACCCTGAAAAAATCATGTAGTGCTAACCATACATTTTCGTTTGCGCAATTTTCATAAAATTTCTGTTGGCAGAACTGCTACAAAAAAATTTCAAAAAATTAATCAAAATTTATTTCATGACCAAAAAATTTTCGCCTATTTTTCAAGTCACGGGATGAACAATTTGAATTTTATGAAAATTGTGTACCTAAATCAAAATACAGTTAGCAGCACTGCCGTAAATTTTTTTCCATCAACAACTATTCTAGGTAGCCAAACATTTTTTGCTCCATTTTGAAGAAAAATTCGTCAAATTTGCAATCTGCAATTTTTCAACCCCCTTGCAGAGGGCAAAAATGGTATCCAATTTCAAGGTCAATGGTTCAGAGAAATGGAGAAACTCAAATCATACCTTTTTAGACGATAACTGAGATTCCAGCAGCTAGCACTACCTACCCAAAGTGGCAAAAAATGATTTTTTTGCGAAAATAAGCTCACTTTGAGGATCCCTAGATCTGTTTCGCTTTGGACTGGAGGGCTCAAATTTTTTCAGGAAGGTCTTCCACTCAAACTAAACCATCTTACCAATTTTTTTCAAAATCCAAAATTTTTTTCAATCCATCCTACTGGGCAACACAGGTCAAATTTTTAGAGTAATTTTCTCTCCCCTCCCCCTCAAATACAAAAACAATACTTTTGAAGATTCGCATCGGATTTAACGCAAGAACTTTGGTTGCCATACTCATTTATACGACTAATGGAATTATAAACTTTAAAATCAGTCTTATGTTGCACAGTGGCCTCAAAAATAGCCCCACTCGGTTTCACCGCAAACACAATAATGTAAGAATGAGTCCCAAAAACCTTAGAGAACTTGGTGCTAACGCTGAGTGTTTTATGGAGACTCAACGTCGCGCATTTTTTACCTTTCGTCGTAGCATTTCGATTTACCTTTAGATATTGATTGATACGATCTACAGCAGCGGTTGCTGCCCATTGAACGGCCGGCTCTTTCACGGAGGTCGGTTCAACGTCGTCGTAACAAGTGCACCAGTGCTCGGTGATGGATGCGTTTTCGCACGACCTATTCCACGGTATTTTTTTGAATAAAGTATCACAGCTGGGACACCCGACAGGTTTGGTAGTTACACTACCGTAAAGTATGTCTTGCAAAGTCGCGTGCAAATCGTACGGACTCGAGAGGCGATTTTTATTCGCCAATAAATTGGAATATTTTTCCGGATATGTGGATTTGAAAGAAGGTGGAATCCAGAAGTATAAAAATGGCATGCGTTCTTCTAACCAGCCAACGAAAGTTTCGCGGATTTTACCGAATCTCATGCCGTGGTCGCTGAAGAATATCACTATGGTCGAGTTTAGATGATTTTCGATGCTTTGGAGAAAATCTCGTACTCGGTGGTCCATTACGGTTGGCATGTTTAGTTCGTTGTGGCTGAAAGAATTGGTCCAGAATAGATTGAAGTAGGGTTGTTGATGGAAACGTTGGACGAACTCGGTGACGTATTCGAAAAGGTATTCGACCATTGGGAACATGCCTAAGCAGTATTGCATTCCGCCATCGTACTGAAATAAAATTAAAATATGAAAGAAAAATTAATTTTTTTGAATTGAAATTTTTAGAAATTGGGCTATCTCATCAAACTTTTTTTGGTTTTTCAATTTTGTTCAAATTTTTTTCAATTTTGGTCATTCTTCCACTTGAAAATCATCGTTGTTTCCTTCTTCGGCCAGTATAGGCAGATTGGAATTAATTATTTTAAAATAAATCGAAAATACATCATAAAAGAACTTCATATCCAAAATTTCAGGTAGGTACTGAAGTTTATCTCTCGATTTTTGGGGAATTTTTGAAATTTCAAAATTACCTCATCTCCCAGCAAAATATTAAAATTTTATCTAATCAACGAAAAAAGTTAAAATTTGGTGTATACCCTATTTTTGACCCGCCGAATCGATTGAAAGCTGTTTCGAGACGTTTCGGAGTCACCAGAAAATTTTGGAATTTTCTGGTGCTGGAGAAAATTGCATAAAAATGGTCTATATGAACTTCAGAGTCTATAATCGCGGGTAACGAATATTAGTGACCTATTTGATCGATTAAAGAAGAATTTTCGAAATTCTTAACTTCTGAGTTCAAATTCACATTTTTGAGCAGGAAATTTTTCTGGAAAAAATTTGAAAATGCGCCCACTGCACATGCCTTGAGCTAAAAAGCTGGAAGTTGGCAGATATACCCTATTTTTGACCTGCCGAATCAATTGGTGGCGGTTTCGAAACATTTGGGAGCCTTCATGAAATTGTGATAGTCTCCAACTTTCAGCTTTTTACCTCGATGAGAGCGCAGTGGACGTATTTTTAAATATTTTCTAGAAAAATTTCCTGCCTGAAAATGTAAAATTTAACTCAAAGTTATGAATTTTGGAAAATCGTGCTTCAATCGGTCAATTAGGTCACTAATATGGGTAATCCGCGATTATAGGTGCTGAAGTTCATATGGACCATTTTTATGGGCTTTTCTCCAGCACTGGAAAATTCTAAAACATTCTGGTGGCTCTGAAACGTCTCGAAACCGCTTTCAATCGATTCAGCGGGTCAAAAATAGGGTATACACCAAATTTTAGCTTTTTTCGTTTATTAGATAAAAATTTTATATTTTGCAGGGAGATTAGCTACCTAATTTTAAAATTTCAAAAATTCGCCAAAAATCGAGAAATGAACTTCAGTATTTGAAATTTTGGATAATGAGGTTCTTTTATAATGTATTTTCGATTCATTTTTGTTTGGGTTCAAAATTTTACTTTGAGTTGGGATACCTTCCTATTGAGTGAGCGACCTCCCAAAAAATTTTGAACCCCTCATCTCGAAAAAAAAAAGGAAATATAGTACACCAAAGTGACATCATTTTTTTTAAATTTGTAGTTATTGCCACATTTTGGTAATACCACTTCCTGAGACTCTTTTTAACTAAAGTTTTACCAACAGAAATCTTCCCCGTACTCTCCTCCCAGAATAAATTTAGATGATTTAAAATTTCCGCCGTACACCTTTGCAGAACAGAATTTTTAATATTGACATTTTAGGAGTAGCTAAATTGCTTTTCTCCAAACAAAATGTTCTCGCTTCCACTTTTTTCAATATGGCGAGGTGAAAATGAGAAAGACTTGAAAGAAAAGTGTAATTTTTGATAAAAATGATAATTTTATGGATTTCTTAGTCAATAACTTCGTAAATGAATATTTTTCCAAGGCACAAGAATTCGGGAAAAGTCAGTAAAATTCCAACGTATTTTCAAACCGGGTTTTGTCTACTCTGGATCGTCAGTTTTTTAGACTTAAATTTTTAAATAGTGTTTTCTCGAACTTTGAACGTCTAAGGCAAATTTCGTAGGTTTTTTTACTAATGCCTAAAAATGATCATTTTTCAAAATTGGGTCAAAAATTCAGGAAATTTTATTATTTTGTAGGAAAAAGTACCTACCATTTTCTGAAAATAACTCGGGTTGACATTTTTGAACTTTTTAAATGCTGTTTGAAGTTTAATAGACGATTTTTACAGTATTTTTCACGCTGATCTTGAAAAAAGAAGTGAAAAGATTCCATTACCCAAGGATTTCTCACAATTTCAATTTTTTGTTGAACAGTTTTTCTACTTTTTTTGATGACTTTTGTCACTTAAAGTCGATTTTCTGGAAAAAGAAAAGGTCCCACGAAAAAAATGAATAGAACATAAATTGTAGAGCGTAAAATTTCCTTTCTATAAAGTCCGATTTGTTTTTTCTTTGAAGGATTAGCTTTCGAGATATTTTAGTTGAAATTTCAAGTTCAACTTTTTTTTTGAATTGAAAATATCTCATAAACCTAACCACCTAAGAAAAAACTAGTTAAACTTTGCTGAAAGGAAATTTTACACTCTACAATTTATGTTCTATTCATTTTTTTTGTGGAGCCCTTTCTTTTGCCAGAAAATCGATTTTTTGTAATGAACCCCATTTTTAACATTTCCAATTTGCAACAATGGGAATATCAAAGGACGGCAAATCGACAGACCTACTTTTTAGTGCAGAGTTCGAATATGATTTCAGTTTTACCTCATCGCATCAGGATTTTTTATAATTGAATTTTTTTGTTGAAAATTCGTTTTACATTTTTTAATGTAAATTTTGACCATTAAAGTAGATTTTCTGGAAAAAGAAAGGGTTCTACCAAAAAAATGAATGGAACATAAATTGTAGAGCGTAAAATTTCCTTTCAGTAAAGTCTAAGTAGTTTTTTTTAGGTGGCTAAGTTTTTGAGATATTCCCAATTCAAAAAAAAGTTGAACTTTAAACTTTCAACTAAAATATCTCGGAAGCTAAGCCTTTTAAGCAAAAAATTAATTGAACTTTACAGACAGGAAATTTTACGTTCTACAATTCATGTTCTATTCATTTTTTTCGTTGAACCTTTTCTTTTTTCAGAAAATCGACTTTAAGTTTCAAAAGTTATCAAAAAAACTGAAAAAACTGGTCAACAAAAAATTCAAATTGTGAAAATCCTTGGGTGATGGAATTTGTTCACTATTTTTCTCGTGATCAGCGCAAAAAATGCTAAAAAAATTACCCATTAAACTTCAAACAGAATTTTCCATGTTGACCTGTGTAATCATTATCAACATTTTCGATAAAAATTATCATTATGTTGGTAAACATTAATATTTTCGTTGAAAAATTTTATTTTTCTATTTTCAATTAAAATCGTCATTTTTTGGTAACAGTAATAATTTTTGGTAAAAATAATTTTTCTTCAGTTTGAAAAAATTGGCTTGAATATGAAGTGACCGTGGAAAATAATTGCTGGTCATTTTTACTAGTAAAAGTATTTATCCTAATATCATTTCGGGTCATATCACTCATTATTTTTGATTTTTAGAGGGATTTCTGACACTTCTTTCTAAGATTCTTGAAATAGGTGGGGAGGGCAGGGGACAAATTTTCGTAAATTTTTCATCATTAGGATGAAGCTGTGACTGGAAAAAAAATTTAGACACCATCGAAAAATGTGAGGGGCAATGCTGAATGTATGTAATTCGTCCACTAAAACCATACTAGGTACTTAATTATGTAGGTACATAATAGTCCAAAAAATAAAAAGAAAAGGAAAAACACTCCCGGATCAGACTGAAAACTTCAGAATGGCTCAAAGAAGTTCCAATAGGTACCTAATCATATTTTTGGCGAAATTAAAAAATTAATTGCCTTATTTTTTTAGAGAATTTTCTAAAAAAAAAACTCGTATGGTCAACTTATGTACTTTTTTTTGGACCTGCTCTGCACCCTTCTCTAATTTTGCACCAGTCGCTTCCTAAAAAATTTCATTACTTAACTGAAAAAAATTGAAATTTTAAAATTCAGGAGTCATTTTGGCTCTCTGGAAGAAAATAGGGCTCACACAAGGCCAGCAATTGATTACGAAATATTCATAATCCTGATCCAGGAAAATGTACGTCGGATGTAGTACTGAATTTAATCTAAATATAATTTCCGTTTCCTCGTTTATTGTTAAATGGTTAAAAAAAATTATGAAATTAAACAGAGATTGCTGTCGAAATTATCAAAACTAAATGACGTAATTGATAAAAATGTACGTAGGCAGATAATTTCTACTCAATCGTATGACCTTTTTTCAAGATAAAATTAATTTCAAATTTATTCTTAGTACCTAATTCAAATTACTCACTCTAACTTTCAAATATTTCTGAGCTCCAATCAAATACGGTCTGCTGTAATAATCAGTCGGGCTGTTCATAAATCCGTATTTATGAAAATTGAACGTACCGATGCTCGGGCAATCTTCAATATACACCGTCGAATAAGACTGATTTTGAAAATTCTTCCATATAAAAGGGCAATTATCAAACATATCTTTTTCCTCTGATTTCAAACAACTTCTCTTAAATTGAGTCACATTCATTCCCGTAAGAGCAGCTATCAAATTCGGAAACGTATTATCGCCCACTTTATTATACCCTTCTAGCTCCAGCCAGTTGTTCTTTTTCAAATATTGAACAGTTTTTGGCATAGATCTTATCATGTTCAGCCTAGAAATGGAATCGATTCCGAAAAGCAAAACGCTGTATTTCACCGGATCGGTGGAATTTCTCGGTGGCTTCGGAAGTTTTTCTATCACCATCGAGTGGATATTTTTATACAGCACTTTTTTTCTTCTTTTTCTCGATGAGCATTCGACGTAGATGTATTCAGCTCTAGGTGGTAAGATTGTCTTTTGTCCGTAGCAAATCGGCGGGGAAATTCTGAAAGAGAAATGATGACGTGAATTTTACAAATTATACTTTCAAATTTCTCGAATGAAATCTGCAGGTGTTATTATGGTTAGATTAGTAATTGGATGAATTAAATACTCACGAAACTCTATCGTCGTCATGATCGTTGCGACGGTAATGAATGACATCTCGACTAAATACAGAATAACAACATTGAACATCACGAAGAGTGATGGAATAATCTTTGAGTGCTGGTTTATGTACTTGGATGGTGTGTGAATGACTAGTGGCATTATAGGTAACTTTTGTCAGGGCTCTTTGTTTTGAGCAAATGTAAGGTTTCCAAGTTTTCACCAAATTTTTAATGGATTCGTGATATGGATCGATGTTCGGAATACGACATGATTGACTCCAAACAACGTATCCGTGTTTGACGTGTTCGATGGATATATCTGAATCTGAAAAAAAGTGCGTAATAGGTAATTAAAAAATTTAAGATAAAAAACAAGAAGTAGGTAGGTATATAAAGATGATCGTTTGGATTTTTTTTGAAAGATGAGGAGGGGGTAGCTCAAAAATTGGGCCTAGATTTCGAAAAGATGTGGTAAAAATTTCACCCTTGATTCCACATTTATTTCTATTCCGCAAGTCTTGAAATTTTACCACAATTTTTTAAAGAATAAAAAATTTAAAAATGAAGAAAAATATCTAGCGAAAAAATTTAAAACTAAATAAAATTGAAAAAATTAAAAAATCTTACTTTTTTTTGAAATGTCAGCAGTAGGTACTTGACTACTTATTTATGGATGTTTTGGCCCAAAAATATATGACATTGATTCCTATTTTCAACTTATGATTATCTTTATACCCCAAAAATACCATTGATACAATTTTTCGGGGTTCTTAAAAATATTACTTTTTTCATGGAGTTTTCACTGTTCAATAAAAAATCGAAAAAAATTGGAAAACGGTTCTTGAAATTATGAAAATAGAAATATTGTTACCCATTAAAATCATCAACACAGATTTTCCATTTTTACCCCCCCCCCACAGGATATTTTTTCAAAATTAGTAAAAAATATTTTGTTCATTTTTGCATAGTTTTTAAAAATTGGAAAAAATGTAAAAAAAATCGACATCGATGATTTACAGGCTGACACGAAAAATGCTGTTTGAAGTTAATTTTTTGTTGAGCAGTTTTTCCACTTTTTTTGATAACTTTTGACTCTTAAAGTCGATTTTCTGAGATAAGGAAGGGTTTTACGAAAAAAATGAATGGAATATAAATTGTAGAACGTAAAATTTCCTATCTAAAATATTCAATTAGTTTTTCCTTAAGAGGCTTAGATTTCGAGATATTTCAGTTCAAAAATCAAAAATCAACTTTCTTTTAAAAATTGAAAATATCTCGAAAACTAAGCCTTGTAAGCAAAAATTACTCGAATTCTGCAGATAGGAAATTTTACGCTCTACAATTTATGTTCTATTCATTTTTTTCACAGGGCCCTTTTTTTTCAGAAAATCGACTTTAAAGGTCAAAATTTACATAAAAATGTAAAACAAATTTTCAACAAGAAATTCCAATATTATAATAAATCGACGTGATTGGAAAAAGCTGAAATCATATTCGAACTCAGCACTAAAAAATAGGTTAGAATCACCAAACAGAACCAATTATGGAGGAAAAAATTGCTCATTTGCCGGCCTTTGCTTATTTCCATTGTTACATATGAGAAATATTAAAAATGTGGTTTATTTCCAAAAATCAATTTTCTGGGAAAATCGAGTCTCCAAAAAAAAATATGAATAGAATATAAATTGTAGAACGTAAAATTTCCTTTCTGTAGAGTTCAATTAGGTTTTTCTTTTGGAGGCTTAGTTTTTGAGATATTTTCAATTTATTAACAAAAAAGTTGAACTTAGAACTAAAATTTTTTGAAAAGCAAGCCTCCTAAGCAAAAACTAATTGGACTCTAAAGATATGAAATTTTAAGCTCTACAATTTATGTTCTGCTCATTTTTTTTCGTAGAACTCTCCCTTTTCTCAGAAAATCGACTAAGTGTCAAAAGTTATCAAAAAAAGTAGAATAACGGTTCAACAAAAAATTCAAATTGTATAAAATCCTTGGCTGATGGAATTTTTTCATTCGAGAAGAATACTATCAAATCATCTATTAAACTTCAAACAGCATTTCAAAAGTTTAAAAATGTCGGCCTGTGTTTTAATGGTTAAAATAATCATAAATTAACATAATTTCAGAAAAAATATTTTTTTCAATTTTTTTTACTAATATTTTTTTTAAATATGAAAAAGTGATTTTTCCGAGGATCCCTGAAAAAAAGAACAAATTTTTAAAAAAAATGCCAATGATATTTTTGGAGAAAAACATATATTTTAGGTATAAAATCATGTTGAAAAAATTTTTCAAAATTTTTTGAACGTGGTCAGATTTTAAGGCCTGAGAGGTAAATGTGGATTCCGAGGAGTTAAATGTTTACCACGTCGCGTCGTCGTTTTAAAATCTAGACACAAATTCCTAGCTACCCCCATCTCCAACTTTTGGAAAAAAAAAATCAGAATAACTAGTTTATAGTACAACTGCAGCGGCGGATTTCATAATTTTGCGCCTTAAGCTCAATTTTGACATGGATATGTCTTTAGGCCTGGGGGGTAAAATTTTGAAATGGTTACGCTAGAAAATTCTTACGCCTGAAAATGGTTACGCTTGAAAATTCTTACGGTTACGGTGGATCAAGACATTATGACATTATGTTAGACTTAAAAAAACTTATAAATAAAATTAAATATTATATTTGAACATAATAATTTGCTGATATTATGTTAGACTTGAATGGCTTACGGGTTATGTGTAATGATCACAGTGGATCAAGACATAATGACATTATGTTGTTACGGTGGATCAAGACATTATGACATTATGTTAGACTTGAAAAAACTTATAAATAAAATTAAATATTATATTTGAACATAATAATTTGCTGATATCATGTTAGACTTGGACGAGTTACGGGTTATGTGTACCTAATGATCACAGTGGATCAAGACATAATGACATTATGTTAGGCTTGAAAAAACTTATAAATAAAATTAAATATTATATTTGAACATGATAATTTGCTGATAACATGTTAGATTTGGAGAGATTAGGTCAAGACATAATGACATTATGATGGACACCAAAAAATTTGAAAAACATAATTTTGACATGAATATGTTTTAGGGCTGGGGGGAGGGGGTAAAATTTGAAAAGTGTAATGTAATGCTGGAGGTGTTACGGAACGCTGGGATGGTTACGTAACGTTTTTAGATTAAGACATAATGATATTATGTTAGACTTGAAAAGCTGGTCGAAAAGCCGGTCGAAAAGCCGGTCGAAAAGTCGGTTGAAAAGTCGGTCGAAAAGTCGGTTGAAAATCAGAAAGATAGTTGGAAAGCTGTAGAAATCGATTGGAAATTCGGCCAGAAATTTGATCGGAAATTCAACCGGAAATTCGATCAGAAATTTGATCAAGAAATTTGATCAAGAAATTCGATCAAGAAATTCGATCAAGAAATTCGATCAGGAAATTTGATTGGAAATATGTAGACGGATTATTAGATGGAAAGTTAGACTGAGTGTTATATGGAGTTTTAGACAGTTACATTTTTAGATTATGACATAATGACATTATGTTAGACTGGAAGAAGTTAGATGGAACGTTAGATGGAAAGTTAGATGAAGCATTATATGGAGTGTTAGACAGTAATATTTTTAAATTAAGACATAATGACATTATGTTAGACTCAAAGAAGTTAGATGGAGCGTTAGATGGAAAGTTGGACAGAATGTCCGACAGAAAATTGGGAAAGATTGCTGGGAAAATGATTGTTTGAGAGATAGTAGTTGGGAAGGTATGCGCTAGTTTGGTAGAGGCACAGCACTAGAAGCAGAGTGTATGGTGCATCCCTCTCCTTAATGGTAATCAAAAGTGTCTTTAGACCTGTGTAATAGCGGTAACACAGTAACTAAATGAAGCTGCCATACCTTAAGGGCATTGAAAGAAGTACATCCCATGTTGAATATAAGTTGATGAACATCCTGAAGAATTATATTAAATTTGAGAGTACGGTATATCTTACTGACATATCCATGTTCTAAGATTTTTGCTTTAAAGCAAAAAACGCGTTCATTTTTTTGTGCTCTTTTAATACATATAAGCATTTCACTCCTCTCCCCCCACCTCTTCCCTTGTCACTCCATCCTCTTGAATTTTTGTTATTTTTCAAAAAGTAGGCTTCAAAAACCAAAATTTCACATTTTTCATGGTCGTACGTTAAGGATATTTCCATCGATTTAATTTCGATTCATCAAATTTGCTATTTTACAAAACTTATTGTCAGTTTGATATATTGCTTGAATTTTCTAAATTCCAAAATTTTGAAGAATTTTACTCAAATTTGCAGAATTTTCGAAAGTGAGATCCAGGGAAAGGGTTACCTTTTTGTTGATTCCATTCGCAACAATTCCAATATTTTTACCTAGGTACCTATACTAACTATTGATAAATTCATCATAATTCTAGAACATTCAATAGAAAATGAGAGAAAATTGAAATTTTTTACGAAAAATTATACTAGAAAAGCAAAAACTAGGTAACTACTTATTGAGCATATGACGAGTCATTTTCAACCTTTTTTGGAGAATAATTGACCCCTTTCATAGGCGGAGATGGGGGGCATGGGGGGCAGAAGCCCCTCCCCCAAAAGTTGAATTAGCCCCCCAAATCATTTTCGTGTGTATCAAATGAGTACGAAATTTCGTTGAAAAACTTTGAAAAAGATGCAATTTTTACTCCAAAGTAATGGAATTTTTCATTCAACAGACCTTTAAAAATGGAATTATTTTCTTTCTGGAAATCAGAAATTTTTCAAATCTTAGCCCTCGCTTCGCTCAGGCATGTGGAACCTTTACTTTTCAAGGGATAAAGTATCATTGTGACGAATTTCCTGTTTTTTTAAGCAACGAAAACGGTCTTTTTAATATCTAACGAAAATAATTAGGTGCTATGAGCAATCAGCAAATTGAATTGCAAACTAGCACGAAAATGTAAGAAATAAAAAAAATGCAAATTTTTGTTCTTGTTCAAAACTACAAAAAAAGCACGAAATTTCGTTTAAAAACTTCGAAAAGGACGAAATTTTTACTCCTAAGTATAGATTTATTCACTCAACAAACCATTAAAAATGAAATTGTTTTCTTTCTAAAAATTGACAATTTTTCAAATCTTCGCCCTCGCTTCGCTCGGGCATATCAAGTCTAAAATGTTTAATAAGAAATGGAGGTTGAAGATTTCACTTCCTCTTCAATAAGTACTAAAATATTGATTTAAAAAATTAAAATATTTCAGTTTTGGATTTTTTTTTCCAAAAATTTTCGCCCTCGCTTCGCTCGGGCTTGATAAACGTCTTCAAAAAAGAATTCAGCAAAAAATTGCTTAAAAATAGAGGAAGGTTTTTTGGAGGGGGGGGGGGGGGTCATCGAAAATGAACATTTTTGTTTCGTGTTTTTCATTCCTTTTTAACTGGGGCACAAGCCCCCCCAAAAGTTATGTTCTATCTCCGCCTATGTCCCCTTTGTCACCCATTTTAGAGACATCTATGATTTCTTGTTTTAGATTCTTTCGACTTTTTAAAAACATAAAGTTATTTCAATATTGGTAAACTAGAAGTGTAAGTGTAAATAGGTAAATTTTTTGACGAATTTTACACCCCTTTTTTCTTGCGCCTTAGGCATGCGCCTAACGCGTCTTACGGAAAATTCACCAATACAAGCTGAATTTAAATTAGGAAATTGGCGAAATCAACGTTGTAAATAACATAAGTAGGTACTCACCATTAAAATCATGGACATTTTTTGCAAATAAAGAACAACTTTCTACGACTGTATAACTTTGAAGATCTCGATAGTAGTACAAGTAAATCATCGATGTCATGAAAACCAGAAAGCATATCACTGTCCGCAAAAATGGCTTCGTTTGAGTTTTTAAAACGCTCACCGCCATACTGAAATTGGATAAGTAATTAAAAATTTTAAAATAAATTCTGTAACGCTCATTATGTGGAAAAATGAATAATTTTTTTTTTCTCGTGGGTTCAGACTACCAGGTTTATCAGCCTATGCAAATAACACAGATTATTTTAGAAACGTGTATTGCGGTTAGTGAACAAGGTGACCTCCTGTTAATAGTAGGTAAGGTCAATTGGGGTACCTAATTGTAAATTTTTCGGAAAATTGAACTGATTTTGTGATACTGTTTTTCGTTTTACTCTGTAAGTAAGAAAGCAAAGTGATTGAAATTTTTACCATGCATCAATGAATTAGTCTACAGTCCAACCGGCAAAAAGTGCTCTAGAAATCGAAATCAGCGTGCTTTTTTGCGGGACAAAAAAATCAGTTGGCTTATTATGTGAATGAGTCCCATAGTCCCGAAAAAGTGTATGTTAAGCAACCAATAAACCAAATGAGTAATAAATTAAAAATCAAATAATACTTAGTACGAGTTTTCCATCTTATGATGTGAAAACAAGAAATGAGGTTAAGAGGCAGAAAATAATTTTTGAGTCAACAGTGGTTCTGGGTACTTTCGACCCTTAAAAAATGATTGAGAATGGTTTCAGACCCTCAGGAGGCTTGCATCACCCTTAAAAACGCAATTTGAAGAAAATACTTTTTTCTTAGCAATCGTTTTTTTTTTTGGAATGACAAAATGTGGTTAAGGTAACATGAAATAATTCCCAAGATAACTGTTCCAAGCAGCAAGGTCCAACGATTATTTTCCACCAAATTTCATGAAAGTACGAGGTATACGTTCAGTGTTACACGAAAAAATGTAAAAAAATCCTCACCTCAAAGTTTAAACCTAATTTCCCAGAAAAGTGATTTTTCCCCTTAACCTCACTTCTTCTTTCCACATTACAATGTAGGTACTTTAATACAGGTACTTTTTACTTATGTCATTAGATATTCACTTTATGACTCATTCAAACATAGACGTAAAATATTATTAAATTTGCATAATTGGAAATGAAATTCAAAATGACGATATAATTTTTACCATACTGAACGAAACGCGAGGACAATACGGCGTTTCATAGTTCGTGTGTTTTACGATGCATTACAGATAGGGTAGCTAATGCATTCGACTGCATTCTAATCAATAACAATAAGGAAGGTTTTCACGATGCAAGGACGCAAACGTTGAAACAAACGTGCATTTATTTAAGGATTAGTTAATGCCCAGTAAAGCACACGCTACGACAATTCCACATTTCCATCGTAGTCACGTTTATTCGATTTATTTTTTAAATTAAGCATATGCTTTCCAACGTCGTCAGCGAATCTAATATCATATGAGTATGACTAATGTTTATATAAGTGAACCTAATTAATCACTCACCATTTAATATTTATTAGGTACGGGTATATTTTTAGCCAAACTCGAAATATTCATTGATTTTTATTAGGTACCTATTCTAATTAGGTAACTGATGTGTGAATTGCGTGATTGTGTTATTTGAAACACTCGTATATAGGTATTAATTATTATTAATTAACGAAAATTTGCAAAAATTAGGTAGCTACCTTGTACCTAGATGCTATAAAATTCGAAATAACCAAAAATTGAAATAATGATACAATAACTATGATATTTTCGAATTTTTGCAATGTCCTTCGACATACAAATTGGATTGATTTTAATTTTTTTCGGTTTCGTATTGCACTACAGCAAAAAAAATGACTCACGATGTAATAATATTCCATCCACACGTAGCTATGGAAGTCTAATTTCAAAAGATTTGAAAGTACAGGGTGTTCCATGAATCGTCTGCCAAACATATTTTTTTTGGATATAACCGGGACCATTGAAAAAAACTTGTGATGAACATGTTGCCTATTTTGAAAATTGAAGGGACAAATGCTACTTCTAAAAAAATCACGTCAAAAAATTTATTCAACCGTGGGAATGGATAATACTTTGAAAACTGAATAAATTTTCACTTTATGAGTTTTTTCCTATCTTAAAAATTGAAGAGACTACAAAAAAAATGTTCAAAAAAAATTCTTAAAAAATGAACTGATCAAGGGAATGGATGATACATTGAAAACTGAAGAAATTTTGTTCTGCAGACTTTTTGCCTAACATCAAAAATGAAGGGTCTACGGGTCACTCAAAATAAATGGGCTTCAAAAAATTTTCAAATTTTCTCAATTTTTAATGATCCGCAGACCTTTCATTTTTTATGTTAGGCACAAAATTTCTTCAGTTTTCAATGTATTATCCATTCCCGTGATCTGTTCATTTTTTGAGAATTTTTTTTGTAGCCCCTTCAATTTTAAAGATAGGCAAAAAGTCATGAAGTGAAAATTTGTTCAGTTTTCAAAATACTATCCATTCCCATGGTTGAAAAAAAAATTGACGTGATTCTTTTAGAAGCAGCATTTACCCCTTCAATTTTCAAAATAGGCAACATGTTCATCACAAGTTTTTTTTTAGTGGTAGGTATAGGTACCTGATTATATCCGAAAAAATATATTTGGCAGACGATTCATGGAACACCTTGTATAATTGATGCAGGAACTTTAAACTAATCGTCTTCTGCTCTATAGTCTACAATCCAAACATGAAAAAGTGCTCTAGAAATCGAATTCAGCGATCTTTTTTGAGAACCAAAAAAATGAGCTGCCAAAATGTCGGTACTATCCGCCTCATTCGAAAAAGTGCAGTTTTAGATTTTTAACCCTGCACAATGGGGGGTGGGACCCCTAAAAAGGTGATTTAGGGGACATGGTCCGAACCAAAAAAATTCGACGGATTTGGGTTGAGGAACTTCTCCCGATACCGAATATGTAATTTTTTTCCGTTGCACCCTGCACAACTGCATTTTATTGCACTTCAAGTGCAATTTTTATGCATTTTGGACGATTTTTGACAGTAAAAGAGCCCTCCTATCCAAAATATAGGTGAGAACCAAAAAATACTCGTCAATTTTGTTGAATGTAGTCATTTAAAGTCCATTCCCGCAAAAATGGGCGAAAAATTCCTGCACAATGCGAAGTAATGAAAATGAACAGGTTGGTCACCCCATCCCCCCCACCAAAATTAAGCCATGGAATACTTGCTCAAAAATGGCAGTGCGATACATCAAAATGGGTCAAAATTTCGCGCTGAATCCGAAAATCCTCATAATTTTTTATTTCGACCCCCCTCGGTGGGGTTCTGCCCCCAAACTTGAATTTGAGGGGGAAACTGAAGAATTGACATCATTTAAATGAAACGTAATTAGAATTTACGCAGATCAGACAATTGTGGTTGATTGATCTTTACTTTCAGCATACCTTGATTCTCCCAAAAAAATTTCCAACCCTCATCCCTCCCACCCCCGCCAAAATATAATAAAAACATTAATTTAAAAACAGTGATGCGGCATATCGAAATGGTTTGAAATTTTGCGCTGAGTTTGAAAATGGTAATAATTTTTGAATTTGATCCCCCTCGGTGGAGTTTTGCTCCCAAACTACAATTTGAAGGGGTATAAATGAATAATTGACCTTATTAGATGAAACGTAATTGCAATTTACACGCGCCAGGCTGTAGCAGTCGATGAGTTCCAATTCTGCAACATATTTCGACTCAAAAAATTTCTACCCCTCGCACCTCCCACCCTTGCCGCATCATACCTGATGAAAACATTTAGTTTATAACATAGCTGTATGACATTTTACAATGCCTTAAAATTTCGCGCTCAAGCTATACGTAGTTCATTGGAGGATGGCGGACGTAATAAAGTCTGTTAGTTGCGTGGTGTTTTTCTTTTTTTTCAACAGACAAAATAAATCGACAACATTTGTTTTCTTGAAAAATTAAAAGACATTAAAAATTTTTAAAAAATAAAGGATAGGTCAAATTAAAAAATTACTACGATTTTCGAACTCAGCGCGAAATTTTAAGTCATTTTAAAATGTCACACGGACATGTTATAAAATAATTGTTTTTATCAGGTAAGATGCGGCAAGGGCTGGAGGTGCGAGGGGTAGAAAATTTTTTGAGTCGATATATGCTGCATAATTGGAACTCATCGACTGCTACAGCCTGGCGCGTGTAAATTGCAATTACGTTTCATCTATTACGTTTCATCTAATAAGGTCAATTATTCATTTATACCCCTTCAAATTGTAGTTTGGGAGCAAAACTCCACCGAGGGGGATCAAATTCAAAAATTATTACCATTTTCAAACTCAGCGCAAAATTTCAAACCATTTCGATATGCCGCATCACTGTTTTTAAATTAATGTTTTATTATATTTTGGCGGGGGTGGGAGGGATGAGGGGTGGAAATTTTTTTGGGAGAATCAAGGTATGCTGAAAGTAAAGATCAATCAACCACAATTGTCTGATCTGCGTAAATTCTAATTACGTTTCATTTAAATGATGTCAATTCTTCAGTTTCCCCCTCAAATTCAAGTTTGGGGGCAGAATTCCACCGAGGGGGGTCAAATTCAAAAATTATTACCATTTTCAAACCCAGCGCGAAATTTCAAACCATTTCGATATGCCGCATCGCTGTTTTTAAATTAATGTTTTTATTATAATTTGGCGGGGGTAGGAGGGTTGAGGGTTGGAAATTTTTTTGGGGGAATCAAGGTATGCTGAAAGTTAAGACCAATCAACCACAATTGTCTGATTTGCGTAAATTCCAATTACGTTTCATTTAAATGATGTCAATTCTTTAGTTTCCCCCTCAAATTCAAGTTTGGGGGCAGAACTCCACCGAGGGGGGTCGAAATAAAAAATTATGATGATTTTCGGATTCAGCGCGAAATTTTGACTCATTTTGATGTATCGCACTGCCATTTTTGAGCAAGTATTCCATGGCTTAATTTTGGTGGGGGGATGGGGTGACCAACCTGTTCATTTTCATTACTTCGCATTGTGCAGGAATTTTTCGCCCATTTTTGCGGGAATGGACTTTAAATGACTACATTCAACAAAATTGACGAGTATTTTTTGGTTCTCACCTATATTTTGGATAGGAGGGCTCTTTTACTGTCAAAAATCGTCCAAAATGCATAAAAATTGCACTTGAAGTGCAATAAAATGCAGTTGTGCAGGGTGCAACGGAAAAAAATTACATATTCGGTATCGGGAGAAGTTCCTCAACCCAAATCCGTCGAATTTTTTTGGTTCGGACCATGTCCCCTAAATCACATTTTTAGGGGTCCCACCCCCCATTGTGCAGGGTTAAAAATCTGAAACTGCACTTTTTCGAATGAGGCGGATAGTACCGACATTTTGGCAGCTCATTTTTTTGGTTCTCAAAAAAGATCGCTGGATGAACACTTTTTCGTGTTTGGATCATAGACTACTACGTTGAAAGGTCGAAATCATCCTTTTGGAGGTTTTTCAACAAAAAAAAAGTATTATAACGGGTTTCTTTTTTTCCCTATGTTTGAGGATATGGCTCATTGGCTCTCTTTTCTTATGTGTAGGTTTGGGTATTCAACTTTCTCCTGGTCTGAAACGCAGGGGTCTAACATATGCACAGAAAATCACTGCGCTGTGAGGGTGTGTGTGTAGCACTAGATGTTTATTTCGACCATATGGCCGAAGGCTATTTCTATCTAGCAGCCTCATGATAGTACACATCCGTAATATTTTTTCACATTACAAGACAGCATGTGTGTATTCGACTGAAAGCTTTGGCGAGGTGATGTACGTACTACCTACGTAGGTATAAATCAAACTGAGAAGCATTATTCGTAGGTATTCACTGCCTTCAAATCGATTTCGTACAGTACTAAATAATTTTGATCCTAAAATCAATTTCCCACCTCCAAGGACACCTGATCTTGAAAGCATGATTTTTACATTTTGCACATAATCTCGAGTGTTTTCTCAAAAATAATTTAAATAAAATGGGGTTGGAAAACTTCAAAAGCTATTCACCTCTTTTTATTGACTATTTTTTTCAAATTTCAATCCAAGGTTTTTTAAAAACACCTACTTTTTTGTTTTTTTGTCATGAAAAATATTATGGAATTTTTTCTCAAAATTACTCACTTGATGTTTTGAAATTGGGTTCGGATTTTTGAATTTTTTACCAATTTCTGATTCTATGTGTTTTTTTTAAATATCTATGTCATAGGCGGAGATGGACCGTAACTTTGGGAGGGGGGCTTGAGCACCAGATAAAAAAATGTTCATTTCCGACCCCCTCAAAAAATTTTTGATCATTATCATTACGAGATTTTTACAATATGAATAATCAATGGAAAGAAAGAGGGTTAATACCATCATTTTGAGGATGAATTGCGTAAAATTTTTGAAGAAAAAGGAATCCAAACGCTAAAATTATTAATTTCTTTACTTAAAACAAATTTCAGTATTAAAATGGAGACGAAATCTTCAACCTTTCATTCTGAAATATATTTTTATTTTCATACTCGTATGCCCGAGCAAAGTGAGGGCTAAAATTTGAAAAATTGATGATTTTCAGAGAGAAAATAATTCGTTTTTTAATAAGTATTTTGTTTTATGAAAAAATCCCATTTTTTTGATGTAGAAATTTCAAATTTCACGATTTTTGAAGTTTTTTTTTACGAAATTTAGTATTTTTTTGCTACATGGTAAAATAAGATTTTTACAGAATTTTTGAAAAAATTTATGTTTTAGCAATCGATAGCAATCGATAATTGTGCATCGTTTTTGATCGATTGCTAGTAAGCACCTAATTAATTATACATGGGAGGGGTGTTGACTCCCTGCCCCCCCATCTCCGCCTATGATCTATGCCGCGTTAGGTGATTTTTTCTGTCCATATTTTTGGCCCAAAATTACATGCAGGGGACCTTTACAACCCGTCCTCACTGATTGAGCCGAAATTTGACTCATTGAGGGAGAAATGGCCCGTTGGTAGGTAATTCAATTTTTCATAAAAATGATAAATCATTAGGTAAAAATCTGAAAATTGGTTTACATACTGAAATCGACACCCCCCCCCCCTCCAAATTGGTTGCGACCATTTTCCATTTTCAATTCGAACTAGGGGAATTTTACTTCTTCTCTAGTAAATTGAAATATCTTCAGAAGCCACTGCAATAAATTTCGGTAGCTAAAATTTTGGTTCTGAAGTGTGAGTGACATGTTCTTACAGTGAGCCAAATTTCGGTTCAATCGGCGCGGACGGGTTGTAAAGTTTCCATGTAGGGGATTTGGCTTGGTTTTTAGTATTGTTCCTGAAAGATTTTTTGTGTTCTTTTTTTGTAAAATTTTCGTTGGTTTTTTGATAGAAGCTTTTTTTTGAAAATCTATTATTCCTACTTGGTTTGATTTTTAAAATTATTTGGATTTTTCTTGGAAGTTTTTGATTTTAAAAAAATTGTCTTATTGAAAATGTCGGTTAAAAAATTACGTTCTTATCTGAAAATTACTTGGGTTTTTATTTTTTTTTTCATAAAAGGTTTCTGATAAAACGCCTCCAAGTGCTGAATTAAAAAAAGTTTGTTTTTAAAAATAATTTGATTTTGTTGATTAATTTGTTTCTAAAGATGGCTTGATTTTTTGAAAAACAGGGGTTGTTTTTCATATTTTTTTTTTTAAAGATGATTTGTTTTTTCTTTCTTAAAATAACTCGTTTTTTTTTGAACTGGTTTTTTTATTTTTTTCAGATGGCTGATTTTTTCTTTCAGAAAATAGTTTACTTTTTATAAAATATTGCGATTGGAGATGGCTTGTTCTTTTGTTTTTTCGGTCAGATTTTTCAAAGCTACACCTCCCTGTAGAGAGGTGCAGGGGTGAAGATATCCTGTTATGGTCAAAACTGATCCTAAACACGAAATTGAAAAATTCAATCACCCAAACATCACAGAAAAACGAGTTATTTTACAACGACGCGACGGGTTTCGGTAGCTGCCTTTTCAAGTCTACTTCGAAATATTTTAAACATTTTTTCAACTCTAGTCTTTCATCTTGATAAATTTTTTCCCCAATTTATTTTTCAATACTTACCAATAAAATTTTAAATTATTTCCTGAAAATTTTTTCTCAAGTCCAATTTTCCAGAATTTTGAAAAAAATTAAACATAAACCCTGAAAATATTCTTTTGATTTTGAATATTTTTATCGCAAAATTTAATCAAATTCAAGTATCCATACAATTCTTTAAAAACCCCCATACTCATAGGTAAAATTTAACCATACGACGTTTACGATTCTATAAGATCTCGTAAACCGCGTTCGCAGATAAGAACCTTATTTCCTCGTACACCATTTCACAATTCATCGTACATCGAGATGTGGATACATTACAGGCATTCGGATGACTCCGGATAGCACATTTTCGATAAAATGAGTAATATTATCGACTCATGCTCGCTCTCATCAAAGAGGTTAAAATCTCTGCGCAGGGCACAGTAATGATAAAAAAACTCGTCAATGACAAGTTTATCACGGAACTATGATAGGTACACGTACCAACGCCGGAATAGGCAATAAAAATAACAAATGACGGAATCATCGACCAAGTGTGAATAGGTAATTAAATTCATCTAATGATATCTAATTGATAGGCTTAAATTGTCTACCCAGGAGGAGATTTATTAAGTACATAAATAGCCTAATGAGGTACAAAATATGCGAAATAATTACGATAAAATATCTGTTGTGTTAGATCAGAAGATTATGACGATAGGTAGGAATCATTAAATAATCCTAAGGCTGAGACTTCTACCATGTGCTCGAAAAACAATAAAATTGGAAAATTTTTGTGTTCTGAAGATTTTAGTAAATATTTCGTGACTAGTTTTTTTTCAACAGTATTTATAAAATTACATACGAGTACAAATGAAAATATCAGAGATCAATGTAGAAAATGCGGTTTGAAGTTTAATAGGCGATTTTTATAGTATTTTTTGCAACAAAAAAATTCCACCACCTAAGGACTTTTCACAATTTGAAATTTTTGTTGAACATTTTTTTACACTTTTTAATAACTTTTGACACTTGAAGTCAATTTCCTGAGTAAAGGAAGGGTTCAACGAGAAAAATGAATAGAACATGAACTATAGAGCGTAAAATTTCCTTTCTATGAAGTTCTCAATCATTTTTTTCTAAAGAGACTTAGCATTCGAGATAATTAGTTGAAAGTTCAACTTTTTTTTAATTGAAAATATCTCAATACTAAGCCTCCTAAGAAAAAACCAATTGAACTCTACGGAAAGAAAATTTTTTGTTCTACAATTTATATTCTATTCATTTTTTTCGTTGAACGCATTCTTTGCTCAGAAAATCGACTTCAAGGGTCAAAAGTTAAATCAAAAAATGTAAAACAAATTCTCAACAAAAAATTCCACTTTTGAAAAATCCTACGCAAATGGAATTTCGACGATCCAAGTTCAAATTTATGCAAGTTAAAATGTTTTCAAACTGATAAATTTTTTCAATTTTCTTTTCCCCAAATTTTTTTTCAACTTTGAAATTTTTTTAAAAATCAGCAGAATGTTTTTAAAAAATTCTTCCATTTTGATGATTGACTGGGAAAAATATATGTAAAATATGAAATTGAAATTGAAAAAAATCAAAATTGAAGTATAAACTGTAGGGAAATTTTTATATCGGATACAATTTTTTAAAAAATTTATGATTAAAGAAATTGAAAAAAGTTGAACTTGGAATAAATTTGGATTTGGATCGTCGAAATCCGATTTGAGTCAAAATGATTCAGGAGCTGTTCTAAAAAGTAGGTCAGAATCACCGATTAGAATCAATTACCTATGCAGAAAAAATTGTTGATTTGCTGACCTGTCTTTTGATGGAAAATGTTGGAGATGTGATTCATTACAAAAAATCGATTTTCCAGGAAGAACAAGCCTTCAAAAACAAATGAATAGAACATGAATTGTAGATGATAAAATTTCCTCTCTGTAAAGTCCAATTAGTTTTTTTTCTAAGGGGCTTGATTTTTGAGATATTTGAACTTTCAATTGAAATATCTCAAAAGCTAAGCCTCCTGAGAAAAAATTAATTGAGCTCCACAGAAAGGAAATTTTACGCTCTATAATTTATATTCTATTCATTTTTTTCGCTGAACCCTTCTTTTGCTCAAAAAATTGACTTTAAGTGTCAAAAGTTATCAAAGTGTAAAAAAAGAGTTCAACAAGAAATTCCAATTGTAAAAAATCCTTCCTTGAACGATGGAATTTTTCACTATTTTTTTCGTCCATTGAACTTCAAACAGCATTTCAAAAGTTTATAAATATTAATCTGTGTATTTCTTCTTCACACAAAACCACTGCAAACAATTTTATCTCCTGATTGTATGTATACTTATTTCGTAAGTATGTAAAATCACAAAAACAATCCGAGACTTGAAAAATTTCAAAGTTCAGTAAAACATCGAGAATTTTTCCGCAGGGTACCAACTGGCAACCTCATTCGTCGAGTATAAGCATAAGCAAAATCGATTTCAGAGGTATTCCCTCGTTAATGTAATAAATCTAGTTATACTATACCGATGTACCAACCTGACCTTATTGCCCACCGAGTAACATTTCGAGCTAATAAATCTACCTAGACTTATTTAATTTAGATATTTAGGTACCTATTTTGCTGAACATCGAGAAGGAAATTCAATTTGGAAAAAATAATTAAATTAAGTATGTAAAAAAGCTCGATCGATTTTAAAATCATTCAAAGCACTCGCGATTAATTTAATTTTTTTAAACCACTGAAAAATTAACCTGTTTAAAATTAAAAAAAATTATACGTACTTGGCTCGAGTCACCTAATTGCACCGTGATCGCGGAGTTGCACATTTATCAGCATTAATCAACACTTTTTTTGGAAAGAATTGATAAAAAATACCGATTCGGATAATTTTCTAGTGTTCGGCGAACTTGCACGTAGTAATATTGAAAATCGCATTATTTATAATTACCGAAACGTATTTTTATCGCCGGATGTTTGGCTACTTGATCTCACGAATGCGACACATAATTCAATTGAAATGATTAAATTCTTTCACGTAGCGATGAAAAAGTGCGAAATAAACGAAAACCGATGGAACTGAGAAAATGCATCAACTCGTGAACGCGACACCTTCGCAGCCATGCACTAACCCTGGAGTAACCGACGTTCAAGTTTGAATTCTCAGTGTGCGATTACTTATTCGTGACATGCGCTACCCGGCCAATTCGAAGGGTAACTTTTATTTCTACGCATCTTGGCCATTCGGCGTTCTTTTGCTTTTCCTTATTTTTCCAGCGTAGGAAATTTTCACAGCTTTGGTGGTTTGAGTTGGAGAAGTAAGCTGGTATAATAATCCATTACTATAGCAACATTTGTGGTACCTATGTTCTTTTAGGGTAACGAAGCTAATTGAAAATGAACGAGAAAGTATGGAAAACGAATTTCAATCCTTTTTATCGGTTCAATATGCATGAGGTTTTTATCGCACTAGTTTATTTTTAAATAAATAATACGAATGCAACAGGTATAGGTGTAATAAGTTGTTACCTATCGGTATTGATTTGTGGTCATTATGAATGTATGGATTGATAATCGAGGGAAAGATTAATTTAATAGTTTTTGAAGTAAATGATTGGGAAATTTAATGATGTTTTTTTTTTAAATTTAATTTTTCTGAGTTGAAAAATTTTTTAACGATTTTTTTTGGTCCTAGGGAAATGAGTCCAAATAAATTGCGAAGTGTAACGAAAAAATGAGGAAAAAAGCTTTGGGAAAATTGATTTTATAAATGACTTTAAAGGGTTTGTAAAGTTCCTGAAAAAATTTCTAGGATTATTTTGACCCGAAAGTTGACCCTGGGAGAGGAGAAGAGGTGGGACTAAGCTTGAAAAGTTTCAAATTTATCGATCGGAGTAACAAAATTCATATTTTTTCATCCCGAAGCAATTTTTTGGGATATTTCGACCCACTGTCCAAAGTTGAGCTTGTGTATGGCTCATTCCATGTCAACTCTGGCAAGTTATTGACCTTAGGTATTCCGATTTTGCTCAAAAAAAATTTATGAGTTCCCCGCAATGGTCTAATGAAGGAATCGCCGTCATTTCGATCCTGATCCTTCAGGGGCAGGGGTGGCTCTCATAATTTTTGTAAAATTGGGATTTTTGCTAAACGGCTCAAATCTGAAGACTCATATCTCGAGATTAGTTAGATCAGAGAATTGAAAGAAGGTTCAAAATTAATAATCACATTTTGAAAATTTCGAAATTGAACTTTTGTGATGAAAGTTCAATTTTCATGTTGATTACAAAATACGAAGACTACCATTTAAAAATTTGAAAAAATTACAGCGAGGAGAACTTTTCAAGTGTTTTTCAACTAATCACTTTTAAAGATGGAATCTCAACACCCCTAAGGGGTATAGGGGTCTTTAATTTGGGTCAAAAGTCAAAAAAATGGAAAAAGTAAAGTGATACATCGATATCTACTAACTCAAAGGCTCTGAGTTCGAATATGTGCTCAATTTTTTCATCTGACCCCTCCAAACCCCCATATCAGGGCCCCTTGATAAGGTCAAAATTCAAAAAAATGAAAAATAACGTGTGACGGGTCGTTTGTTAGGTTTTTGAGGACGCTGAGTTCGAATATTTGCTTATTTTTGGGATTCGACCCTTTGATGCCTCCCTAGCTCTTCAATTTTGAGAAAACGCATGTAAAAAAAAAATGGAAATAACGTGTGGCATATCGATTTTTACTGATTCGAGAGTGCTGAGCTCGATTATCAATTTATTTTCTCGATCCGTCTCCCTCGTGTCCCACAGTAACCCCCTTCCAGATAACCTAAACATTGAAAAATTGGTATTATTTGCAAAAATAGAGGGGTAGGGAGGCACTAAAGAATCGAATCCAAAAAATGAGCAAATGTTTGAACTCAGTGCCTTCAAAAACCTAGCAAACGACACGTCACACGTTATTTTTTCATTTTTTTGAAATTTTGACTCTAATATTAGGGGGGCTGATATGGGGGTTCAGAGGAGTTGGATGAAAAAACTGAGCGCATATTCGAACTCAGCGCCTTTTAATTAGTGGACATCGATATGTCACTTCATTTTTTTAATTTTTTTGACTTTTGACCAAAATTGAAGACCTCTCTACCCCTGAGGGGTATTGGATCTCATCTTGAAAAAGGATCAGCTGAAAAACACATAAAAAGTTCTCCTCTCGGTGATTTTTTCAGATTTTTGAATGGTAGCCTTCATCTTTTGTACTCATCATGAAAGTTGAGCTTTCATCGCAAAGTTCAACTTTAAACTTTTCAAAATAATATAATCAATTTTGAATTTTCTTTCAATTTTCTGCAAAATTGAGTAAACAGATTCATCTTAGACCGAACCAATTTCGAGATATGAGCCTTCAAAGTTGAGTCGTTTTGCAAAAAATCATAATTGTACGAAAATTGCGAGACCCCCACCCCACCTCTTGATGGATTAGGATCGAAATGACTTCGATACCTTCATTTGACTACCGATGAGAACCCAGGAACCCACAAAAACATTGACCAAAATCGAAAGATCTGGAGTCAAAACCTGCTCGAGTTGACATGGAATGAACCTAATGAGAAGGTAGGTCCAGAATTAAAAATTATGCGGTGTTATCGAGTGAGGTGTCAAAATCCATGTTTTTCGAGCTCCTCAAAATCGTATGTTATGTTATGAAAAACTGAAATTTTATGAAATTTGCAAACATAAAAATGATATTAAGTAGGTATTTGCAAATTTTTTCTTTAGAAATTTTTGTACCTACATTTTTATTTGTACGTGAGCAAGGTACCTACTTTAATCATGTCATGATCTCATGAATACATGTTATACTTATTACGTGTTGATGTTTCATCGCTACTTATTCACTATTAATCGTTGCATCACTTTTAATTTTTTCAATTACCTACTTCAACGATTACGGAACATTATATTTTAATATTACTTCTTCAAATAAAATCTGTGAGATGTACTTATCACTGGGATCATAGTTACAAACGATGTTCGCAAAAGAGGTTCAAAATTCAAAAGTAAGTATAAGGTTGGATTTGTTTTTGCAAATCAAAGTCCAACTGTTGGGAATTCCCCAGGAATTGTACAAATTTTTCAGATTTCCCAGAAATGGGAAATTTCCCAGAAATTATTGGGAATTTCCCAGGAGTTAGAAAGTTCTCTGATATTGGAATTTACCAAAAGTTATCGGAAATTTTCAGAATTTTTTAAAAATAGAGAATTTTTCGGATTTTTCAAAAATTGAAAATTTGTTATATTTTCCAGAAATCGAGATTTTTTCGGATTTTTCAAAAATAAGAAATTTTTAGGATTCTTCAAAAATGAGGAATTTTCTAGATTTTCCAAAACTTAAGATTTTTCCGGATTTTTCAAAAATTTGGAATTTTTTAGAAATTATTTGGAAATTCAAGAAGATTTTTACAAAAATGGTTCAAAATTCAAAAGTAAATTTTACGATTGAATTCGTTTTCGCGAGTCGAGTCCAACCGTATATTCACTTAAAATTTGGTCCATTCTTACCATTTCTTGGATAATTTTAAATCAACTCCCTAAAAAGGATACCTACTAACATATACCTATATGGAAAGAGGAGAGTACTGGAACCAAAATTGAAAATTTTCGATTTATTTCAGATATCGAAAAACTTGCAACTTGAAGAACAAATTGAAAAATTTAGATTTATGGATGTAGGGTCGAAATAATCCTAAAAATGGGTTCAGGGACTAAAAAAACATGTATTTCGATACCTCATCGAATAAAGTTTAGGTACCTATAATTTTCAAGTTTAGTCTCACCCCTCACTTCGAGGGTCAATCTTTAGATTTAGTGTTGAAAACTAATAAAAACACCCAAAAATGGGTTCAGAGAATTAAAAACATGTATTTTAATATCCCACTGGATGAAGTTAAAAAATTTTTAGTTTTAGTTTACTCTCTCTCCTTTGGATTTGGAGTCTTGATGATTCTAAAAATGAATTCATAGGGATCAGAAAACATGGATTTTAACAATCAATGTACTTGAAAGATTATCAATCCCCCCTCTTCGAAGATCAACTTCTGGATTTTTAATCATCTTTAATGAGAAATAGGTAGAGGTACCTGAAATTAATACAATACTCAACGATGAAAAAGAACAATGTTTAATCAAATAGGATTTGAATTGTAACATCTTTTGTACAATAATACACATACAATACATATTAGGTAATTATTTTAAATAAATTACTTAAGAAAAAAAAACATCTGTTTAATTTACTAGGTACCTACTTAGACTTTACCTATGAAAATTATCAATCATGCGGACGAAGAAGAAACTCATATTGAGCTTATATAAATAAATAGAAACAGTAATTATAAAATAATTTGTAATAAATAAGGAAGACTTGTTTGAAAAAATAATTAAAACAAGAACACGAATTACACATAAAACAACGTAAATATCAATTAAAGTACAAAAAAAAAAGAGAAAATAAATAACAAAAAAGATTTATGTACAAAAATGATCGCGAGGAGAATAAATTAGTCGTATAAAACAAATCGTCTTTTCATCTAAATGTATAGAAATAAATAACAATGTGTTTATTTTACAATTTTTACACAAGTAACATTAAACAAATAGGTCAGTTCGTTCCGCTTCAGGTAGGCGGTGGACATTCTGAAAAAAAAATTGAAACACGAAAATAGTAAATTTCGAATAATTACTTTTTAAAATTATTCGAATAAATGAAAAATATACAGGTACAGTATGTTCAATAAGTCCTAAAAATTGTGCCAAGACTTCAAAACAACTTGGTAATAATTTTCCTTTTCGATTCCAACCTAAATCCTTATCACTTTTCTAATTGACTTTAAAATCTGTTTAAATCTGTTCAAAAAATTGATAAATCAATTCAAGAAGTTTACTGTCTGACGATTATATTTCGACACTTTTTACGGTGGTACCAGCAGTCAAAAAGTGCTGTTGGGTTTCTCAAATTAACAAAAAATCAACAAATAAGTAGGTGGCTGGCAATTAGGAATTTCGTTTCAATTTTTCAAAATAAAACAAATGTTTTGGTTGATTGTTTAAATTTTTTCATAAAATTGACCAAAAATCATCCATTTTGAGGTTACCAAATATGGCCTTAGTAAAAATCCATTTACATACATTAAAAATACCACCGACGACGCCCATTTTTCGAAAGTAGATACGACATACGAGTATAAGTAGGCCTACTTAAAAAAATCGTTATTTTCACACGTTTTAAGCATTCAACAAGAACTTTGAGAAATCAAAAAAAATTGGACAATGTTTTCTTCAAAGATATTTTTACCTAAAAAAATCGTTGAATGCGATTTTTTGTCCTTATTTCTCCCAGTTCAGACAATTTTTATAGATGAAAAAAATCACACTAGAGATTTTTTTTTCAAAAACCATTTTGTTTTCGAATTTCACTGAATTCCTATCAAAAAAATCCATGAAGTGATTTTCTCAAATTTCTCTAAAAAAAATTGGATTATGTGAAAAATAAATGCCAATCAAATATCAAATTTGAATAAAAGCATTTTTACTTAAATCACCCTTTTTTGGTGAAATTTTTTCAAAAAACGTTGCCAATTTTTCAGTCAAATTTTTTTCAACGAAACTCTGTCAATTTATTCAACGAAAATCTGTCAATTTTTTCAACGAAAATCTGTAAATTTTTTCAACAAAAATCCATTAATTTTTTCTTAAATGCTGTCAATTTTTTGAAAATTTTGCTGAGTTTTTAAAATGTGCATTTTGTCAAGTATTTCAAACAATGATTGAGTCACGATTAGATAATGTAAACTCAGATGGGTGAAATCTTTATCAGGTCGTTGAGGTCTACACACAACTTTCGTGCCACCCGTCTCCTCCCTTCAGTTTGTAAAAACAAGGCCAAATTTAAAAACGAATCATTTTTTTCTGAAAATCATTAATTTTTTAGAAAGTATACATAGGGGTTAAGGATTTTGCCTCCCATTCATACCGAAATATTGATTTAAAAAAATTGAAGAAATCTGGCTTTTGGAATCTTTTTTCTGAAAATTTCCCTCCTCGATTCGCTCGGGCTTGACAAATTTACACAATTCAGTCTCAAAAATAATGATGATATGAACTCTCTTTTCTTCCATCCCAAACAAATTGCATATTTTAAAGCGGAATAAATTTGTCCCTTTCATTTATCAGGGGACTTGATGGCGATTTCAAATGGAATTTTCGAAAAAATCGATTTTTTGAAAGAGGAGGGGTCTATAAAGGAATACATTTTTTTTTTGGAAGTCAAAAAAGTAGCACAAAAACAAGAATTTTTTGTCCTTTGATTTCAGTAAAACTAGTAGGAAAATTTATCTTTTCAATAACATGAGTCGGTAAATTTCTCCCGTCAGAGAATTTTTCATACCTCCATCCTCCAGATTTTCCCCAAGTGTATTTATAATTTTCCAATTTTCTGTCCATTCTAATGAAAAATTACGTTTATTTTGATCAACCAGGTCAAAAATACTTACTACACATAGAACACCTATTTTTATCAGAATCATCTCTACATTCGTCCCTTTCGGAGCAGATAAATTTGTCGTTTTCATTTACCAGGAAACTTTATGTTGACCTCGAATGGGATTTTCAATTTTTTTTCGATTTTTTTGGAAGGAGAGGAGGAAATCAAAAAAGTAGCACGAAAAAACAAGTTTTTTTTGTTTTAATTTCAGCAAAACTGGCTCTTTTCAAAAATAGATATGAGTCGGTAAATTCTTCTTTTTCAACATTAGTCAGCAAATTTTTTACCCAACTCCCTTCAGATTCCCCCTCCACCAATTTTCATCCTTGATTTTACGATTTTTCTGTCATCCTGAGGAAAAATTAGGTTTATTTCGATCAACCAGGTATAAAATACTTACTACACACAGAACACCTATTTTCATCGGAATTATCTCCACATCCGTCCCTTCCGGAGCATACGACGGCGCTCGATCGACACCTACCGTTCGAGCATCTGAACGGGCAATAATCTGAACTTCTCACCGACGTATTCCACGTCGCTGTACACGAATTATCCGGCTCATCCGAGCCATCGTGGCAAGAAATTACAGCGTTGCAAAATTCATATTCGGGCAGACAGCGTCCGTCTTCGCACTGGAACGTATGCAAAGGGCATCCTGAGCAAAACAAAGAATCAAATTAGCGACGAATTCCAAAATATGGGAGTTAGTGAGTTGATTCCCAGCTTTGAAAAAGGTTCTAATTGATTCCCATTTTTTTTTTTGAAATGCCCGAATTGATTCCCACTTTTTTTCAGTGGTATGTACGAATTTATTCCCCATTTTTTTCAGGGGTATAATACGAATTGATCCCCAACCTCTTTCAACAAAGAAATTTTTCAGGAAAGCGAATTAATATGCCCAAAACGTTTCTACGACTTAGAAATTAGGTTCAGCAAATGTTGGTTTGTTTCAAAATGTGGATTTGGGACCTACAGAGCAGGTTTCACTCCAGTTCTCAAGAATTGAAATGAAAAATTTTCCCATATGTTTCTAAATCACAGATATTCGAAGTTTTCGAGCTTTTTATTTAAAAAACACAAAAAAGGCGTTGAAATAATTTTTTAAATCCAAAATAAATAACACCATTTTTTTTCGTAAAATTTTATTTCCGAAACTGCGATTAAAAAATTCCCAAGCATAAGCGCACCCAGATGGGAAAATTTTTCATTTCAATTCTCGAGAACTGGAGTGAAACTTGCTCTGTAGGCCCCAAATCCATTTTGAAACAAACCAACATTTGCTGAACCTAATTTTAAGTCGTAGAAACGTTTTGTGCATATTAATTCGCTCTCCTGAAAAATTCCTTTTTTGGAAAATAAAGTGGGAATCAATTCATACATGCCCTGCCAAAGAAATGGGAATCAATTCGCACATTCACTCTTCAAAAAGGGAGAATCAATTCGTACATCTCTAGAAAAAAAAATTGGGAATCAATTCCTCTGTGTTTTTACACAAATATTTCTTTGGGAATCAATCTCCTACAGCCCAAAATATAGATCAAGGTTTCTTGGGTGACAATATTAGCCACGAAGGTCGCCCAAAAATCGATATAATTTTTCCAATTAGAAACGAGTAATTTGGTCGAAATGTAATTACGAATTCGATAAATGCCATGAGAAATGTTATTTTAAGGTCTCGCAGGTAAGAAAATAAATTGGTAATCTAACCTCGATGTTTGGTGGCAGTGCAGTTATATTCGTCTTCGCCATTAGGACAATCATTGGCTCCGTCGCATCGACTAGCTTGGGAAATGCAGACTGCGGGTGTCGACGTACCGCATCTAAACGCGTGTTCCGGGCACGTACTCTTATCGCGACAATTTTCATCCGATCCGTCGGCGCAGTCTTTACGTCCGTCGCAGACAAAAAACCAACTTATACAAACTCCTGTACTTTTACACTGCATCAAAATAAATAGTACAATGGTGAGATTCCAACTTCGAACACGTACAAATGTCAGAGAGAGAGGAAAATTACAATGTACCTGAAATGTGCCTTTATGACATCCTCGGTTTTTTGCCGAGCAAGCATTCTCGAGTTTGGTTCGTCTGGCAACGCAATCGCAAACTCCATTTATGCATCGTGAATTATTATCATTTCTCATACATTGCTGGTCATTTTTACACGTGTATCCTAAACTGATTATTATATTCGAGCCATCTTCAGCGCCTCTGTGATGCAGTGGCCCTGCTGAAGAATTGTTCAAGTTGCATTAGAATGTCTATTAGACCAGAGACAACCATCAACCATGCGAATGCTCTTAAAATTTATAGTGAAAGCCAAAAAAAACAAGAATTCGAATTATTTTCCACTTTTTCACATCCTGCCCAGTGCCCAGTGCCCAATGCCTAGCTACGTCTCGGTCTAATAGTCAGAAGCGTCATCGTGCAACGGTCTGACATTGAAATTGTATTTAATGTGCGGTATGACATATGTGTAAATATGTACCCAAGTAAATTGGATATGCGAAATTTTCTACATACGGATGCATAATATGGTACAGATTGTTTTTTCTATTGTTTTCATATTCATCATGCGTGAAAAAATTTCGTTTATGGGATAAGCGTATCTGGTTGCTTTTGCATGAGTATTGATTGATGTACAATTGTACATGTAGGTAAATGCGAAATGCATTGCGAGGTAATTTTATTGGAATTAATGCGATTGCTGGTGTTATTAGAGCATTCGTGTAGTAAGCTTATTTTTCTATGGGGTTTCCTTGGAAAGAGTTTGATTATTGAATTGTGACATTATTTGTAAACTTGTACTGAAGCATTTGATTTGACCTGGATAATTGAAGGTAGACAAAAGCAAGAAAAGAGATATTGGAAATGTAAATGCAAGTATAATTTTTTACCGATTGCGATTTATTCGAAGTATATTCTGGCCTTAAAATTTTTCTACATGCAAATTTTCTACTTATTTAGTCTTAATTTTGGAAGGAGGAGAGGAGATGATTTTTTTCAAAATTAAGTATTTCAAGTGTAAACGTTCATCTATAAAATTTTACAAGATGACGTGGAAAATGCTGTTTGAAATTTGATGGATGATTTCTGTAGTATTTTTCACGTTGATCACGAGAAAAATAGTGAAAAAATTCCACCACCCAAGGACTTTGATTTTTCACTATTTGGATTTTTTGTTGTACCGTTTTTCTACGTTTTTTGATAGGTACCTAACTTTTGACACTTGAAGTCGATTTTCTGAGAAAAGGGAGGGTTCTACGAAAAAAATGAATGGAATATAAATTGTAGAGCATAAAATTTCCTTTCTATAAAGTTCGAATAATTTTTTCTCAGGAGGCTAAGCTTTCGAGATTTATTTTAGTTTAAAGTTCAACTTTTTTTTTTAAAATTGAAAATATCTCAAAAACTAAGACTCCAGGGAAAAAACTTATTGGATTCTATAGAGTTGAAATTTTACGCTCTATAATTTATGATTCATTAATTTTTTTCGTAAGACCCCAGAAAATTGAATTTAGGCAGTGATGGAAAACTGAAATGATATTAATTCCAGTTTCAGTTTCAGTTTTAGTTCTCAAAATTTTTCAGTTCCAGTTTTCAGTTCACAGTTTCAGTTCCAAAATTTCAGTTTTTTAAATTTTGAAGGATAAAAAAATGCAAAATTTTTCTGGTAAAATTAAACTTAGATGTTTTTTCTTTTCGATTCAAAGCAAATTTTTTTTCCTTTTTCAAGCCCAAAATAAAATATTTCTAGAAAAAAGTCATAAGTAATATCTTTCAGAAAATGTTGGGACTAACCCCTGAATTTTTCAACAAAAAATTTGAATAGTGTATGAGAGGACGTTTTTGATTGGATAAAATTTTCGAGTTACAACACAATTTTTTTTAAATCACTTTTCGACGTAAATTTTCAAGGTTAGGATTTTTTAATAAAAAGTTTCAAATTGAATGTGGTGTGGTAAATTTCAACATCAAAATTTTGATTTTTCAAGTCATATTTTGAAGATAAAAATTGCAACTGCTGGAATTGGTATAAAACTGAAATTCATTTTAGTTCTAGTTCCAGTTTTCAGTTTTCAGTTCTCATCATTTCAGTTCCAGTTCCAGTTCCAGTTTTGCAATTTTAGTTTCAGTTTTCTTCAGTTTCCAGTTCTAGTTCCAGTTCCAATTTTCCATCACTGACTTTAAGGGTCAAAATTGACATTAAAAAAACGTAAAACAAATTTTAAACAAAAAATTCCAATATTATGAAAAATCCTGACGCGCTGGAATTTTTTCACAATTTTTCTCGGGATCGCCGCGAAAAATACTATAACAATTAGCCAATAAATTACAAACAGCATTTTATTTTTCGTTTTGATTACCTACTGTTTTTTAGTCTAAAATTTAGTGTGATGGAGAAATTTTTAAATTAGTGCAATTTTTTATACTAAAAACAGTGATCAAAACGAAAAAAAGAAAAAGCTGTTTGCAATTTATTGGATAATTGTTGTAGTATTTTTCGTGCTGATCACGAGAAAAATTGTGAAAAAATTCCAGCATGTCAGAATTCTTCATAATATTGGAATTCTTTGTTGAAAATTTGTTTTACACTTTTAATGTCAATTTTGACCCTTAAAGTTAATTTTCTGGGGAAAGAAAGGGGTTTACAAAATAAATTAATAGAACCATAAATTGTAGAGCGTAAAATTTCATTTCTGTAGAGTCCAATTAGTTTTTTATTTTGAGTATTAGTTTTTGAGATATTTTCAATTTTAAAAAAAAGTTGAACTTTCAACTTTCAACTAAAATATCTCAAAAACCTAGTCTCTTTAGAAAAAACTGATTGAATTTTAGAGAAAGGAAATTTTACGCTCTACAGTTTATGTTCTATTCATTTCTCTAGTTGAACCCTTCCTCAACACAGAAAATTGACTTCAAGTGTCAAAAGTTATCAAAGAAAGTAGAAAAACTGTTCAACAAAAAATTTAAATTATAAAAATCCTATAAAAATCACCCATTAAACTTCAAACAGAACACTAGACAGAATCACGAAAAAATGGAAAAACACACGTGATGAAAATGTTGCCTATCTTTAATATTGAAGGGACAATTGCTATATTGAGAAATTGGAATTGGACTAAAAACTAAAAAGTAAAAACTTTTTTTTATATACTGATTGAATAGACAGCACCCTGTTCTATCCGATGATTTTTCGCTTTGTTCCAAAATTGAAATCGTTGCAAATCCAAAATTCAATTAAAAAAATCATTTGTGAAAAATAATGAACAGTAGTTTTAAAACTGAACTGTGTAATTATTTCAAAATCGAAGAAATGTAAACGTTTATTCTAACAAAAAATGTAAACGTTTATTTTGACAAAAAATAAAACAATTCAAAGATGTGTCTTAAAAATCTAATTTGGCAACTTGGACATAATGTCCCAAAAACCTTCAATTTGGACACATACATACGTTTCAAAAAATCCCAATTTACGCATTTTAGATGCCTAAAAAACCATTTGGACATCCCCACCTACCTATCTTCAAAAACTTTAAATTTTCATAACAGCGCAGGTAACTTAAATTTTTAAAAATCGAATAATCACTTTGGGAAGCAAAAAATTTGTCTTTTAGAGGATTTTAACTTTTTTTTTTTCAAAAATCAAAGTTTAGTTAGTTTTGGACAATAGGTTCTAAAAATCCAGTTCGGTCCTAAAAATTGGATTGTGTTCCAAAAACTCTCAATTTGGACAATGCCTCAGAAATCCAATTTGATAATTTGGGCTTCATGGCCTAAAAAAACCAACCCTAATTTGGACATAGTGTCTCAAAACCCTGAATTTTGACACTTCGGATCACTGTTTTGAAAACCGTCAATTCAGACACTGTGTCCTGAAAATCTCTCAATTTGGACATGGTGTCCTAAAAAACCTAAACTTGGACAAATAATTTCAAAAAATGCAATTCAGAAATTAAGACATAATGCTCAAACAAAAAAATAATTTGGACTTGGCGTTCAAAAAACCAATTAAGACAGGACGTCTTGAAAAAAATTAGATACAGTATCCTAAAAACCATTAATTTTGGGCAAAGGGTCGCAAAAATTCAATTTAGTAATTTGGAAATACATAATATCCTAAAAAAATTGCTGACATGTTCCAAAAAAAAACTCGAAAAGTGGACAAAAAATCCTAAAAATCCAAATTGACGATATGGACATAATACATACATTTATCTTAACCCCATAATTCGAGCGAGCGTACTCTCTCATTTTTAATACGCGAAAAGTTACTGGATAAATAATCAGAATTGCAGCATAGGAAAAATCAGCGAAAATATTTGTTTTTCAGCGGATTTTCGTTGTTTTTTCAGTGTATTTCAGATATTTTACTGACTTTCCAGTGAATTTTCACTGATTTTCTAAAAACTTTTTCACTGTTTGTTTTCAGTAAATTTTTTCACTGTTTGTTTTCAGTGAAATTTTCTCACTAATTTATTACGGTACTGCAATTCTGACTGTTTTTCAGTGATTTTCGATAATTTTCACTGCTTTATAAATGAGAGAGTAGTGTCCAAAAACCATTAATTAAATTTAAAACATTGTGTCCAAAAAGCCTTCGATTTGGACATAGTGTCCCAACACTTCCTGTATACCAAAAAATAACTAAATTTGAACGTAAAGTTTTTAAAAAAAATTGACATAAGAAGTGCCTCAAAAAACTCCAATTTGCAATAGATATCGGTTTCAAAAAAAGAATTTGGAAGAATTACCCCCTCCCCCCAGAATGGTCGAGAACGGTCGGTAAAGTGTTTAAAAATTAGCAATTATCAACTTCTCAAATATAATTTTTTTAAAAAAAATTCGTTATTTTTGTCTTCATTTCCATTACATATTTCTGAACAAAGCTTGTTTTTCATTTTTTTGACTTCGGTTTTGTTTGCTGCCTACAAATTTGGCCCCCTCATTCAAGAGATTCAAAACATTTGGATATATAAAATACTGAGTCTGGTCTAAACCCCTTCCTAGAAAAATTCGTGTTACCGGGCTGATCAATTTGGACATAAAATTTAAAAAAATTAAATTTATATAGGTAGGTACCTATACTTTTGCTGAATCTCCAGTGAGGTCATAGAATCCAAAAAATCTCCCAAGTTGAACACGATTCCCCCCCCCCCTTTAGGCATACTATCCTAATATAAGGAATTGAATTTGGACATGGTGTTCCAAAAACTTTAATTAATCTCAGTCGAAAATTTTTATATCTTTTGCCTCAAACTTTTTGGTCAAAAATCCCTGATTTTTTAAATCAAAAATCCCAGATTTTTTTAAGTCAAAAATTACCAATTTTTTGACAAAAATGACGGATTTGTTTAGTCGAAAGCTACAAATTTTTTAGTTTCAAAAAATTAGAATTTTCATAATCACATAGATACCAATTTTAAAAAATTCGTCAAAAATCGAAAAATCACCCAGGAGGGGGGGGGGTTAAAAATTTGGTAATTAGGGGATTTTTACGTGTTTTTTTTTCAAAAATCGAAGTTTATTAGAACAGGATAATTGACAAGGTTTCCTCATAAAAAAAAATTGAATCGTGAAACTGGGTAGAAACCACTCTTATAGGAGTCCAAAATTGGTTTTTGAGTTGAGGTTTCTATTGATTCTACATGATTCTACTCCTTCTGAAAGGCCAAAAATCAGTGTCAACCCAAAAACCAATTTTTGATCTCTGGGAGTGGTTTCTATATCCAGGCTCGCATATGATCAAATTTTGATCTCCCGATTGCTTAATACCCCTAGGGACTTGTTTTTATCATCAATTATCATAAAAATTAACAAAAATCCACGAATTTCCATCCATTTAATCACCGAAAATTTGAAAAATAGGTACCTATTTTTCAATAATCAAATCCTCAATAACCCACAAATACCACAATCTCACAAAATATTTTCACTTCCAAGAAAACACGAAGGCTCACCCACCGTACTCTCATCTCAAACTCATCAAATTGCATAATACCGAACCACAATAGTACCTACATTTCTACGAACCGAAGAAAACGTGTGATCCTTCATTCACGGCCATAGAAATCGAATCTAATGTTAAAGCTTAGATCTCTTTTCACTCTACTCTTCGTGTATAATCGGTTCAAATATCCATTTCCATTTCGTGATTACTTCTACACATTAATAGCGTAAAAAATTTACCTCGACACCAGGTCCGCAGTGCGATATTTATTATAAAACGTGCCCATAGCATGCCACCAATCGCCTACTACTACTTGAGGTGCAACCAATATACCAGCGGTGTTGTGATGCCTTAAAACCTTCGATTATGTAACTTTATTAACACGAACGATTCTCCTCGCTGGTCGTTCATCGGCGATAAAAAAAAAAGCCAGTCTACGTGATAATTAAATTTAATCCAAAATTGTAAAAAAAAAATATAAAAAATAGCACTACGTAGAAAAAATATTGTATCGGTAGATAATTTTGTTTACATATGTACAACTTTTACAAGCATAGCTTTTGCTCGACTACGAATAGCTTTGGCTTAAAATGCAACATACGACATGAAAAACGTGCTTATTTCATTAGCTCGACTTACTTAATACAGCCGTGGACCCGTTCGAGGTTGAATTTGAAGCATTTTTCAGCGAATCAGTCTTAATGGGCTTGCCTCCGGTAGTTTCACTGGTGATATTGTTCAAAAAAGCGAAATTCGATTGAAACGGATTCTTGAATGTGTTTTTATTGGCTGCAGGAATTTTATTTTTAGTGGGTTTTTTATGATGAGTGGGATTCGAGACGACCAAAATTTTATCCATGGTACTCTGAGGTCGTTGGTTTTCGGTTTTATTCGACTGCCTGGTCGGTTTACTCGTCGGTTGCAGACTGACGAAAAAATTTGAAGGTAGGTTTTGCTGCTTGTGAGGCTTCGATGTCGATGCCAGCAACTTTGTGGTAAAAGCTTCGGTCTTCGGGGTGGTCGTGTGTCTATTGATTTTTTGCGAATTGAGCAAACTTTGGAATATGCTTTCGTCTCCATTCAGGAAGGTTTTATTGAAGAAATGATTCAGAGAGAATTTTTGATCCGGTTTTTTGAACGGTTTTTGGTCTGGTTTCGGAGAATCTAGTTTGTTGGGTGGTTTTTCGTCAAATTTATTGGGTGGTTTGATCTCAGGTTTCGGTTTCGGGTCCGGTTTCGGTTTATTTTCCGGTTTCGCAGGCGGTTTACCTTTGATTTTATTGCCATTTTGATCGGTACCGTTGATTAATTTGTAATCGTTGTTGGATGGTTTGGGCTTATTTTGAGGTGTTTTTTGGGCATTTTGCAGTTTTACGTTGGTGGTGGAAGCCTGGGCTTGGATTTTATTCCCAGTCGAGGCGGTTTTATTGAAAAATTCCACAGGATTGCGATTAACGTCGGTTTTCGTGATAACAGGATATGGGAAATCTAACGACGGAGCGGTACTCGTCGACGGCGGTGGTACATTCGGTAAACATGTTCCAGCTCGTGACAGTTTCAAAGGAGCGTTACAAACGCATCTTCCGAACAAATTTGCAATCATAAAATCACAATGCGAACCGCTATCCCATAATCTGCAATGAATATCGCTATAACATACTTCGCCGATCTTGGCAGCTGAAACAAATTAATTAAAAGCATTGTTAAGAATATTTATAATTATCGCGTAGCGGCCACGCTTGCACCCGGTAGCGGCGGTACACCGGAGCATGGCAGCGAGCAGGAGTAAATCCTTTATCGGCGTGTTCGTGTTTTTTTTTACTCCGTCTTTCGTTCGTTTTACAAGTCAGCATTATTATGGCTACTTAATTACGATAAATGCAATTTTAACGAAATATTACCGTATGCTCGCGATAAATAGGTTCGCGTTAAGTGTACGGATAAATGCGTAGGATGCTACTCTCCTAGTGACACGATTTCGAGTAATGGGTAGGTGAGTGATGATTTAATAGGAGCGGTAAGGTATTCGTGAAATCGTAATCGAGCGACGGAAAAGGGAGTTTGAGGTGGAAAGCTAAAAATAAGTGATGAGGAAGGGCTCGAAATGACTGCTTGAGATTGGTTCTGAAAAGAGAGGTATTTCTTAGGAAAAACATGCTTCAAAAGTTTGAGGTCAAAATTTCAAATGTTCGAGTTGATTTTTCGATTTTTTAGAAAATTTTTCTTCTTTTTTTCTTACAAGGGAAGTATCAACTCAAAGTAAAATTTTGAGCTCAAACAAAAAAAATCGAAAGTACATAAAAACAGGACCCTGTATCCAAAATTTCAGGAGATGAAGTTCATTTCTCGATTTTTGGCGAATTTTTGAAATTTCAAAATTCCCCCCCCTGCGAAATATAAAAATTTGATCAATCAACGAAAAAATCTGAAATTTGGTAATATACCCTATTTTCGACCTCCCGGATCGATTGGAAGCGGTTTCAAGGCGTTTTAGAGCCACCAGAAAATTTTGGAATTTTCCAGCGCTGCGCTGGAGAAAAGTCCATAAAAATGGCCTATATGCACTTCAGCACCTATAATCGCGGATTATCCATATTGGTGACCTATTTGATCGATTAAAATACAATTTTCCAAAATTCGTAACTTTGAGTTCAAATTCGCAAGAAATTTTCCTGGAAAAAATTTTAAAATTCGCCTAATGCACATAAATCGAGGAAAAAAGTCGAAACTTGGTAGATACATTACCTACCCTATTTTCGACCTCCCGAATCGAATTGAAGCGGTTTCGAGACGTTTCGGAGCAGTCAGACAATTTTGAAATTTTCCAGCGCTGGAGAAAGGCCCAAAAAAATGGCCCATATGCACTTCAGCACCGGTAATCGTGGATTATCCATATTGGTGACCTATTTGATCGATTAAAACACAATTTTCCAAAATTCGTAACTTTGAGTTCAAATTGGATTTTTTCCAGGAAAATTTCTTGCCCAAAAATGTGAATTTGAACTCAAAGTTACGAATTTTGGAAAATTGTGTTTTAATCGATCAAATAGGTCACCAATATGGATAATCCACGATTATCGGTGCTAAAGTGCATATAGGCCATTTTTATGGGCTTCTCTCCAGCGCTGGAAAATTCCAAAATTTTCTGGTGGCTCCGAAACGTCTTGAAACCATTTCCAATGGATTCGGGAGGCCGAAAATGGGGTATATACCAAATTTCAGCTTTTTTCGTTGATTAGATCAAATTTTCATATTTCGCAGGATGGAGGTAATTTTGAAATTTCAAAAATTCGCCAAAAATCGAGAAATAAACTGTAGCCTTGGAAATTTTGGATACGGGGTTCTGTTATGATGTACTTTCGATTTTTTTTTAAATTTGGGCTCAAAATTTTACTTTGAGTTGGGATACCTCCCTTGTTTGTCGTGCAAAGTTCGAGAAAACACTATATTTCAAAATTTAAGTCTTTAGGTATCCATATTGGTGACCTATTTGATCTATTAAAACAGAATTTTCTGAAATTCGCAACTTTGAATTCAAATTTATATTTTTTTGGGCAGAAAATTAATTTTTTCCAGTAAAATTGTCAGCCAAAAAATATGAATTTGAACTCAAAGTTGCTAATTTCGGAAAATTCTACTTTATTCGATCAAATAGGTCACTAATATTGGTTATTCGCGATTAAATGTGCTGATGTTCATATGGACCATTTTTAAGGGATTTTCTCCAGCACTGGAAAATTCCAAACTTTTCTGATGGCTTCGAAACGTTTCGAAACCGCTTCCGATCGATTTAGGAGATCAAAAATAGGGTATATACCAAATTTCAGCTTTTTTCGTTCATTAGATCAAATTTTTATATTTCGCAGGGTGGAGGTAATTTTGAAATTTCAAAAATTCAACAATAATTGAGAAATGAACTTAAGCACCTGCAATTTTGGATACGGGGTCCTGTTATGATGTAATTTCGATTTTTTTGTTTGAGCTCAAAATTTTACTTTGAGTTGGGATGCCTCCCTTGTTAGGGAAAATGCGATACTTTTGAATTGATGAAAGGCTCTGATGTGGTAAGAGGTTCTTTTGAACTTTGTTAGAACATGATGAAAATTTTTATCCCTTTCGATTTGTCTCGGTAGGAGATTATTTAAGAGCGCATGAGCGAATTTTTATCTCACTTCTGGGGGGGCTGGGGCCCCAAAATACGTGATTTCCAGGCTAAAAATTCTATCACCGCGAGTTTTTAACAGATTTTTTCCAAACTTGACACGTAGGTAGAGGTATAAGAGGGGAGTACCTACTCTGGAATTTTTTCAGATTTTTCCAACCACTTTAATGACCTTGAATTCAACTATGAAAATTTCAAATCGCCCCGGGGGGACCACAATTTTGAGATAGGCAGGAAAATAATTTTTTTGAAGGTTTTCAATAACTTTCACACCTCTCAGAATTTTTCAGATTTCTTCGAGTGATGGAAGTTGGTCAAATATACAAAAAACCTATGTAATTCGTAATTTAGTCCAGGAGAAATGGCATCAAAAAAGTTTTTTAAGAACACATAATTATTATGTTAATCGAAATTTCATCACTTGAAAAGCTTCTATGTGATGTTAGTAGCCGTTCTTGTTGCTTTTTGTAGGGAGTGAAGCCTTTATGGGGGAGAAAATTGTTTTGCACCGATTTCACTCAAATTCACGTGGAGGGTTATTTAGGGGTAGAAGTACATTCGAAAAAAATTCAGTCCACTTCGACCTCAGGGGGGTAAGCCATCGCTTACCGAAGTTGGGAATTTTTAACTGAAATGACAAAAAAAACTAGTTTTTCGATTATAAAACTATCTCAAAATTTTAATTTTGAAAAATGTTGATATTTTTTATGACGAATTATTCTGGGTTTTTGAATATTTGACCAACTTCCACTACTCGAAAAAATCTGAAAAAATGCTGAAAGGTGTGAAATACATTGAAAAACATTTTTCTGCCTATCTCAAAATTGTGTCCCGTAGGGCGATTTGAAATTTGAAATTTTCTTAGTCAAATTCAAGGTCATCAAAGTTGCGTTCGGAAAAATCTGAAAAAATTTCGAGGTACTCCCCTCCAGTACCTCTACCTACGTACTAAGTTTGACAAAAATCCGTTGATAACTCACGGAGATAGGATTTTCAGCTTGGAAATCACGTATTTTGGGGCCCCAGCCACACCAGAGCCTTTTTACGAAAAAGGTATGCGAGAATTTCGAGTGCAATTTGGGATTAGCGAGGAAAATATTTGAATGTTGGAAATATTAAAGGAATTTTCCCCTTTACTGGGCTAAAACTGAACAAAAATTTGAAAAAATAGGACATAGCGCGAAAGTTTTGAAGAAAATGTAGAAAAAATAGGAGATTCGCCTTTAAAAAATTCGGGGGTTTAAGCTAATCTTTCATATTTTTTCGAAATTTCTTAAAAATGAGAAATTCCTGAATGAATTTCTTAAAGTTCAGGAATTTTGAAATTCGTGAAAAATTGTAAGGAATTTGTTAATGAGAATTTCACATCTTGAGGAATTTTGGAGGAATTTCAAAAAAAATAAAACTTTCAAACTGTGCCTTGTTTTTTATAATTTTTTTCCCCCAAAAATGGAAAAATGAAAAAACAATAGATTATACGATCATTTGAGTTGAATAATCGATTAATCGATCATTCGATGTCGCTAAAAAAATAATTGTACTTCGATTCTTTTTTATGTCGATTAATCGATAATTTCAACATTCGATTAATAATCACCCAACACTACATTCCAGAGGTTCAGGTTTGTGCTGAGGGGAAGAGGGGTTTCCTCTCGAGCCCGAGTTTTTTTTCGAGGTCCATGAGCGCCTGTGAGGGCTAAAAAATTCTGTTTTCATGGCAAGATCCCTCAAACATAAAATTTGGCTCAACCTCGCCGTATCGACATTCGACCTTTTTTTGTTGTTTTTTTCATCAGTTTCGATTTTCTCTACGCGACCCCGCCGAGGTTCCATCAACGAGATTTTAATTTTTCCATTGTTGGATTCGTGGAGAATGATGAAAAAAGTCAAAAATTACATACGGGAAAAAAATGCTATAAGAATGCCAGTTCCAAGCTCAAGTTGAATTTCCCAATTTTTTATGCTTTAAAAACTCGAAAATTTTTTAATTTTTTAATTTTTTAATTTGTACTGTCAAGTGAATTGAAGTTGGATGAATTAAAGACCCGAAAATAAAAGGACCGCCTATAAGGTCATTTTCACGCCAAAAACGAATTTCGACTTGAATGACTTGGAATGGCAGTAGGATTTTAGAATAGAGGGAGTAAAAAGGAACTTTCTTTCGAACTATCGTCTTAATCGTCCATTTTATTGCGGTTTTGTTTGAAAATCCCTTTTCTGAGTAATTTGGCTTGGGGGAGGGGGGGGGGTGAAATTAATTGATACTTTGTACCCCGGCAGCCGATTTAGGAGATACAATGTAACCCTTGTATCCTACTTTTCCACGCTTCTATCCAAAATTTTGTTCAAATTTTGCTGTTATAAATTTTGTATACATTTTTTAGCTTAAAATTTTGCCTGAATTTTTGATAAGTTTTTTATTAGTATATTTTGTAATTTTTCCAAAAAGAGATTTGAATCTTGAACGTCAGATTTTTCCAACTAGGTACTCGAAGAGTGATTGAAACCAGATTTTCCAGCAGTCTAAATTAATTTTTACACCGCACCTGGAGAAATTTGAAAATATTGAAGAAAATCAAAATCTCATTGGAAGCTTCAGAATGACAAATTGCGAAATTTACTTCGGAAGATCTATACCGCGGGAGGAATTATCATTTCCACCAATTAAACATACAGTAAGTCGATTTTACCATTTTCAATAGGTAAGTACTTCGATTTTTATCAATAACTTGAAAAATGGTAAAAGAAAAAGATACTTGCAAGTGCCCAGCTGGAATCAGCTGAACCAAATTAATTTCCAGTCCAAGTGAATTTTTAAATTGTATAGAAAACACTGCAGAAAATCAAAATCTCACTGGAAGTTCCAGACTGGCTGCCACCAAAAATTAAAAACATTATCTGAACTGTGCGTCTTAAAGCCCATTTTTAATCATTTTTATCTCGATCGCTGCGTTTCTTTTTCACTTGCACGAGTAAGTATACATTTTTTGTTATTTTTCACGTCATACGATACGAAGATTGGACGTTGCTTAATCACACCGAGCAATCAACGAGATTTTTTCACTTTCTCATCTCCATCCTTTTAATCAGTTACGCTTTTACTTGGTTAAATTTTATTTAATTTTTGGTTTAAAAAATTTTAATATATTAGAATAATCGATATAGGTACCACCAATTTCAAACACGTCGTGTAGTCTTGAACTATGGTACACTCGAGCGCAGGTACTTGGATCTATTTTTATGCTTGAATTCGCCCATTTACGATAACGTCTCATTGGATTAATGGTAAAATTATATGAAATTATAATTCGACGGAAGATCGTCGGATAAATTTCATTGTAATCATTTTTTCTCGTCGTGTCGTTTATAGGTAGGTACCTACGTTTAAAATAGGTAGCAGAATTGGCTCTTTTTTTAAATTTTCGACCTAATTGAAAAATAACTACTTATTTATATATTTTCACGCGGTAAGTGTTTCGCACTCTACAATATTTATTCACGGTGTTTGCTGAGTATTTACCGTGACAATATTAGCATTATTTATAATATCGATGCTGATCCAACGATGCGGCTAAATAGGTACCAATAAAGTATTGTACGATGAGAGAGATATTATTTTATCAATTTTTTAGGCGATTTTTTAGAAGAAATCTTCAAAGAGATTTTGATCGGGATGTGATAAAAATATCTACGATTTGAGTTCAAGTTGGGGCACTTGAATTTTTTTTCAAATTAAAACTGTTCCAGTTGTAGTGGCAGATCTAGCCAATTTTTTTGAAAGGGCACAGAAGCAATGGCGTCGGAAACTTTTTTCTGGGGGGAGGGAGGGGCAAAAATTGTTTATGTCCGAATGAAGCGAGGGGGGAACTTTGAAAAAATAGGATTTTTAATGTCCAAAAAATACATTTTTTCATGTTTTAATGCTTTAGGAATCCCTATCTGATGAAGTAATTTGGGGAAAGGGGGTATATCTGATACTTCGTACCCGGCCGCCGATTTGGGAGGTACCAATGTATCCCTTGTACTCCACTATCCGACGCCACTGTACAAAAGGGCTAAGTAAGTAATATATACTGGGGGAAGGGTCAATTTATCAAGATATTTAAAAAAAAAATCCGATCATTCATTGAGTTGAACAAAATTTTGATAAACATGAATTTGAAAATTTTTTTGAAAACTTTGTTAGAAAAAACTTTGAGAAATTTTCAATTGAAAAAATTTTAGATTTGAAAAAAATTGAAGGAAAATTTTAAATCAATTGAAACATTTTCGATTAGGGAGTAATTTTTAAAAATATGAAGCTGAAATAAAATTGAATAAGTAAATCGAAGTGTAAAAATTGTTAATACTAGAATTTTTTTCAATGCAACATTTCTTAAAATTTTTCGAACTTGGATTTTTCAATTTTTCCCATATTTAAAAATTTCTTCCCACCCGAAATTTTTTTTAGTAATTACAAAATGTTTCTTCCGATTTTTTTTAAACTTTGAATTTTTTGAAAAAATTTCTACTTCATGTTTTTTGAAGATTCTAAAAAACTATTTAAGAAATTCGATGACTAATGAACGTTTAAGCGATTTAAGTTCATTTTATAATGAAAAAAATTGGGCAAAATTTTGAATTTGGACCAAGTACATAGGTAGTTGAAAAGTTTTCTGTAATTCATAAAAACAGCCGAATTGTTTTATATTAATCTCGGATCATAAAACATTAATTATTGAATTTTCATTTTTCTCCTCGATCACATTTTTGGAAGGAATAATATTTTATGCGAATGGTAATTTTTTATTCAGGGGCGTGTTTAATCAGAATATCACTTTAGACTTCATTTTTCACCTACCTACCCCATCTCCACCCCAGATGCATTCAAAAAATATTTTTCTCTTTGGTAAAAATATGAAATTGGGGAAAAAATTGAAAAAATCAAAATTGGAAAATTTTGAGGAAAGGCTCTGGTGTAATAAGGGGGTGATTTGGCCTCAGGTGGAACTTTGTAAAAATTCCTACGCCATTCGATTTACATTGGTAGAATATGATTTTAGAGCGCATGAGCGAATTTTAATCTGACCCCTGGGGAGCTGGAGGCCCAAAATACACGACTTTCAAACTAGAAACTTTTAAAAATTATTTTTCCGCGAGTTTTCAGCCGATTTTTTTCAAACTTGGCATATAAGTAAAGGTACTATAGGGGAGTGCTTTGAAATTTTTTCAGATTTTTTCGAGCATTTTATTGACCTTGAATTTGACTTTGAACATTTCAAATTGTCCTGGAAAGCACAGTTTCGGTACCGTCTTAATTTTTTTTCAAATTTAAATTTCGTAATATATTTTACACTCCTGAGAATTTTTCAGATTTTTTCAAGTAGTGAAAAAAGGTCAAATATTCAGGAAACTGGTGTAATTCATCATTTTTGTTGCTTAAAATTATTGTTTTTCAACAATTTTTCACTTTTTATAGTTTCCTGCTAAAAATATTATTATTCACTCGCCATGTCTCATTTCGACCTTTATTCATTAGTGAGTTAATTTTTTCTTGAAGAACTCCCTATCTTAAGACGCCTCAGTTCGGCTTTCCATAGGTTTGTGAAAATTGAAAATCGCAATTTCGTGTCAGTTTTGAAAAAAGGATTGGTTCCAGGTATTTGGTCAAGAAATTAAGAAATTGCGAATTCGAGACGATTTTATCGAAAATCGGCTGTTTTTCGGCACCAAAAATCGACGATCAAGAAGGTATTTCACTTCCTATCTGGAAACCAATAACAAATTCGAATTCAAAAGGTTCGGATTCTATTACAAACTGGTTTCAAACCCTAATGAAAAAAATCGCAATTCTACCTCTTTTTTCTCAAAATCGGCCACTTTTCGTGACACAAATTGTACGATTAAGCGAGTTATATTTTTAGCAGGAAACTATAAAAAATGAAAAATTGATGAAAAATAATGATTTTAAGCAACAAAAATTGATGAATTACACCAGTTTTTTGAATATTGACCACTTTCCACCACTTGAAAAAATCTGAAAAAATTCTCAGGAGTGCGAAATACACTGGGAAATTTATATTTGAAAATATTTTTGAGACACCACCAAAATTTTGCTTCTCAGGGTGATTTGAAATTTTCAAAGTCAAATTCAAGTTCACTTAAATGATCGAAAAAATCTGAAAAATTTTCAGAGAACTCCTCTCTAGTACCTTTACTTATGTGCCAAGTTTGAAAAAATTGGTTGAAAACTCGTGGAAAGAGAATTTTTAAAAGTTTTTAGCTTGAAAATCGTGTATTTTGGGCCCCCAGCCCCCCAGGGGTGAGATTAAAATTCGCTCGTGCGCTCTAAAATCATCTTCTACCAATGCAAATCGAATATTGTAAGAATTGTTACAAAGTTCCACCTGAGGCCAAATGATTCCCTAATTGCACCAGAGCTTTTAAATTTGAAAAAATTTTACCGTTGGAAAAATTTAGGAATTAGATACAATTTAAAAAAAATAAACTAAATGAATTGAAAAAATTGAACTTAAAATAAATTTTAAGCAAAATATAAAAATTTCACTTTAAAATCATCTTTTGACTTTACTACATCAGATTCTAAATAAGCTTTTACTACAAAATCTTCAAATTTTTCAGAATTTTTCGAACACGTTTTTCAGGTTCTTCCATATTGATACCTATCATTTTTGATACACATGTTAATAGCTTTGTTACACAGTTCATTAAAAAAGTTGTCATTTTACTTATGAAATCTTCCATTTTTGAATTGAAGATTCAAATGAGAATCAAAATTTGGCTCATCTGTACAAAAAAGTAGTGATTTAAGTACCTATTTTTTTTAAAATATAGAAAAAAAACGAAAACTGTCTAAGAATAACTAAATAACTGGTCAAGTCAATCATTTTTCCCAAATAGGCCCGGTGTGCCTTTGTCTGCGCCACTGTCCAGTTGCACAGCTCACCTTGAGACTCGTGATTGCGTGATAGTGAAATGAAAATAAAATAATTCGTATCCAGCAGTAAGCATTGTAGTGTAAGGTCACACTTGCATTTGCAAATGATTGTTATGTTTGAGAATATTTAGAAAGTTCAAGAAACACTTACACACGACGTAAGGTTACCTATACAGAGATATACACATAGGCCTACCGTATGTAGTTAGACGGTAGGTCTGTGTATTTGTTCGATGTATTCACACGAAATTGTAACTACATATTAAATGGTAGGTGGATTTTTGTGCATTGTATGATTACTTTAATGTTTAACATGGAATTACCTGTAAGACAAGTGTGCCTTCGGTACTGCAGGAAGCCTGGTTCACAACGGCAAATGCCACCGATACACGTGCTATTTGCTACTTTTTTAGAGCATTGTTCAGGAATTAGGCATTCAAAACCTAACATGTTAGCTGTAAAGTAATAAAAATAAATATTAATACGGACATACGTACTGAAAAAATTATTTTTTTGATAAATTTTCTTATTTTTAATATTTTTACGTAATATGTGATGTAGAAATTCAATCGAAGTTGAAATATATCAGTATAAAAAATTATTTGGACAAATTCCTTTTCAGAAAATAAGTAACTAGTTATAAGATACCATCGAACTCATTGATTAATGATTGAAGTGCGGCGGAGTATTCGTGAAATTTATTTTACGACACCAAGCAGTTATTTGCATCATTTAACTACAGCAATGAACTCAATTTCACTGGTCTTTAATCATTTCCCTCTCAAAAAAATCCAGATAGATAGGAAAAAATCTCGAATAAAAGTTGTAGAATACCTAATAAAATGCAGCTATTTTTTCTTCATCTGTCACTAAAAAAGAATTAGGTATGGTTTAAATAGTGAAAGTGATTTTTATTTGACTGAATTCCCAGCTTGTTCAAATTTTTGGATAAAAATGGAATGGTAAAATGGGAAATTTATTTATATCTGGGCATTTTTAAGTGTCCAAGTTGTTTTTTCAATTTCCCAACGAAAGGAATTCTTAATTTTTTATAGACCATAAAATTTTGGCCCGAAATAAAAATGTGTTAAAATCAAGTCTAAAAAGAACATTTAATTTAAAATTTAAAATTCTCAAGTTCGTTTTTCAAATTTTAGCGAATTTAAAAAAAATTAAAAATCACCTCAGGGCCCAGCAAAATATAAAAATTTAATCTAATCGAAGAAAAAAGCTGAAATTTAAATTTAGGACACATGTACCCTATTTTCGACCTCTTAAATCGATTTGAAACGGTTAGAAGATTTTTTGGAGTCTCTAAAAATGTTTAGAATATTCTACCATTGAAAAAAGACTACACAAATGGTCAATTCGAACTATAGCACTTATGCAGATTACCCATATTGGTGACCTATTTCACCAATTGAAGCATAATTTTTCAAATTTCATGACTTCCGGTTCAAAATCATCGAGTATTATTATTCTTCAGTAAAAAATTTCAATTTCTCATAATTTACAACCCATAGATGGTCTAACGGATATGAGAATACCGAAATGGAGTAAGGACCATTGGCACTTGTCGAAAATTGATTATTTTCATAAAATCCATAAAATTCAAAGCTGAATTTTACAGTTTGCAGTGACTTTTTTCAAAAAATTCCCCAAAATATTTTTGGAACGAAACGAGGAAAATGGAAATAAAAAAGAAGTGAGGATTTTCGGTATTTTTCTCATTTTTCGACGATTTCGAAAAATGATATTTTGTAGCTTGAAAAATACTGTTTGAATGAGTGAAATGAATTTAACTGAAAATCAGTGATTTTTCATGATATTTCAGTCAAAATTATGGATTTTTTCTGACAAATTGAGAATTTATCAAGGAATCAGTGATTTTTGAAGATCAGTAAAAAATCATTATTTTCAATGAAAATCATTTCACTGCTTCTCAAAGGCAAAATTTCATCAAAGACTGACACAGACTTAGAGAGTTATATGTACATACTACATACCTATGATTATTCAAAAAATAGAATGATTAAAATACTTCTTACGTGAAGCGAGGACGAAAAATTTATAAAAAATCATGTTTAAACAGCAAAAAAATGAATTTTTGTAAAAAAAATCTCCTTTTCGACGTTAAGGGAGAGCTCGAGCCCTCTAAGCCCCCTTTTGGGTTCGCTTATGAAAATAGAGCACATCCGAATTTCAGCTTTTTACATGGATCGCATCAGATTTTCATATGTATTTTGCAGGGCCATTGCCATGGAATAAGTTAAATTTTTATTTTTTGGAAAATTCGCCAAAATTAAAAAAAAATTGATTTGATTTATTTATTCGATCTGGGTTAATAAAAAAAATTGATTCGATCTCTGTAACTTTTTAAAAAATGTTAAAAATCAATAATTCGTCCAATTTTTAATTAATGGGAGGGTGGTATTAAAAAAAAATTGGGTTCAAATTGAATACAAATTTAAAAAAAATAATTCGACCCCTGTAATTTAATCTGTTTTTAAATTATTGATTCATAGAATTGTTAATTAATGGGAGGGGAATTCAACAAAATTGATTCGATCTGTGTGAGTTGAAAAATTTGAAGTAATGTAATTCAAATTGAATACAATTGATTAAACATTTAGATAAGGGGAAGGGTTATTCGCAAAAGTAATAAATTTCACCCGTGCAATTTTTTCAAAAAATAATTAATTCATCGACTTTTTAATTAATGGGAGAAGATATTTTAAAAAAATAGACTTTGGGTTCAAACTGAATGCAATTAATCGAATTTTTATTATGGACGGGGACAACAAGACATTCAAAAAAATTAATTCAAGGGTTATTGAAAATAAAGCTGACTCGACCTCCATAATAAATTTTTTTTGAAAATTATTAATTGAACGAATCGTTAATTAATAGGAGGAGGTATTCAAAAAAATAATTTCAACCTTAGGTTCAAATTGAATAGAATTGATCGAATTGTTAATCGACGGGGGAGGGGGGTATTCAAATAAAGAATTAAATTCACCTTGGGTATTTTTGATAGAAAAGTGTTGGGTGATTTTTATATGTAGTATTTTTCGAGCTGATTACGAAAAAAGCAGTGAAAAAATGACATCACCCAAGGATTTTTCACAATTTGAATTTTTCGTTTAACGGTTTTTCTACTTTTTTTGATAACTTTTGACACTTAAGTCGATTTTCTGAGAAAAGGAAGGGTTCTACGAAAAAAAATGAATAGAACATAAATTGTAGAGCGTCAAATTTACTATCTGTAAAGTCCAATCAATTTCTTCTTAGGGGACTTAGCTTTTGAGATATTTTAGCTCAAAGTTCAAAGTTCAACTTTTTTTTGAATTGAAAATATCTCAAAAACTAAGCCTCCTAAGAAAAAACTAATCGGACTTTACAAGTAGGAAATTTGACGCTCTACAATTTATGTTCAATTCATTTTTGTCGTAGAACCCTTTCTTTCCACAGAAAATCGGCTTCAAGGGTCAAAAGTTACATAGAAAAATGTAAAACAAATTTTCAACAAAAAATCTTCCATTATAAAAAATTCTGGCGTAATCGAGAAAAACTGTAATCATATTCGAACAAGGCACTAAAAAATAGATTAGAATCACCTACCAGCGAAACTTGAATGATGGAGAAATTTTAAAATCAGCGCTACATTTTAGACGAAAAACAATGATTAAGTAAAACAAGAGAAAGAAAATGCTGTTTTAAATTTAATGGATAAATATTATATTATTTTTCACGCTGATCACGAGAAAAATGGTGAAAAAATTCTAGGACGTCCAGATTTTTCATAATTGGAAGAATTCTCGTTGAAAATTTGTTTTACACTTTTTGTTGTGATTTTTGACCCTTAAAGTCGATTTTCTGGGGAAAGAAAGGGTCCTACGAAAAAAATGAATAGAACATAAATTATTGTAGAGCGTCAAATTTCCTACCTATACAGTCCAATTAGTTTTTTCTTACATGGCTTAGTTTCTGAGATATTTTCAATTCAAAAAAAAGTTGAACTTTCAACTGAAATATCTCAAAAGCTAAGTCCCCTAAAAAAAAACGAATCGGACTTTACAGATAGGAAATTTGACGCTCTACAATTTATGTTCTATTCATTTTTTTCGTAGAACCCTTCCTTTTCTCAGAAAATCGACCTAAAGTGTCAAAAGTTATCAAAAAAAGAAGAAAATCCGTTAAACGAAAAATTCAAATTGTGAAAAATCCTTGGGTGGTGGGATTTTTTCACTATTTTTCTCCTGATCAGCGCGAAAAAATACTATGAAAACCACCCATCAAACCTCAAACAGCATTTTCCATGTCGACCTATATAATCCTTCTTTGGAAAATCTAGTAAGTTATGTTTTGAATTTTTGGAAAATTCTCCAAAATTCGAAAAATAAACTCAAGCATCTGAAACTTCGAATAAATGCTCCTTTTTAGACATTCTTTCAATTTATTCCTCTCTCAGGCCAAAATTTTGCCACCATTCGAATACCTTCCTCATAAATATTCAGTCGCCCTCCTCCAAATTCCCTTTCCTCACATCAGCTCTGCCTTATCCAATTCGTCACCTCAAATCGTACATATCTCTCAATCTTTCATCTACATCCAATTTCAATTCCTTTGTATTCGATTCGAAATTGAATTTAATTCATGGTCCGATCCTTATCATCAATTTACGCCTAACCATTTCACAACTCAATTTACGTACCTATCGTACGTTCGCCATAATAAAAATTTTATTCAAATTCGACGCACGATTTAATTTATAAAATCGATTTCATCAGTAGGTAAATTAAGTCATCATCTAATAATTTCGTATACGTTTACATCCTCTTTGGAAAACGTATACAGCAGTGAAACATCTCGAAACAGCGAGTTCACTTCACAATATCTTCACCTTGTTTTTTTTTCAGCAGCATCTCTATAGATATATTCTAGGTACCTACCTATAGCTACGTTTATAGAAGAATTCGTGTGTTAATATTATACACGGTGTAGAATAAAATAGACAAGCAACAGGGTTATACGTCTTAGATATTGAAAAGAATCGATACAGAAAACCTATCTATCAGGTGCCATCATCCAAGCACCGAATACTCAACGAATTACAATGATGGCACTTATTTCACGGTTATGTTGTAGTATTTGATAAACATCAAATGGCATCGCGTACACCAACGTCCCATACAGATGGTAAACCTTTCTGAATTATGTTTCGACTTTATAATAATAGTTTAACGTACTAGATTATATTTTTATTTCGCCAAGAATGTCCATTTATTTACTTTTTCACCGGGTAACACATACTTGGACGATCCAGCTATTCAATATTTTTCACGAAAAAAAGTTCATTGTGGATGATTTTTTTTATGAAATTTCAGGCGAGGTTTTTTCGCCGCTACGATGACCAAGTACTTTCTTTGTAGCATGCGAATTATTCCGCTATAGTTTTTCATATAGCTCGTCTGGTTTATGTAGTTACATATCTATATCGGAGTTGTACGAGGCGGCGAACAATGGAGAAATTATAAATCGTGTATCTGGGGTGTCTCTTTTCAGGCGAAAAAAACACCGGTAATGTTTAAAGATATGATACTTACATTGTAAACAAACGGTAGAATTATAGGCAGCATAAAATGGTAAACAGGAACATGATTTTTGGTAACATCGGCTGTTTTCTACAAGACAATCGCTATCTTCGTAACACGAAGATCCTAATTCGGCGGCGGTGGCATGTGAGAAGATGGTAACCTGGAAAAGAAAAAAAAACGAATATTAATAGTTGAAAAAAATTAAAACACGAAACTAATAGAGTTCATCACGCCCAAATCGGCGACCTCACGCAATTCCTAGTGTAGTTGCACTATGTAAAAAAAAAACAATCCGCTCGATCGGATTGTTAAAAGCAATCTGATGAACGAATTTAGCTTGGGTGCCGTTTTTAACCCCCTCCCCTCGCGAGGGTCCACCCCCTTTCTTGAAATTGTTGTAACTCCGGATGATTTCATCCGATTTAAATTTTTTTCGACTCGAATAACAGCTAAAAGGATTCTGCACATTTTTTGTTATTACAAAAATTTCGAAAAACCAATCGTCAAATTTCCAAAAAGTCATAAATAATGTTCAAATCTTCGTTTTTTGCAATTTCCATCAAAAATAAACGAGATACGATGAAACTTGTTATAATAAAAGTTGTTTAGAATGGTAAAATGTGTGAGTACATGCTAGATGTTTTTTTCAAAAAATGCTCCCCTCCGCTCAGGGTCCACCCCCCCCCCCTTTTCAAAAATCATTATAATTCTGGCTCATCTTATCCGATTTCAATTTTTCAATCTCCAAATGATGCCCAAAAGTGTTTCTCATACTTTATGTTGCTATGAAAATTTCGAAAAATTATTTCTTGAGATGTCAATTTTTAGATGATATTCAAAATAGTACAGTCATTTTAGGTTTCAACCCAAAAAAAATAAGCAGGAAAGGGAAGTTTCGTATATAAGCTCAGTAAAGTATGTACTTTAATATTCCCGAACTTCCCTAAAATTGGTGCATATTTAGACCCCCTTTTGAGGGGGGCGAGAGGGTTCAAATTTTGGTTTTTCGGCTATAACTTTCGAAATTATGCACTTACGAAAAAAAAGTTGAAACAAAAGTTGTAGAGCATAAAAAAAACAAACAACTTTGTTATTTACAGTATTTCCTTAGGACGTCATGGAAAGGAACTGGAGCTTTGTGAAAAAATTAATTTTGAAAATTTTCCAATAATATAAAATATAATCACCAAAAATTGGGTCAATTGACTTTTAGGAGCGGTTCTTTTGCATAGTACATCCCATTACTTTGTATAATAAGTAAACTGTATAACCGACCCCTCATCTCAAAGTAGGGGGGTGGACCCTCTGTAGAAAAAGCCGCATTTTCCCCCAAGCGTAGCTCAGCTACAGTGAGAAATTCGTTCAAACAAACGTTGTAGAGCGTCAAAAGGAGAACATTTTACTTTTTTTACTTTTTTTCTACGTGATCTGGGGAGTGAGCTATTGCAAAAAGAAAAAAAAGTGGGGTTCGAAAATTTTTTAATAATTTAAAACATAAATTACGACAGGTATAAAATTTAGCGAACCGAAGAACCGATAGTCTAATTAGGTTGGTTTTTGGGGTTTTCATGGTTGCTGAACTCGATTTTTATACAGGGTGTCCACTATATTTCAGAAATGATTTTCCCTGACTTTTCCAGGTTTTGCAGACCAATTTTTTGAATTTTTCCAGACCTTTTAAATGTGATATTCGTTAACGGGGGGGGGGGGGGGATTTTTACATCCCAAAATTTCGCATAATAATGATATAAAATGCATGCGGTCAAACGATTTTTTTTTAGAATTCACTAGATACTTTTCACGAGATTTTTAAATGCTCCTCTTCGAACCCAAAAAAAGATTCAAATTCAATTCTGAAAATTTTTGAGCCCACCTAACTCTCCCTCGCCACAAAAATTTGAAAATTTGAATGATTACCTACAGAAAAAATGTCAAATTAAAAAGGAAAAACCAAGTATTCCAACGCAAAATTAAGTTTGAAAAATTAAAAAAATTATGCCAGGATGTCTACCAAATCAAGCGAATGAAAATTCGGATTTTTCCGGGTCAAAAATTCAAAAATTTCTTCACATTTTATTCCCCCCCCCCCTCATTAAAAACACATACCTCAAATTTATAAATTCACGCAATCTCCTAATTCTATAATAGACATACACAAATTTTTTCAGATTTTTTGATCTCAAAAACAATCTTGAAAATGAAATGAGTTTTTCAACTTTTTGAAGGCCTGTAAAAAACACATCAAAAATAATGTGACAAATTATACACCTGCCTTCAGCAAGACCTTTTTCAGATTTTTTTTTGAGCAGTAAGTAACCCGTGGCTTTCTCAAAGTTGTTTTTTCATTTCGATTTTTACCGAAATTGAAGAGAAGAAAAGATCGAATAATCGAATGGAAAAACAAACGTCAGATTCAGGTTCAGTTAAGCAAATAGAAAAAAAAAGAATTTTGAGAGGATTTGATTCTAACGATGACAAAAAAAAGGTTTATTTGGATGTTTTGAAGCGTTGGACGTGAATCTAGCGTTAATTTTGTCTCTCGTGATTTATTTGCCCTCGATACTCAATTTAAATTCCAAAATGACGATTTTAAAAAGAAAAAATCAACATAAGATTCGTATCCATCTAGTCGAGTTACAATTTTACCCGATTTGAATTATACTATTTCACTCGGTCTCAAAATTATTTTTTCGCCTAAGAAGCCAAGTTTTTCAAGTTTTGAGGCCTTGATGTAAGAGAAAAATAACAACGAAGTAAAAAAACTAATACCGGATTCGCATGAGGTGCCTCAAAACACTTCGAATTACTCTTTTTCTCGATGATTTTGATCGCATGTAATTTTTTGCTTAAATTTTTTGAATTAGTTATGGAAAATACATTTTTTTAAAAATGAATTAAGTATGGCACTTTTAAGCAAAATAATCGTTCAGTAAGTGCATAAAGGGGTGAGTGATTTGCTTAGCTGAACTTGCATCTGAGGTTAGTTTTTCCAATCGATCATTCGATCAATTCTTTTCTTTAATTCCGGTAAGAATCGATATGAAAAAAAAACAATCTTTGAGAAAGCCACGGTCACCGCTCCAAAAAAAAAATATGGGAAAATGATGGCTTCAGGCAGAATATCTTGTTTGTACAGTAAGCGAAACCATTTCGGCCATTAAAAAATAGAAATCGAATAATATGAGCAAGAAAATTATATCTTCTTTTTATTTGATGAAAATCGCGAAAAACGTTTTTGACTATCATCTAAAAATTGACATCACAAGAAATAATTTTTCGAAATTTTCATAGCAACATAAATTATGAGAAACACTTTTTGGCATCATTTTGAGATTGAAAAATTGAAATCGGATAAGATGAGCCAGAATTATAATGATTTTTGAAAAGGGGGGTGGACCCTGAGCGGAGGGGAGCAGTTTTTGAAAAAAAAAACATCTAGCATGCACTCACACATTTTACCATTCTAAACAACTTTCATTATAACAAGTTTCATCGTATCTCGTTTATTTTTGATGGAAATCGCAGAAAACGAAGATTTGAACATTATTTATGACTGTTTTTGGAAATTTGTCGATCCGGTAATTGGTTTTTCGAAATTTTTGTAATAACAAAAAGTGTGCAGAACCCTTTTAGCTGTTATTAGAGTCGAAAAAAATCTAAATCGGATGAAATCATCCGGAGTTACAACAATTTCAAGAAAAGGGGGTGGGCCCTCGCGAGGGGAGGGGGTTAAAAAATGGCACCCAAGCTAAATTCGTTCATTATACCCTCTAGATTAAGGATCAATCATCAGATTGCTTTTAACATTCCGAATTTCCGATCGAGCGGAATTTACTATGCGACTATACCATCCAGCACATGTCGAGAATCGTAGGTTTTCTCACAGCAGCACAAGTACTCATGTAATAGATTAAAATTGGATTGTGTTTCGGCATTCGGTAGAATTTTACGATTGGATTCTTTATACGATATGAGATTAGACGAGACTGGATATAGATTAAATAGGTGTACAGAGTGTGAGGAAGAATCAAGACAAACATATAAATTTTATTGAATCTGCCAATTGGCCAGCAAATTATACTGGTAAAAAGACATACATCTGTCAAAGGAAGCACCTGTTGGAATGTGCCTGCTAACATATATAATCAACCAGCCGTGGATCGTGGCTGTGGCACTGGATGTGTACAACAAAGAAGAATAAAACGAGATTTTTTCACACCAGAGGTGACTTTTTATGGTTCGCGCGCGACTCGATTGAGATTTTTTTCTAATCGGAGACTGATCAGTGATAAAGGTTTTTTCAGCGGAGAATTATTTTGCCAGGCTGAGTTCAACAAATCATATCAATATAGTGAATTAGCTGGATGGTTTGGAGTTAGCGGATGTTTTCAAGAGGTTTAGAGGTAAACGAACCAAGTTGTGTAGTTTTTATGAATGGGTTTGGAGAGTAGTTGATCGAGAATGGGTGGTAACAAAGGAATTGGTCGAGGTGGTGGGTTGAGATTTGAATGAGGGGATTTTCGGGTAGAGTGTGTTTTGAAATCTTTTGGATTGAATTTTTAGATATTCGAATTGATTTTGAAATTTTTTGGATAATTTTTAAAAATTTAAAAATGCTAAAAGATCGTAATTCCAAAATTTAGTAATTTTCGTTTTCTTGTTGAAATGATAACTTTGGGACGTTCTCCAACTGGTGGTAATATCATTTCAACCTTAAAGTCAAACAAATACTTAAAATTATTTTAAAAATATGTTGGTGTACCTTGAAATTCTGAAAATTTTGAAATTTTTTGGTCGTTACTCCATCAAATCGTACCTATAATGCTTAAAGGTCGCAACTTCACAACTTTACTTTTCACGAGAGTAATAAAAAACTGTATTACTTATAATTTTTGAATTTTGTGCCGGAGGTGATAATTTTAATATGCTTTTTTAATGTTTAGAATGAATTTTCAATTATTTTTCTTTCAAAATACAAATGTGACCTGTCATAAAAAAAAGTGGCTTACGTTAGATCCAAAAAATGAAAATCGATATTTTGAGTTCTTGACGTGTAGAATCCAGTGGTGATGTCGAAAACGTTCGCAAATGATTCATTTCGTAGTTAATGAGGGGGGGGAGGAGGTAATTTTTAGCGAGGAAGTAGAAAAATGGACCAAACATTTTTATTTTTTAGTATGTTAGAGGTTATGTCACGTAATGTCTATGTACTAATTTTCAGCTCAATTCGGTCACTTCTGTATGAGTTATTGCAGTTTTCACGATTTCGCAGATGGAAAAATCAACTCATTTTTCAAAAATCGGTGCATTTTCTCAGAAAAATGCAGGGTTTTGGAGGGAAGAGGGGGGAGGAATGAAAAACTGAATCACAGACGAACGAATAATGGGAAATTCCATTCCTATACCACTTTTTAACATTTCAGAGATGGAAAAAATCAACTCATTTTTCGATAAGATTTTCGTGATTTTCCCATTTTTTTTTACTAAAAAAATTGCATTTGGACGCTCATAAAGAAGGTATAAAAAAATAATACTAACTGGAGATCTATTATATGTACCTACGTCATCCTACTCAATTTCACAGTGTTTCCCGCCAGAAAAATTCAAAATTGAAAAAAATTCGATTTACCAAAAAAATTTTCACGTTTTTACTCCAAAAATTGCATTTGAACGCGTATAAAAAAGGTATGAAAAAGCAATATGGATTGTACATCTAGTATATGTCATTTTGCTCCATTTCACAGCGTTTTCCCGCCAAAAAAATCGAAATTGAAAAAAATGTAATTTTAGGTAAAATTTTGTATTTTGGTTGGGTAACACTGATTTAAGAAAAAATGAAAAAATATGATTGAATTCCCTTTCCTATGTACCTACTAAACATGTTCCAAAAATCACCCAATTTCATATTCATTGGTTGGTTAACACTTCAGTTTGAATTTTGAAACTTAAAACTGCTCTCCTGCAAAAACCACGTATAAAAAGTAACTCCATTTTAAAAATTAAAAATCGGTGTTTAAAAAAAATATAGAAGATTCATTCTAAACGATAAAAAATCATATTACAATCATCACCTCTGGTACAAAATTCAAAAACCCCAAGTACCTATCTACCTAATACAGTTTTTTATTACTCTCGTGAAAAGTAAAGTTCTGGAGTTACGACTTTTTAGCATTAGAGGGACGAATTGTGATTTTCCAGCCAAATTTTACCATTTTCAGCCATTCTAGAGCCTCCAATAAAACACGATTTTTTTAGGATTTTGGAATTCCTTCAGAAGGCGTGTAAGTTACCTTGAACAGATGAAAACCGAATTCTGTTTTTTTTTTCGAGTGGTTTGATGAAAAATTTACTCCTTTTACGTTTTTTAGACAAACATCAGCTATTTTTTAGTTTTCAGTAGAATTTTGATTTTCTTCGGGATTTATAATCCAATTTTTTCAGGAAGTGTGTAGACAGGGTTAAAGGACCTCAAAGAGAGGTCATTATTGAAAAAAAATCGGGTTTGTCACTTTCGGAAAATGCCCTCCGCTGGAAACCTTGTTCACCTCCTAAAAGTATGATTCGAATTTTTCCACCTGCCTCAACCATTGATCTCGAAATTAGATACATATCACTATGATCTCAGAAAGAATTACAGAAAAATTTTCAAAAAAAATCTGAAGATCATGAAAATCCTAAACATATCGAATAACTCCTATTTTCAAACTTTTCACCGAATATCAAAAAAATTGAATAATTTCCAGCTGAAATTCGACAAATAAGAGTAAGTGTCTCTAAATATCTTACTGTGCTCTAATATCATCCACCTCAATACCTCGTCCGTTTATGGCACGATCTGGCAAAAAACATAATTTAATGCTGTGAGAAAATCCGTGTCCCAAAATCTACGCAAACAAAAAATTTTATTGACCAAAATCATATTTTTGAAGTCGAACAATTTTACAACATTAAGACGTGATTCTGATTACTACAACTAAGATGGAGAAACTCTAACAGTTCGCAATCACAATACTCCATACTAACAGTAAGTTCAGGTACCTAAGTTTTTCTCTCAAGGTTCAAAAAAAGTTGAATTTTCGAAATTTTTTCTGAAAAAATTGAAAATGCTCTAATATTGCTCATCCTGAAATTTACATGATATTCGTGTTTTTTTGCAGTATATAATGTCAAGTAATGAAGAAAAATTTTGATTTTTTGATAAAATCATTCCGGAAATGAACTCGAGAGGACAAAAAAAAACATTAATTTCAATACCTCACTCCAAAATTTTTCAATTTTGGCTGGCCCACTTTTCGTTCTTTTTTTGGTCAAGTAAATAACCCTGAAAATATATTCGGGAGGTCAAAAAAAAACCATTAGATAGGTATCTCACTCGAAATTTTTCATTTTTCGTTTTGATTTCGGCTTCTTCTTACAGGCATATTTCTCCAAAATTTCCAAAAAAACGTGACTTTAGTGACCTTTCGGAAATGAAAAAGTGACCGAAAAGTGACAATTTTTCTTGAATTTTGATGCTTCATGGATCTTTCTAAGCTTCGGGCCAAAAAATGTTCAAGACTTGTCAAAAGAATTCTTATTTCTTTTTGGTTGTCAGATTGGTCTAATTACACAGGGCGACACGAATTTTGTTTTTGGGTTCTCATTGCCAAATTTGGGTTGCTTTTATGTAACTAATAAAGGAAAAAATATTTTTTTTGACAAAAGTTTGCTTTGGGGGGTGGGGGGCCAAAAAACTGATTTTTCGAGGTCAATAAGCCTGAGCATTACAAAAAAAATTGAAAATTTTTTTTTTGGACTAATCTTGTAGGAAATTTCACGGCGAATCCAATGCCGCAAACCGCAGACCTCCGTATTTTTTTTAAAAAAAGTTACAGCTCATTCTTTCCAAAATTTTGTGAAAAAATCGCATTTTTTTGTTTTTTTTCCGCAAAGAAGTGAAATTTGAGAGAAAAATAAGGGTTTTAAGGCCATAATGACCATAGTGAGAGTTGTAGGAAATTTTACGGCGAATCGAATGCCGCAAACCGCGGACCTCTATCTCTTATTGAAAAAAAGTTACAGCTCATTCTTTACAAAATTCTGTGGAAAAAATCACATTTTTTGTGCCTTTTTCGCGAAAAAGTGAAATTTGAGAGGAAACTAAGGGTTTTAAGGATGAGCTGTAACTTTTTTTCAAAAAGAGATAGAGGTCCGCGGTTTGCGGCATTCGATTCACCGTGAAATTTCCTACAACTCTCACCATGGTCATTATGGCCTTAAAACCCTTATTTTTCTCTCAAATTTCACTTCTTTGCGGGAAAAAAACATAAAAATGCGATTTTTTCACAAAATTTTGGAAAGAATGAGCTGTAACTTTTTTTAAAAAAGAGACGGAGGTCTGCGGTTTGCGGCATTGGATTCGCCGTAAAATTTCCTACAAGATTAGTCCAAAAAAAAATTTTTTCAATTTTTTTTGTAATGCTCAGGCTTATTGACCTCGAAAAATCAGTTTTTTGGCCCCCAAAGCAAACTTTGGAAGCCAGGATTGAGCAAGGTGATGTATTTTAATGTCTAGAAACAGAATTTCGGCATGAGAACCCAGAAACAGAGCAAAAAATTTTTTTTGTCGCCCTGTGTTATTTTAGATATTCTAATTTAACTCAATTAGAAAGCCCCACCAAAATGTAATATTCAACTTTTTTCAATGGGAAAAAATCGTTTTTAATTTTTTAATGATTTTTTCAATTTTTTCAATTTTTGGTCGGGGAAAGTTACAAAAAGTGACCAAAAGTCACTAAAAGTGACCTTTTTGATGAAAAAAGTGACTTTAGTGACTTTTGATGAAAAAAAGTGACCAAAAAAACATGCCTGCTTCTTCTTATAGGTGGGCAGTATTAGGATACCATTTTTTTGAACTTCGATTTTGGAACTTTTCAGGAGAAGTTTAATAACTCCTGAACTTTTTGGACAACTGACCTGAAAATTGAGGAGGTCGTAGATAAAGGTTCCCTTTACCCCCGCGATGTCAAAGTTTCACTTTATTTCAACATTAAGGGTGACTTTTGGGGGGTTGAAAAAAGTGATCTATACAGGGCCAGTGAGACACTTATCATTCCGTAATGCACAACTGTCAAATACCAGAAATGGTCGAAAATTTCCCAAGTAATCCCAACAAAAATATCAACTAATTCAGCTGCCACCTCACTCCTCCTTGCTCAGCCTCAGCGACGTCTGCAAAAAGCGGTAGATTTTGTCAAATCGTCATTTTACCAACAACAAAATGATCTTAAATCCGAAATCATTATCTATGATTTGTATCAAAATGACATTCCTCATGCAGGTACGTCTACCTCTACCCACCACCCATCAACCTCAGTGACCACCACAGACCGGAGGAAAATAGGCACATTATAGGCATTTAAGAATCAAGGTAAACCTTAAAATACGTTTTCGAAAATCTTCCTGTCTCCTGTGGTTTATCCCATTCACCACAAATAACCTATCCGACTACGGTAGCATGACACGTTGACACAATCGTGATCTCAACATCTCAACCATACCATCGCCATCGTCGCTGTCATTCCATACTCGTTGATAATGAAAGTCTTTACAGTTGCGTCTTTTACTTCCGATATTTCGCCGCAACCACGTGTTCGTCACGGGGGTCAGTTATTTTTATTTTTAGTTGCAAAACTGCGGTCAGATAATCGGATTTATCCAGCAGTTACAACAGGAGCAATTCCGTTCAATTCGCCATCACCGCGGGTTGGGTAAATCGACGAATAATTAGGTTACCTATACATTTATGTGAGCACATCGACGATCGAACCTATATTTCAAGCACCAATAACACCAATTAATTCGATAAACCACAACTTGGCATTTTTTTTTTCACCGTTACGTTGGAATATTTTTCCATAAAAATCTCATTCGCATGCCCGAAACAAAAAAAATTGGTAATGTTCTCGTACAAAGTGAGTCTAGCTGTAATGTACCATAAGTCACATACATATAGCGGTTTTCCTCCACTAGGCTGATGCTGATGTTACATTTGACATGATGGTCGTGCTGTATTCATTCTTATCACTAACATACTGTTTTTCATAATTTTAACGCATCATTGCATTATCTTAAAGGATGATTTTTCAACGTATTCATCGCGTTACGCTGCAGTAGCCGAAGCCGAGAGAATTTAGTGTTATTCAATAAGATAGGTCTGTAGTGTACCGGTGCAGCATGGCTACCTATATCAGCACGTCTGCGAAGTATAAATAAATGTGTGAAATATACGTAAACGTATGTGTGAAAAAAGAAGCGCGAATTATTCGGTTTTATAACCTTGTTATTCGAGGCATTAGGTATTTAAAACGAGTTTACACATGCTACCGATCAACTGGAGCAAGAGGTTTTTATTGTTTATACGAGTTAATAATAGTACCACGATTTGTGGATTTTTGAGAGAATATTATCAAAGAATTTGGCCAGAAAAGAGAAATCCCTCAGTTGGGGCTCCTAGATCTGGAAAAATTTTCTAATGAGCATTGTCTGAAGGCAACTAGCTGCTGAATAATTTGGCCGAAAATGGGGGTTCATCGATCCAAGTTCAAATTTATTCCAAGTTCAACTTTTTTCACATCTAATTTTTTTCAATTTCTTTAATTCTGAATTTTATTCAAAGCTGTGTTTAATTTTTAAATTTTTCCATCAGTAATTTTTTTTAAATTTGGATTTCCTCAAATCTATTATCTCATTTCTAAGTTCAAATTTTTTCAACTCGAAATTTTTTCAATTTCTTCAATTGTGACCTATCACAAGAAAGGCGAGCTTAGATCCAGAAAATAAAAATCGAGATTTTTATGGATTCTGATAGTTCTTGACGTGTAGAATCCAGTGGTGATGTCGAAAACGTTCGCGAACGATTCATTTCGTTGTTAATAGAGGGTTGATTTTTAGAGGAGGTAGAGAAATTGACCAAAAATTTTGATTTTGTAATATAATGGAGTGTATCTCACGTGGTGTCTGTGTACTAATTTTCAGTTCAATTCGATCACTTTTGCATGAGTTTTTGCAGTTTTCACGATTTTGCAGATGGAAAAATCAACTCATTTTTCAAAAAAAAAAAAGTGCATTTTCTCAAAAAAAAACGGTAAAAATCATTACTATCGTGGGCAAGGAGGAGGGGAGGGGTGAAAAAAATGCTGATTCGACTCGTCTTCCTGCCTACTAAATAGTAAACATGTCCCAAAAATCACCCACTTTCATATCATTGGTTGGTCATCACTTCATCAGTCAACACCTCAGTTTTTTAAACTTCAATTTTCTCAAAATATTTCCAATTTTTATTCTTTCAAAATACTTTTTTATATTTTATATTTTTTTAAATTCCTTCCAATTATTGAGTTGAAAAAATTTTGAGAGGAGTGGATCGAAAGGGCAAATTTTATGTTGTTGTGACTTCGTTCTTTTGAACGATTCTTTCGTCTCTGCTCTTGAATACTTTGAATTTGGAAGTTCAATTTTTTTTCGAAACTTTACTTTTCCCAACTCCAAAATTGTTTTCATCCCAACATTATGTGTACGTATATTTTTTTCTCCATTTAATTCGATCCTGGGGCTATGTTTTTGGCTGCATTACTTCTCACAGCCAGCGTTTGTATCCAATTTTGAAATTTTTTTCATTAATAAAACTTTTTTTAAACTTCAATTTTCTCAAAATATTTCCAATTTTTATTCTTTCAAAATACTTTTTTATATTTTATATTTTTTTAAATTCCTTCCAACTATTGAGTTGAAAAAATGTTGAGAGGAGTGGATCGAAAGGGCAAATTTTATGTTGTTGTGACTTCGTTCTTTTGAACGATTCTTTCGTCTCTGCTCTTGAATACTTTGAATTTGGAAGTTCAATTTTTTTTCGAAACTTTACTTTTCCCAACTCCAAAATTGTTTTCATCCCAACATTATTTCTATTTTTTTCAACTTCATATTTTTTTCCAAATTTTTTTGAACTTGGAAAAATTTTTTCATCCGAAAATAATGTTTGAATTCCGAAACTTATCAATCTTGAAGTCAACCACTAGTTACTATCGTGATCAATTAAAAAAATAGGCGTTGAAAAATCTTGAACTTATAAAACTCGACTATTGAAATTTTAAACTCAATACCACAATTTTTCCTGAACTTTTTATTTGGTTTTCAAATGAAAAGTCACTATAGCTATGAAGCTAGGATCACCAAATGATAGCCGATGAGTAATGATTAGCCATGAAAAAAAGGAAAATATTCGCAAAAAATATTTTTTTAATTATAAAAACGAGTGAGTTTTAGAAAAACCTTAATTTGAAACTTTTTTCCAACTTAATTTAACAATTTCTATCCAAATCCGAATTTCCAAAAATTATGAACCTTAATACATTTCTCTACATTTTCCCCCTTTTAAAACCATTTGTTACGTCAAGATTTAGGAGCCAAATTCCACAAACTTGAAAATGTAACTTCAAAAGTTCAAAGTAAACCTTTATGCGATCGGTTTTGACTTTTGACGGGTGATCCTGGCTTGATTGCCATGTAGTGACTTTTTAGCATGAAAAAAATTTCCAAGTCAAAGAAAATTTGGAAAAATATGAAGTTGAAAAAAATTGAAATAATGTTGGGATGAAAATAATTTCGAAGTTGGAAAAAATCTTTAAAAAAATTGGACTTGAATAAAAATGCAACGAAAACGTAATAATGTGTCAAAGTACATATTCAAGAACGAAGACGAAAGAATCATTCAAAAGAACGAATTCACAATCACAACGACATAAAATTTGCTCTTTCGATCCATTCCTGAAGGAACAAATTGGCTCTGTTTTGCGGGTTGCATATTCTACACGAACCGAATCATGTCAGTGCTGCGGATTTGTGATTTTTGGGTCTGTTCACCTATTATTTTTTTTCGAAATATTTTGAATCATTATTGCATTTAATCAAAGAAATAATATTGAAGTATTTGAAGGCAAGAAATGTCATGTCAGTTCAATTTTGTTTACTCAAAAACTAATTGTTTTCTCAAAATTTCTTTAAAAAATTTTATACGTGAATCTTTCCTGTTTATTTTCCACAACAAATTTTTTCTCAGCAAATTTCTTTAAAAATTTTTTCCCAAAATTTTATCCTAAAATTTGAATTAATCTGGTCCATTTTTTCAATGATTTTTTAATTATGAAAAATTTACTAATTTTCTTACACATTTACCAATTTTTTCAAAAATTTGCCTATTTTTTCAGGAAACTTTAAATTTTTTGGATCATTTTTCTGTATGCCTATTAATACAAAAAAGATTGGTAAAGGATCCGAATAATCGGAAGTTTTCTGAAAAAATTAACAAATAATTGATAAATCTACCAAAAAATTTTTATATTTTCTAAAACTGCAAATTTGCATATTTTATGTTAGGTAATGGTCTCTTTTGACATTGATCAGACTATATTAAAAAATGTTACCTATAAATTTTCAACGGATCCTCAGTCGATTCTTTGAGAAAATTTGGACTCTATGTATATCTTCGTCTTTTGCACCCCCTCCCCACTTCGTCAAACTTGAGGATATTTTTAAAAATTGGATTTCGAACATGAATTCTTCACTTTTCAAAGGAAATTCACATTCAAAACGATGAAATTTGAATTTCGTTTCAAAAGTAAAAAGCTGAAATTTTCGGTACGACATTTCAACCCTCTAACAACACATCTCAAAAAAATTTGACCTTCGTATTTTTTCCTGAAACGTGCCCATCTTTGATCAGTTTTCAATTTACATCAAAAATAAAGAAGTTCATTTTTTTTGAGATGTGTTGTTATTGCATTGGAGGTGCGATTTCAAAAATAAAAAAGCTAAAAATCAAAAAAAAAAGGAGGCGAGGAAGAAATCAACCCTCTCTCGAAAACAATTCCACTATTCCACATCAAACTACACCTTTTGAGAAGTTCAGACCAAAACTCAAAGCAAACATCGATTTCATTTACTATCTCCCCAGACCCAATGGAAACTCAAGAATCAATAGTCATTAACTTTTAACAGCCTCCGTACTCGCAAATACCTCCGTATTTAATAACCAGCAATCAATTTAAAGTCTAGGTGCCCGAGTATCTCAGACACTTACCTATATAAATAGAGAAATAAGCACCTAGAGTAATTACATGCGCGTAACTATCAAGAAAATTTTCCCAACGTGTCATTTAATTGTATCGGTTTACTTTTAGCAGATAGACTGCTCGATGAATTTTTTAGAAATCGCTGCTCCATCCAATGAATAGGACAAAGTGCAACATGGCCGAAGAAATATTTAAATCGTAATTAACGAGAATCAGAATATGACTAATTTTACTATATAAACGCATCGTAAAACCGAACCGCGATACAATAAAAAAATAGGACGATGCAGCGAACTACAAAAAATACCTAAAAGGTGGAAAAAATAATCAATCTGGCATCCGAGAGGTCATTCGCGGGCCAATACAATTGTAATAATTTTCGGCGAAAAATTTCGATGTAAAAAAATAAAACAGACGAATATTAAAATTAAAAACGATTTGTTTTTATCCTTGACCTAGAAAGTTAATGAAATGAATTTATTGCAGTAAAGAATACGAAAAAAGGAATAAAATAGGTCCGAGTATTCATCGGTATTGCCTCTTAATGATCGTTTCCTTCCTTTTGTGTACTGCATGGTGGGTTCTTTGGACGACGACGGCGATGTAACCGAATCCCAAGAATCATGTCGCCGATAATGCTGTTATTTCCATCGCAGCGCCGTGATTACGACGAAAAAAAATTCAAAAGAGTTCGTGTGTTAAATACCGAGACACGTGAAAGAGTTGACATTTGCCATTGACCCGAGAGAACTTTCTAGTGATAATGAAAATCTAATATCCTTCTAAGGAGCTTTCTCAAGTATCTCGCTGAGCGGATTATCCTCCAGGTATGAAAGGTATTGAATTTTAATACCTGGATAGAACCGATGCGCGAATCGTATCGATATACAGTATGACACAGAAGTCTTGTCCACTTGAAACACTCCTCAATATTTTGGAACTGAAAAGAGATACCAAGGCGGTTCAAATGGCAATGTATTCCTGGCAACAAGAGCATTGAAGATCGATAATCAAACTTCTAATTCTTCCAATAAGGTGTCTACAGATTGAGAAACCAGTTTGGGTCAAAAAATTGGGGACTGGTTTTTTTAATTGAAGTAAAGTCTAAACACTAACGCAGTAACGCGATTAAAATGTGGTATGTTTCTTTGAAACCGGTTCAGCGGTTTCGAACCAGTTGTCAATAATCTTCTAAAGGGTGTCTACAGATTGAGGAACCGGTTTGGGTCAAAAAATTGGTGGTTTTTTTATTGAAATAAATCTACACACTAACGCGACTAAAATGCGGCATGTTTCTTTGAAACCGGTTCAGCGGTTTCGAACCAGTTGTCAATAATCTTCTAAAGGGTGTCTACAGATTAAGAAACCGGTTTGGGTCAAAAAATTGGAATCTGGTTTTTTATAGAAATAAATCTACACACTAACGCGATTATAATGTGGTGTGTTTTTTTGAAACCGGTTCAGCGGTTTAGAACCAGTTGTCAATATTTTTCTATAATAAGGTGTCTACAGATTGAGAAACCGGTTTGGGTCAAAAAATTGGGATCTGTTTTTTTTAATTGAAATAAATTCTACACACTAACGCGGACTAAAATGCGGCATGTTTCTTTGAAACCGGTTCAGCGGTTTCGAAATCCAGTTTGTCAATAATCTTCCAATAGGGTGTCCACAGATTGAGAAACCAGTTTGGGTCAAAAAATTGAGGACTGGTTTTTTTAATTGAAGGAAAGTCTAAACACTAAACGCGATTAAAATATGGTATGTTTCTTTGAAACCGGTTCAGCGGTTTCAAACCAGTTGTCAATAATCTTCTAAAGGGTGTCTACAGATTGACGAACCGGTTTGGGTCAAAAAATTGGTGTTTTTTTTTATTGAAATAAATCTACACACTAACGCGATTAAAATGTGGTGTTTTTTTGAAACCGGTTCAGCGGTTTCGAACCAGTTGTTAAAAGGGTGTCTACAGATTGAGAAACCGGTTTGGGTCAAAAAATTGGAATCTGGTTTTTTATTGAAATAAATCTACACACTAACGCGATTATAATGTGGTGTGTTTTTTTGAAACCGGTTCAGCGGTTTAGAACCAGTTGTCAATACTTTTCTATAATAAGGTGTCTACAGATTGAGAACCCGGTTTGGGTCAAAAATTGGGATCTGTTTTTTTTATTGAAATAAATTCCTACATACAAACGCGATTAAAATGTGGTATGTTTTTTTGAAACCGGTTCAGCGGTTTTGAACCAGTTCTCAATAATATCCAAAAAAGTGGAGATAAGAAAAAAGTTTGAAACAAAAGTAGTAGATAATTAAAAAACAATAATTTTTTGTTCCATAACTTTTTTTCCATTTTGCAATAAGAAAGATGTACAAAAGGTTAGAGTGATTTTTTCTTCGCAAGTCAATAACCAATTATCAAAAAGTGGATACATCAAAAAAAGTGTGAAATAAAAGTTGTAGAGAATTAAAAACTGAACATTCTACGTTCGAAAACTTTTTTTCTATCTTGCAATGGAAAAAAGTTACGGTACAAAAGGTTACAGAATTTGAAATGTTCAATTTTTAATTCTCTACAACTTTTATTTCAAACTTTTTTTGATATCTCCACTTATTTGGAACCAGAGCAAGATGAACGCCATTTTTCCAAGTTTCTTAGGTGTTTTTTTTTCAAGTCAATGACCAGTTACCAAAAAAGGTTTGAAATAAAAGTTGTAGAGAATTAAAAACTGAACATTTCACGTTCTGTATTTTTTTTTCATCCAGAAATGGAGAAGAGATTATGGCTTGAAAAAGAAAAAATTAAACTCCAACCTTTTGTACAACTTCTTTCCTTTGGAAGATGGAAAAAAATTTATTGAACAAAAAATTATTGTTTTTCAATTCTCTACAACTTTTGTTTCAAACTTTTTTTCATATCTCCACTTTTTTGGATATTATTGACAACTGGTTCGAAACTTCTGAACCGGTTTCAAATAAAACACATTACATTCCAATTTGCGGACACCCTATAGATAGATTATCGATCTTCAATGGCTTCCTCGCCAGAAACACATCGCCCTTTGAACAATCTTGGTATCTCTTTTCAGTTCTGAGATATCGAGGAGTGTTTCAAGTGGACAAGACTTCTGTGTCATACTGTATATTTGTTATAGAGGGAAAAAAGGGACGGTTTATTTGTGTCATAATGTTAACCGTGAGATAGGCCAGTAATATATTTGCTATTGAAAGTCAATTTCGCAGAATCAAAGTTGGAATATAACGCGATATTTTACGATGTGAAAGAATGATGAGAACGGTAATAAAAAGTCATAAGCGAATGGAAATCGCGTATATTTTAAATACTTTTACGTCATTTGCGTAACAAGATTCGACATTCGGTGCATCTCTGGTGGCTGATGGCATTTTTGCACCCAATTTTTGTTTATCTCTTCCGCGTGTATCGGAGTGAAGGAAAAAACGGATACCTAAAAAAAAAACCATGATTGACAATAACGTTGTCTCGACGACTTTCATTTTTTAACATAATTGCTTTTTTCCTTCTTAATATCGAGACAATTATGGTATTTGTACATCAATCATCCAACCACTGTTTGAATGTTATTTGTACGTGTGGTTATGAAGAGCACTCCATATGTGCTGGCCGGCTTGAGCATACTAGATCATTATATTTCGACGATTCGATATATTTATTGGCGCTGGCCGAGCTACGTGTTTTCTATGATATTTTCATGGCTACTTATAATTTATATGCGAAGAATTTCTATTCTATTCAGCAACATGTGAAAAAAAATGATTAATGAAGAATAATTTAGTCATCACCGAAGGCACCAATGTCGCGTTAGTATTGTGTTAGATGTGAGGTGTACGAGTAGATAGGTATTCTATATCTTTAATTCGCTACATATCTTTATTAAGTAGCTGTAATCATATTGAACTTTTGAATTAGTAGAAGAGAAACGAGCAGATATTCACGACTTGGACGCTTGGTGACATATTTCTCCTACGTATTGCTGCCCTAAAAAGAATTACCATTGTTTCGGAGGAGGCGATAATAATCATATTTTCGAATTTAGACAAGCAGGCTTGAAAAAAAGTAGTTTTACTTTTGCCTATTTCGAGGAGCGGTAATTAGCATATGAAAAGAAATGAGAACCTAATCAAATTATGGTTTTGTTTTAATAGAAATTCGTAGAGTACGAATTGGATTCCGGAGCTTTTATTCGTTTCAAGGTTGACGAGAAAATTAATGGAAAGGTTATTTTTTTATTGAAAGTAACCAGACCCTTCCCTTGAATAGGAGTCTCTCTACAGAATCGTAATTTTGAGAAAATATCGATTCTCTTTAAATTTGAATCACTCAAAGGTGATTTTCTACCTTTTTGAATCAGTGAAATGAATTTTCACTGAAAATCAGTGGTTTTTCAGTCAATTTACGTATTTTCCAGAAAAAACTTGATAATTTTGACAGAAAATAAAATCAGGGGAAAATTACTGATTTTCGAGATAATTTAATTCACTGTCTCAAAAAAGCAAAATTTCACTAGATCTGACTGATTCAGATTTAAAGGGTTGAAATTTGCGAAATTAAACAGTCTGCAATTCTGGCAAATTTTGAGATGAATAGTGCAAAAATGATCTCGATATTTCGCCAATGAGTTGAACTGGAAACTGGTGACCAAAAATTACGGTTCATTTATCCGAATTGTCATTTCTTCGAATACAATTTCCTTGAATAATAAAATCCCAAATCCATTTATCCTAAAACTGAAATCCCAAACACAATTTTTCCGAAAAAATTTACCCCGAATCTAAAATTCTGAAAATATACTCTTCTCTGAATCAGTCAAATTTGATGAAATTCTGCCTTTCTGAATCAATTACGGTGTCTGATGCATCTAAAAATGAATATTCTGGCCATTTTTTTGATTTTTCTCGCTATTTTCATGGAATTTTTCTTGCTTTGAATTTTCCCAAAAAAGAATCTTCTTTGTATCCTTCCATTAGAAAATTCAAGACAAAACGAAACTGTTGAAAATTTTTGCTTTTGCAGTAAAATTATTAAAATTTTTGCCATTTTTTTGGGGGGGTTTTATGCTGCTGAGGAGGAATTCATGCTATTTTCAAATTTTACTTGTTTTTCTTACCGGTAGACACCATTATCAATGAAACAAGTTTCACTAAAGATCAGTGATTTTTCACTGATTTTGCAGTTGAACGATATAGATTTTTCCTGACAAATTACGAATTGACTGAGATTTTGACTAAAAGATCAGTAATTTTCAGTCAAAAAGGCGGAATTTCGTCAAATATAACTGATTTAATTTTTAGAGGGGAAAAAATTTTTCACTAGAAAATGGAGTTTTACTTTCGTAAGGCTAAAATAAAAACACCAGTTCAAATAAAATTGTCGTAGAAATGAAGAAATTTGAAATGAAGGGGCAAAAACTGGAACCTAAAATTGTGAATAGAAAACTAATTTTCAATGGATTTATCTATGTAAAGTTTAAAGATGAGAAAAATGGCACGAAAACATACTCGGTTTGCCAATAAGTTCATCAGGATTAATTCTCGACGATGACGATGAAGGACATTACTTTAGGGAAATGGATTCCAGTAAATGTCCGGTAACTGTCACAAAAACGCCTGCTTAAAATAAATAAATAGTGGAATCAAAATTCCAAAAAAATCAAATTAAGAATTCGAGCGTATCAAATTTAAATCTGAAAAATTTTTATTTCAAAATTTTAATATCTTTCTCTCTAAAAAATGTTCACTATACTCAAAAAACAATACACATAAAATTTCAGATCGAAAAAATCATTCATTAGAACAAAAAATTGGCATGAAGCAAGAAATTAATGTGAAAAATGACAAAAAATATTGATTATTCATCAAAAAATTAGGTACTTTATTTCGAACTCTAATACCTTAAAATTGTTGTTTATGATGCTCTAAAACGTTCGAATTAGGCTTCGGTTCCTATGAAAAGCCTCTTTGGAACGTGATAGATCCCAAAGCTGGAACTTTCTTTGGAGAATTACTGTATGGAATATGCTTTTCAATTTTTAAAGCAAGTTTAATAATTTGCACTTTGCAGAAGTGCTGAGGTGAAATGGATGTAGTGTAAGGTGATTTTTCAATCATTGACAATTTCTGACAAAATTGAAAAGTTTTCGTAAAATTTATAGAAATGTTCAAAATTTTCAGCTTAGGAAACTCATACGATCCTAAAAAAAATTTTTCGGAGAAATTGATTTCTGATTTTGTATTTGGAGCATAATATACAATACCTAATTTGAATTTGAGAACTTTGAGCTTGTAATAAAGGGATTTTTAAATGGATAATGAAATTTGTCATTTTTCAGCTAATTTTTCGTATTTGATTCCTGACTTATTCACCAACCCTGGTATGATGAGCAATCTTCTCAAAAAATTATTTTGGTTTGATTTTTTTAAGGTAAGTATTATTTTATCATCAAACTGAACCAATGGAAAAATCATTAAATACCTAGGTTGATTTTTTTAAAGAAATAGGTAAATAAAATATTTAATGAAAAAATTAGGTAAGTGTTTTAAAAAATTAAACTCAATTCAAAATTTTACTTCGAACCAGAGACCAAACCAAATGAAGGAAAATAAGATAGTGCAACAAGTTGGAAAGTTTTCAAAAAAGTAGCTTTTTTGGAAAAATTTCGTCTTGAATCGGAAAAAAATGAGGAAAATTGTATTTTGAGCTGAAAAAACTTTATTCGGAAATTTTTGATTTTTTGCCCCCCTCCCCCAACCGAATGTCATTTCATTTCAGTTCATATACCTTTGAGAATGTATGGCTGTTATTGTTTTTCAAAAATGATTTTCTTTGCTGGTTTTCCAGATAATCATTTAAAGTTTTGTTCAATTAAATGAGCGAATTTTATACTTCGGCACAGTTTAATCATGATAATTGGAAGTGCCCAAGAAAGAGAAACATTTTCAAAATTGATTTCTTAAAACACTTATGTAAAAAAATCAAAAAATAGATGGGAAATTTTTCCAACTTTCCGAATAAAAGGAGAATTTTCTGACTCGAGCGTCAAATTCAAGTAACTTTTTGATTAAAAAGTGTATAATAATTTCATGGGGGAGGGAATTTTCTTCATACTTGTGTTCGATACGTCAATTTTTCCTATTAACACACTTCATACGATCTTTTAGAGTAAAATTTTCAAAGTTAATTTTTTCGATAATTTTTTTTTGAAATTTGAGCATTTTATGCACCTATTTGTGTTTTAAACGAAATAAATGCCTCGATCAACATTTTTTTTGAGAATATTTCAATGAAATATCAAAATTAAATTTTTCCCCCGAATTTCACGACTACTGGAGATAATTTATGGTAAAAAAGGCTGAAAAGTCATAACAAATGGAATTTTCGTCTAAAACTGACTAATTGAAAATTTGAAAATATACTTCAAAATTAAAAAAATAGATGCTAGCTCCGGTTTGAACGAACGTGGGATTTTTGAAAAGTACATGTTCCAAGATCCTGGTAGTCAAAATTTTAGCCGTCCAAGTTGGTTTTTACGAGTTTTGGTAAATTTTTGAACTTCTAAAAATTCAGTGAAAATTTAATATTTTTGAGGAAAAAACTTTCCAGGAAAATTGACGGAAATTTGATAGGTATCTGCCTAATATTGACCTCCCGAATCAAATTTTATGGACTTTACAAATTCCGAACTCTCCAGCACAATTTTAATCATCTTCAGTATTTTGAAATTTCTCCAGAAGGCGCCACAATTAACTTGGCGAGTTACAAATCGAGTTCTGGTTTCATTTTGAGTACTTAGTCTGAGCAGAAAATCTAAATGGCTCGCAATTTTCAGATAGACACTTTCAGTGGTTTCGTTGTAAATCAATAAATAGATCTTTTTTCAAAACGCACTTGATCGAAAGAAAAAACTTCCAAAACACACCTACCTAATCCAAAAATCACCACTATAAAATTTACATAAAATAGCATTTTGAAAAAACTTCCATTAATTTGCCCATTAGAAATTTGAATATTAGTAACACCCATAATTTTTTCAATAATTTACTCGAAAAAAATCAGGAAGCCGATTTTTTCAATCCAAGGTAATTTCAGACCTTTTAAGGAAATTTAAAAATCTCGGAGAAATTCAAATCTCTCTGAAGGCTTCAGAATGGATGGAAATAACAAAATTTGGTTTCAAAAGGTCGATTAGATAGAACCGGGTTTTCGTCAAATTTACTGAAAAAATAATATTTAAAAAAAAACACATTTTTATAGAGAAATGATTAGATTTTCAATCCGTGAAATATTCACCGAAAAATCGAAAAATTAACTTAAATAAGCTCGTTTGCTCTTCCGCAAAATGTCACTCCATTTCAGATCTCAGCCTCATTCCAACGATTCAATTTTTTATCAATTCTGAAAAATGAGACCATCAAAATCGCAATACTCGCCCCGAAATTCAAAAAAAAAAATTCAAGTAATTAACTATGGTACCTATTCGATAATCACACATTTGAAAAATTGAAAACTCGTACTTGAAACTCGCCATAAAAATGTAAAAATCGCCACCACATAAATTACACTTCAACACGTGCGACGATAACCCTCGCACAATTCGTGTTTATCAACATAGTAAATCTCAATTAACATGAAATAAAACGACCCTCGTTTAGACTAAATTACTATCCAATAAATCGTATAATTTACCTGAATGATGAAAAAAGCACCGATAATTTCATGCGATATCTTCATAATTACACACGGAAATTTATTACTTCTACCGACACAAAACTGTACCGTGTTCACTAAAATTCGCGAACCATTATTCGTAATTGAATTTATAAAAACGATCCGATCGATTTAAAAAAAAAAAACGCAAAATAAAACCGTATTCGCACTGAGATTATTCGAGTGAAAAATAATCAAAACACGAACAACGGACGAATTGGCCGGAGAACGATGTCTTCGAGTTTGGTATGTTATATCAACTGGCGGTTATTTTTTAGATGCGTTTTTCCAGTCATTATTTCCACGATGCCTCCTCACTTCCACTTTCCAGCAAGTGCAGTTTTTCGTGATGGCGATAGGGAACTGGAACGCGTTCATGGGAGTGGTATTTTTACCTCTAGACACAGATAGACTGAAATTTCACTTTTAAATTTTTGCTGTCGTGTTCAAATCTGATCGAGGAAGTTCATCAAGTGATGCTTGGTACGAATTCGTGGTTCGGATTAATTTTCATCGATATGAGGAGCTGAAACAAATCAACGAAATGGAATTATTGGTAATTATAGTAGCTGGATTTTTAGTTCTCAAGGACAAACTTTGTTCGTATTGAGGTGGGGAGGGGGGATTTTTATTGCAGTTGATTTTTAGCTACCTAAGTACCTATTTGGAATAGAAGATGGATGAAAAATGATACGCTTCACTTAAGCGAATATCGTTAAGATCACTGAAATTATTTTTACCCTATTCATGAAAAATAATAAATCGAATGTTGAACTTGTTGATGGTTCTTTGATGTACCACGAGCTGGCAAGATTATGGTTCCAAAATCACACCATCGAAGATTAATTAATAGGCTCTAAACGATTTCATAACATCAATAACTACCTGAATACTAAATAATGGGACTGTACTTATGTTTTTTTTTTTCAATAGTCGAGTCAATAAACCCAATTGAATAAAAAAAGCACGTAGTAAGTATAATTTCGATTTGCATAATGAATGAGAACATTGCTACAGACTATGTTTTGGTATATGGTTTAAAAAGTGAAAAACCATTGATAAAAAATTTTGGTGTAAAAAGCCACAAGCTCGGTGTCAACAACGCGAATTCCTTATAATTATAGCGGATGTGATTAACGGGTATAATATATTATCAATGTACGCGACGACGTGTACACATGTTTTTCCACATTGGAACTTGCGTTATGTAATCACGATGCTTAATCATTAATGAATATTTTAATACCGTTATTAAAGACGCACCTTTGGTATCGTAACTGGCAACATTTTATGCACTAAGTAATTGAATTTCTTCTAAAAGTTCAAGTTCAAATTACGTTTTGATGGGTTTGATGATGGTATGGAGACCTCGACCTTATCGTTGATAGACGAACGTGGTACTTTGTAATTGATAAGGTTATTGCTACCTGAAATAAAAAGATAAACATATTGAACGATAAAAATACCGAAATTACGTAAATAGGAATTATAGCGAAATTTATGAAGAAAATAGTAACTTCAAGTAACTTTTTTTGACCAAAAAATGACTAAAAGGAACAAAAAATTCAATTTTTTTCGGAGGGCAAATTTTTTACATTTTTTTTGGAGGGGGGATTTTTTTGTAGTTTTCTGCAAACATTTCAAAAATAAATCAACTGAGAAGACGTGAATAATTTCATTTATTAAATTCCTTCCTGAAAACAACAAAAAAAACTAGCAAAAATCAGTTTTTTATTTCTTTCTTGAAAAATAGCAATTTCTAAGTAAAAATTTGAATTTTTGCCTGGAAGTGCGAAGAAAAAGTGACTTTTGAGGGGGAAAAAGTAACCAAAGTGACCTTTTAGACCTGAAAAGTAACCAAAAGTGACTGAAGTCGAAAAAAATGACAAACACCCGAAAAAAGTGACCCGGTATGATGCCTGCGTAAATATTTCGTATAGGTATGGTATTTCAATTTTCAATTTTTTTTGTAATTAGTTGGCGATTCGACGATGGCATAGGCGGAGATAGGGGGTATAGGGGAGTTCGAGCCTCCCCCATGTTGATTTAGTCCCCACAAATCATTTTCGTGTGTATGTTTTACTCAAAAAAAAAATTCGAAAACACCTAATTTTCAAGGGATAAAATTATCAATATGTGACGAATTTCCTGCTTTTTTCAAGTAACTAAAATGATCTTTTGACTTTTTGATGAAGAAAATAATTACTTGCTGACTAGTAATCGATCAAAAACGATGCACAATTATTGATTGTGAAGCAGAAATTTTTTCAAAAATTCTGTAAATCTTGTTTTGCTTTGTAGTAAAAAAAATATGAAATTTTGTTTAAAAAAACAAATTTCTACACCAAAGAAATGGAATTTTTTCAAACAACGAACTATTAAAAAACTAATTATTTTCTATCTGAAAAATCATCAATTTTTCAAATTTTAGCCCTCGCTTTGCTCGGGCATACAATAAAAGTATATTCAAGAATAAAAGGTTGAAGATTTCACCTCCATTTTAATATTAAAATTTGATTTAAGTAAAGAAATGAATGAATTTAGCTTTTGGATTCCTTTTTCTTCAAAAATTTTCGTCCTCGTTTCGCTCGAACTCGATAACTTTAATTTTACACAATTCATCCTCAAAATGATGGTATGAACCGGCTTTCCTTCCATTGATTCTTCATATTGAAAAAAGAATGAGTAAAAATCTCGTAATGATAAGAATAGAAAATTTTTTGAAAGGGTCGAAAATGAACATTTCTTTTTAATTGGGACTCAAGCCCCCCCCCCCCCCCCATAACAAACGAATTTCATCATTTTTAGAGACTCTAGAGAGGACTGGGGGCTATTCCATACCAACTCAAACCAAAAATAAAGTCGGGTCTTCCGATTTTGTTCGAATCTTTTTTTTACGAGTTCCTCTAATGATGGTCTATTCAGATAACCATGATCATAATTTCCCTTCAAGGAGCTTGAGGCTGTGCAATTGCGATTTTTTGCCAAATTACCCGCAACTTTGAAAGCTCATATCTCGAGATCGATTGTACTTGGAGGAAAACTGTTTGCGGGGTTTGAAAAAGAATTGATGGGATATTCAAAAACGATAATCACATTTTTAAAAGCTCAAAGTTGAACTTTGGTGACGAAAGCTCAACATTCATGAGAAATACAAAAGATAAAAGCTGCCATTTAAAAATCTGAAAAAATTACAGTAAGAAGTCCTTTTTACCATTTTTTCAATCAATAAATTTTCAAGATGGGAGCTCTACACCCCTGGGGGTTCCGGGTCACAATTTTGATTGAAATTTTAAAAAATCGAAAAAGCGAAGTAACACATTGATTTCTACTGATTCGAAGGCGCTGAGTTCAAATATGTACTCAGTTGTTTCATCCGATCTCTTCAACCCCTCCCCCCTCCTCCCTCCCTCATAGCCCTTTGATAAAGTCAAAATTCAAAAAAATGAAAAATAACATGTGACTTGTCGTTTGTTAGGGTTTTGAGGGCACTGAGTTCAAATATTTGTTGTGCCCCCTAGTCTCCAATTTTGGGGAAAAGTTTCTTAAGAAATGAAAATAGCGTGTGGCATATCGATTCTCACTAATTTGAGGGCATGGAATTCAAATATCGACTTTGATCCAATCCCCTCCCCGTGCTCTAACCGATTTCAAAAAATGTATGAAAATTAACATTAGGGGTGATTGTTTGGAATTCTTTCAAAAAGTTGAAGAGGGAAGTAGCTAGAAAGTTGCGCCTAGACCTCAAAAAGCCACAACTTGACGTGGCAAAAATTTCACCCTTATTGAATCCACATTTACTCCGCCCCATCGAGCCTTAAAATCAATGTTCAAAAAATTTTTTTTAAATTTTTTGACCAAAAATACCACTGACGTCCACTTTTTACTTTTAAGTTTGACTTTATTCTTCAGGAATCTTAAAAATATATGTAAATATTTTTCTTTCGTGTTAATCAATATTCAGTAAAAAAATTTAAAAAACGAAACAATTTTTCCCTCGTAAAAATCAGCATCCATTTTCCGCACCTTTTTTAGCTTTTGAAAAATGTATGCGCCTAATTGCAAGTTACAATGCGTTTTTCTTCATCATGAAAAATTGATATCGACTGACGAGGGGAAGGGGAAGGGGTGATGATGGTAAATTGTCGTTATAGATTAAAATATTAATGCTAACAATGCTAATTTCATTTCACGGGAAACGGTTTCAATTTTTTTCCAGTTTTTCACCAAAAATAATGAACGACATGAAAAAAGTGATTTAAAAAAAAACTAAAAAAAAGAAGGGTATAAAAAAATAAGAAATTACCATTTAAATTCTCACATTGAGCAAGTAGATACATTAAATATTGCTTTCCTACAAATCAGATTTCTTTATTTTTCTTCCTTGAGAAATCTCCCACTCAAAAACTACTTCGAACCAATTTTTTCCAAAATCCGAGGTTAGCGCTTTTTTTAACCCACTGTAAAAATAAGAACCGACAACAAAAAAGTATCAGCTTTAAAATTCAAAAGTTCAATGATAGGAACTCATTAGGCCTTTTTGTGCTTTTTTGAGATTTTCTCACCAAAAAATTAGATAATCCAAATACCAGTGGAGGATCAATCCAATTTTTTTGATAAAGCAGAGAAAGGCCAAGCATTTGGGAAGAACGGGGGGAGGGGGGGGGGGTCAATCGAAAAAAAGTCGTGGAAAAATTTTGAAATTATTGTAACAATTTGTAGAATTGCAACAAAATTAAAAAAATTTTCAACAATTTTTTTAATTAGGGTTGGAAAAATGTTAAGAAAATTTCAATCTTAAAAAAAAATGTTTTCCAGCAGTGATTTCTTAAATGTGACCCGTGCAGGGACAGGGTACCTAAAGTCGGAAAACGGAATTTTGCACTAGAGTCAAAAAACGAAAAATGGTCAAATTTTTCAAAAAATTTTTTTTTTGCGTTTTTAAGTGGTGCAGACCTTTACGCAGCTGTTACCAAAATTTCACTTCGGAAAACCTACTACAACACGTCTAAATGACGTTCAAACCGACTGAGGAAAAGGTACCTAAAGTCGAAACGTTAAAAAAATCTGCATGTGCTGCAAAATGCGGTCTGTTGAAGGTAAGGGGAGCCTCGGGATTCTTCCAGACTAGAAAAATAAAGTAAAATACCCATAGATTTGTACCTACTGAGAAATACATAATTTCTGGAATATTTCTTTGTTGGACAATATTGGGTTATAAATGATCGAAAATGAATGTAAACGATTTCCTATTCTCCTAAGGTGATTTTCGACGTTAAAAACGAATTCCTCGTGAAATTTCAGTACAAAAAAGAAGTTCTGAGAGCTTTTTTGATAAGTTATACAGGATGAAAAAAAGGATTTCTCTTTGTAATGCAGCTTTTTTCAAAATTAAACTCATCATAATAGTCAATTTTTCATTTTTCTCTTCTCTTAAAGTAATTTTTGAAGTCAGAAACAAATTCCTCGCGAAATTTCAGTATTGGAAAGTAGTTTTGGCAGCTTTTTTGATGATTGATATATGAGAAACAAGAGTAAAAACTTAAAACGCGTTTTTCTCAGAATTTTGTTTTTATTAAATTCTTATTTTCTCAACTTCAAATGTCTCTATCTCGGCGAAAAATGGACCTTGGATGCTCATCAAGGTCTCAAAATGTTCCTCTTGGCCTCCTTCATAATTTTAGCTCAAAAACTCATTTTTGAAAATTCCGACTTTAGGTACCTTTTCCCTGCACGGGTCACAAATTTTTTCAACTTCATATTTTAAAACAAATTTTCCAACTCGAAATTTTTTTCAATAGTTTCAAAATTTGTCCTTAATTTTTTCAAAATAAAAATTTTTTTAGTTGGAAATTTCCAAACATTTTCCACTTTTAAATTTTTCAGAAAAAATTCAACTTCATGTTTTTCAAAATTTCTTTCAACTCAATGAATAATTTGAAGAAATTTTTTAAAATACCTCAATAAAAATACGAAAATGAAAAAAATTGAAAAAATCAAAGTTAAAAAAATTTTGAGACCATTTAAATTTGAAGAAATTTTACTTTTGAATAAATTTCAAAACTGGATATAATTTTGAAAAATAAATGCAATTAACCAAAAAAATTTGAACTCGGAATAAATATACAGCAGAATATAAAAATTCCACTTAAAATTATCTTTTGACTCCACTAATACATCAAATTCTATAAACAAGCTTTTAATTACTGCAATTAAAGATTCAACGAGAATCAAAATTTGGCTTATTTATACAAAAAACCTGTAATTTATCCAATTTTTTTGGAAAAAATATAGAAAATTGTTTGAAAATAACTGGTTGGGTCAAACTGTTTTTCAAAATGACCCTAGTCTACCTTGGTCCGCTTTTGTCCCCGCCACTGTAACCGCAATGTTTGTTATCAAAATGTTTTTTAAATTCACGATTCAAAAAGCCATTTTTTCGAACAAAAAATCCAAAATCTGGAAAATCAGCTGAAAATTGTAATTAGGCCTGAAATTCGGAATAATGGATAGAAACGTGTAGAAATCAATCCCATTTTAGCTTTTTTCAGGGGTATCCAAAATACAGAGTTTTAAAAAATGGCACAAGTAACCGAAATTGATAGGCTAAAAAAATGAGTGGATTTTCAACAAAAATAAAATAAAATCTAAACAAATAATTTTTAAAAACCTTCGCGAGACCAGGTCACTTTTGAAAAATAAACAGCCTGTATTTCAATGACTTTTAATCCTTAATTGGGTATAATTTTCAATATAGGTATTTAAACCTACCTACTTTAGGTACTCGTATTCTCAACTTCAAAGCAAACAAATGAGTACACTGAATAAACGATACCGCTTCTGTAAACCCATCATAACCCAACTACACTATATGTAAATATTAGGTAATAATTAGTCTCATTTATTTCGCTACCATCCTACACCTGTAATTCCTAATTACCATAACATCGCGGGTATTGAAAAGAGTACATCTGAAGCATACTAAAACGTAGGTAATTCTTTTCTCGCAACATGTTCCACTACTCTTCTAAGGTAAATACAAGCAACTTACATTTGCTCAGTTCCTTATTTCATTCTATCGACGAATTTCGACGTCGATAGCCGGATGAAGGAAGGAAGTAGCTAGAATACTAGTAAAAATCCCATTATCCCAGCTATCACCAACCGAGGTCTAACTCGTTGTTCACTTGACACAAATCTACCTCGATAACCGTTGTTATAGTATGTTGTGGCGATTTAACAAAGGCAACGCTTGAATCAGTTTCCTAATAGTTTTAATGGTGTAAAGTACATCTGAGTGCGATGACAATTAGAAATGATTATGTGCTGAAAATTGCTATACGCCGAACACGCCAGACACCTAACGGACTCCGGAGAAGAAGAGAAGAGTAAAAAAAAACTAGGGTGCACCGTGCACGACAGACTCAAACACCAAGGTGTAGCCGGCTTCCACTTACAAATATAATATTAACTAATAACGAAAAATATCTACACCTTGCCGAGTATCCGAGTATTTCTAATAATCGTGCGAATATTTTCCAAACTGCTCGTGAGCATTTTTAGAGTAAAATTATTTACTGATAAGAGATTTTTAAATAAAAGTATATCGTTGTATATTACAAGTACAGCCTAAGTTGTTTCTTTTATTGTTATGAGAAATTTCATCGTGACTTACATATTATTCGTCGTTGCTTTCGAATCTCTCGTACGGTTTCAAAGGCATATGCCACACGAATCCCTCCGGAGAGCACCTGAAACGAAAGTGTCGTTTTGAAAAAGAAAAAAAAAAACTTGGGTAGAAAAACGTTACCGACCATATTTAGATTACTGGAGCTAGATCAAAAGGATTTAATGAATGACCCCTTTCGGTACGCGTTAAAAAAAGATGATATTCAAAAATTTAATAAAATCTTAAGACAAGATCTCTACGAATCGAACGTTTACAAGCGCAATGAGTCAACAATAAAGTACTGCCAACTTTTATTATTATTTTTAATGAAAATGTCGTGTTATCGCGCCGATGCATGGATATTCATTAAAATCGTTTTACCAATGTGAATTACTAGCTCCTAAATTATTTTGACGTAAATGGGATTTCGACGATTCAAGTCCAAAATTTATTCCAAGTTCGAATTTTTTCAGCTGTGAATTTTTTCAATTTCATTAATTCTAAATTTTTTAAAAAAATTGTGTCGAATATTAAAATTTTTCCAACACTTTAAACTTTCATTTTCTCAATTTTTTGTTCAATTTCATATTTTTTTAAAATTTCTTCTAATTATTGAGTTGGAAGATCTTTTGAAAAACATGAAGTTGAATTTTGAAAAACAATTTCGAGTTGCAAAAATCTTTTTAAATAACAAGTTGAAAATTTGAAAACAAACTTCAAAAACTCAAAGTTGGGAAAATGACGAGAAAATTAAAAATAAAAAAAATTACAGTAGGAAAAAATTTTTAATCGGTAAAAATTTTAGTCAACTTCAATTTCTTCAATTTTTTTCAGCTTAATAGTTTTAAAAGATTTTTTGCAACTTTAACATTGCTTCGAATAAGTAATTTTAAAAATCTATCGTCATTTTTTTCAATTAGGTATATAAAATTTTTCCAATTTAAAATTTATTTAACATTTTTCAATTTAGAATTCTCAAAGAAATTTTAAATTTCACGTTTTATAAAAATTTTTCCACCTCAATAGATAAGCAGAAGAAATTTTCAAGAGTAATAAATACAGTATGATACAGAAGTCCTGTCCACTTGAAACACTCCTCAATATCTCAGAACTGAAAAGAGATACAAAGAGGGTTCAAACGACAATGTATTCCTGGCGACGAGGACCTTGAAGATCGATAATTATTGAGAAACCGGTTTGAGTCAAAAAATTGGGGCCTGGTTTTTTTATTGGAATAAAGTCTACACACTGACGCGATTAAAGTGTGGTATGTTTTATTTGAAACCGGCTCAGCAGTTTCGAACCAGTTGTCAATAATATTCAAAAAAGTGACTTCGTGACTTTTTTTGAGTAAAAAGTGACCAAAAATTCGATTTTTCGGGGGAAATTTTTTTACAATTTTTTTGGGGGAATTTTTTCTGTAGTTTTCTGCCAACATTTCAAAGATAAATCAACTGAAACGGCGCAAATAATTTCATTCCCGGTATCAAAACGAAATTCTATCAAAATTAGTAACTTTTAGTAACTTTTTTCGAACAAGAAGTAACCAAAAATTCAATTTTTAGATGGGGGGAGTGACAAACCCCCTAAAAAATTGACCTGCTATGATGCCTGAGATCATGGCCGGCGTTACTGCAGGTGCTGGCGTGCTAGAGCACCTACGGGTATTTTTCAACAGTTGCTGTAAAAAATCCCAAAATTCACACAAATTTTGAAACTTAATCACAACGGTACCAATCCCCCCCCCCTTTGTACGACAACTTCTTTCCATTGCAAAATGAAAAAAAAGTTATGGAACAAAAAATGACTCTCAATTCTCTACAACTTTTTTTTCAAACTTTTTTTCATATCTCCACTTTTTTGGATATTATTGACAACTGGTTCGAAATTGCTGAACCGGTTTCAAATAAAACACACCACATTTTAATCGCGTCAGTGTGTAGACTTTATTCTAATAAAAAAACCGGGCCCCAATTTTTTGGCCAAACCGGTTTCTCAATTTGTGGGCACCCTGTAGGAAGACTAGATTTTGTTAATCGATTTTCAAAGTCCTCGTCGCCAGGAATACAATCTGTTTGAACCGTCTTGATATCTCTTTTCAGTTCTGAGATGAGGAGTGTTTCAAATGAAAAAGACTTTCTGAGTGCCATATTACCAGGGGTGCGGTGACCCCCCCCTGAGTCAACGACGAGTGCCCCCCAATTTTTCAAGCATCCCCCAAAAAATTTCCAAGACCCCCGTGTGTCATAAAAAGTATGGGAAGGCGATCGTTCATCGGGGGGGGGGGGTCGATCAGCCAATCTGTGGGGGGGGGGGGGGTAAAACATATCTATCTCATTTCAGTTTTTTTAAACAGTTAGTTTCTTTTTTCTGTGTTTTTCTAGAAAATAAACATTTACTGCTTTTACGTTTTTTTTCTGTTATTTCAATTTTGAATATGTCATAAAAAGTATGGGGGTGTCGATCGGTCAATCTGGGGAGGGGGGTCAATCAAATTATCGGAGGTACTCTTTTTATTTGATTTTTGCTAATTATATTTCAATTTTTTCTTCAAAATTAAAATTTCTAATAATTTTTGTAATAAATTTTTATTTTTGACATTTTAATTCGCCCCCCAAATTTTCAACGACGAGTTGCTCGTCAAAAATATACCTTCGCCGCACCCCTGTCATATTACTGTAGGTAAATGAAATCGGGAAAAAAATTTTAAATCAAAACTTTGAAAAAAAATACGAATAATAATTTTTAAAACTGGATACAGTTTGATCTTACAGCATAAATAAAATTTGAACTTGTGCAGTTGAAATCCCTTTTACGTCAAAATGATTTAGGAGCTAGTATGTGAATCGCTGTAAATTACCTTCTTTTCTCCGATCCAAATCAAATATTCCATTAAACATACCTATTCCATATCGTTTTAAACATGGGACAAGAGCCGCGCGTCTTTCCAATAGGTACGAAGTGTGTCACTCATTCGTCTATGTTGGTTCCATCATTGAACCCGTACTCAATAATATCTCCATTGTAAACGTTTTTGTCATCTCGGAGGCTTTTTATTTTATAATTTTTCGTCGCCGAGATCAAATCTAACAGCACGCACTGCACGTCTAATATGCAATGTATCGAGTATGTGTGTTCCTTGTTGTAGCTGCCGAGATCGTTGGACCAGCGTTGATTTTCATAATTATACGTACCTACCTGAAAGCGATGAAAAAAACAAAAAAAATGTTAAATTGCACGTTTAAGGATCATTACAAAAATTATCTATATATTTAGGGACCTACGTATGTATAATTTTTAATATCATTATGTTCGATACCTTAGCTAATGGGTAAAATGAAAAAAATGAAAAATACACATATTCGTAGGTAGGTAAATCGAAGATGAGGCTTTCTCGCCAAATAATGCGTGTTTTACCTATACTACATCTAACCTACGTGTAGTGGTTTACGATTTTTTTTTAGAGTAAATTTCCAATACCGACCTACTCGTATAATGTAGTTTTTATTTATTCAACCTTTTTTTTTTCTATTTTAGTTACAAAATAAATCATGTGGTTGCGGTTAGACGTAGGTATATGCAATGTTAAATGTTATGCAATTGTTCTGTTTTTTTTTTCGGTATGAATCATAAATATGAACTTTACTATTTTCTTGAAACTATTATAAAGTGAATGTCGAGTGAAACCATTATCTTGGTCAACGATAATCGAAATTTGAGGTGTGTTTTTTTAGCATGCAGAGTTCTATTTTGAAATTATTGATACTAATTTTACCATATAACGTAGCGAGAGTTCTTTTTTTCGTTTATTTAGGTAACCTATCTAATTTTTATCACGAAGGAATGAAGAAGCTTGATATTGGATGATTTTTTTTTAATTATGAGAAAATTTGATATGGTAGAAATTTTTAATAGAATTAATTTTTTAAATTATGTTGTAATGTAAGTAAATGAAATGAAGATCAGATTTCACATCTAATATTTTTTTTGTTTACAAGGGACGATTCGATAGAGAAGAGTTGGCTTTTGGGCGGAGAATTCCCCCCCCCTTCATAAAAATATTCTCTAATATGTTCATGGACATAAACCATAAAGGAACATCTCAGTTTCAGGGGTCATCTTTGCAGTTTGAAAAATTCTTTCAAAAATCTATCTCTTTTTGATTTTGCTTAGCTCAATTTTCTGTTTTTTTTTTCAAACTAATTCATTTCGCATCATACATTGAACTTTTGATAGGAAAGGAACCCTGTTTTGATTTTTATCAAAAACCCTATGTCAAAAGTCTATTGATTTCTGGAAATTTCCCAGAACGAAACCAAAAATATCAAATAATAAATTTTAAAAAACAACCCATTTCCAGAAAAAAAGAATAAAAAAAATTTACCATTTTGAAAAAAAAAAACAAAAATGAACCCATTTTTACAAACATAAAAAACCAAGCCTTTTTCAGAAAGAAACACCAAAAAAAAAATAGTTTCTAGAAAAATCAAGCAATCCTGAGATCAAAAAATCAAGAAAATCAGTGAACCACGAATTTCAAAAAAATACAACCAATTTTCAGAGAAACATTGAAAATCCGTTCCGATGATCATCCCGGCCTAAAAAAGTAGGAAAATACGTGCGATTAATTCTGCGATGAAAATTCATCCCAAATTAATCGCAGCCTAAAAAATCTCGGAAAAAATAGAATTAATCGCAGCCCAAAAATGCTCGAAAACATCGTGGGATGATTTCCTTGGGATGAAACCCCAATTCAATGATCATCCCTGCCTCAAACACAAAAAAAATACATGCGAATTATTCTGCGAAGAAAATTCATCTCAAATTAACCACCGCACCGCCTAAAAATGCTCGTAAAATCGTGAGATGATTTTTTTGGAATGAAAATCCATTCCAATGATCATTCCGGCCTCAAAAACTAGTACTGCGATAATTGCACGTATTCTTTTCGTTTTTGAGCCTAGGAATGATCATTGGAATGGATTTTCATCCAAAAAAATCATCTTCTCACAAGTCACGAAAAACCCTGGAAAGCCCCGTATATTTCATTCAAGCCCCAATCCATGCCCAAGACCCGATGAATTTTTCAATTGAAAGCCCAACCCGAAACCTGAAACCCGAAAACAAAATCGTTCGGACCTGCACCCCTGGAGAAACACAAAATACCAAGCAATCTTCGGTAACCCTTCCCCCCCCCCCCACATTAAAAACACATCATTTCCAAAAAAAAAACTTTTCAAAACAACCATGAATTTTCAGAAAACCCCTGAAACCCCATACCATTTTCAAAAAAGCAAATAAGTCTAAAAAAATAAAAAATAAAACCATTGAACGCTTGAACCCCCCTCCCTCCCCCCCACTAAAAATTTTTTAGAGAAAACACGTAATTTTTGGAAATGAATGTCAAAAATAATCTCCAAGAAACAAAAAAAAATCAAAAATTTCCAGAAAAAACATTCGATTCAAAATATTAAAAAAACATTACCACTTAAAAAACTAGACCACTTCTTTAAAAAATTCAAAAACTTGAATATTATGATAAGTAAATCTGATATTTTCAAAAAAATCAAACCATTTTATAAAAAAAAGAAATAGTAGAATAATTTTCAAAAAATCAGAAATAAATTCAAAAATAATTTTAAGAAATTAAATTACTTATTTAAAAAAAACAAAACAAACAATTTCCAGGGAAAAAATCAAAAACCAAACCATTTCAAGACAAAAAATAAATTATACTGGAAAAGAAAAAAGAAACAAGAAAACCGATTCATTTTCAAAAGAAACATCAAAAACCTAGCTATTTGAATCGAAAATTCAAACATTTCAAGAAAAAAAGTAATTCTTGGAAAGAACCCCACAAAAAACAAGCTAAGAAAAACTAAAAAGGTTCAAGAAAAAAACAAACCTATTTTTTTCAAATCCAACCAATTCCAGTAAAACAGAAAAAAACAAGTTTTCAAAAAAAAGTAACTTTTTGAAAAAATTCAAAAAATTAACTATTCTCAAAAAAGTCAAGATATTCAGAAAACGAACCATTTTTACAAACTAAACCAAACAACCTAAACTATGTTTAGAAAATAATTCTCAAAAAATGAAGTCATTTTTACAAGAAAAAAAACTAAAGAACCAAAGAAATATTTTTTTTTTTAAATCAAGTCATTTTTATGAACGGTAAAAAGTTAGAAACAGAAACTTAAAACAACGTCATTTTTAAGGAAAATTATAGAAATTCAACTCATTTTGAAACATCAAGTTTTTCTCAGGAAATGAAATAAAAAACCAATTCTTTTTCAGAAAAGTGCCATTTTCAAAAAAAGTAACCAACAACCCAGAAAAATTTAGAAAATAGTATTAAAAAATTCAAAAAATTTTCAGAAAAAAAAAACAAATTAACCATAAACTTAGGATACAGAAAATGTAGGTATATTGGTGGGTTTTGGTTTTCGATTTTTTTTCAAATAAAATCAAAAGATATTACAGCACTTTTGAAAAAAAAACAATATATTTCCAGAAAAAAAAGAACCAACCCATTTTTAGAGGAAAGAAACACGAACCAAACTATGTTCAATGAAAAAAAAAACGAAAAAATGGAAATTTTCAGAAAAAACTTCATTCGCCCCATTCAATATTTTTGGATCATCTGTAATCTCTCTTCCTCTTTAACTTCAAAAAAGCTATACAAAGTAAGTAACCGTTTTCATTTATCGCCAACCTTTTGGGAAAAAATCAACCAACATTCAAACGAATCTAAATTTTCTTGCTGTGGAACTGCAAAAGGTGTCCAATTAATCCACCAAATCAAGATTACACAACGACATGCATCAGCTATAGTTGAATTAAGATCAGTAATGAAGTTTGAAAATGGCCATAAATGTCATCAGCATGCTGATCGTAAAAATAAACATCTTAAAGACTATTTTGATCGTACGTATTGGTATTACCCGGAAGCCAATGTCACATGTGATGACATGTACGGCAACATTGAACATAGGACACTCACCCTAAAAAGAATATAATAAAACCGTAACGAAGCGTGCGAGACGGTGTCATTTACCTTCTTTCAAACCAGATGAGTGATTGTGTAACCGTGTCTCTAATAATCGTGCAACCAAATTAATTGATTTGGCGCATCATACCTACAATTTTCTTATTAACATATATTGACCATTGAATGAAAAATCACCGATCATTTGTCCAGACTCGAAACGAGAGATGATAGAGGTACGAACCGTTAGTCTAATAACAACTGTACCAACTATCAATATCAGCGACAACTCGGACTCGTATTTATATCTAACGTAATTGAAATATGAGCTGAAATTTAAACTCCAGTCCGGAGATAATTTTTGGGCCATTACGCCAAATCGACCGTCGACGTTTGGACGAGTCATTAATTTATAAACTCTCTAATTTAGGTTAGTGATTCGTGAAAATGGCGCGAAATATTACCATGATATAAATAATTTTAAAAATGTAGACAAAATTATCGCCGGTTTATGATTTAAAGGTGAAGGTCGACAGGAATGTCGTGCGTATTTCAACGTCGAGGCCATTCGCACTAAGCCAAAGAGTGATTCGCATTTTAGACCACGAGTGTCGCATTCTTCGATTTCAAAAATGCCATCGGATTTTTTCCGAACACCTTCGCCGGACTCTGGACTATTTCTTCGACGGTTGGCAATAATTACCTGTAACAATACGGAAACGTTCTCTCATCATTTGAAAAAATTTTAATACCGAAGTTAAATATGAAGTCTACAAACGTTATTCTTGACTTTTATAACACATAGAATTTTTATTGTATACTTTTAGAGCGTCAAGTAACTCGAATATACGAGATCCCAATTAATAAATTACAATGTGTTCTGTTTAAGGCAGTTCACTTTGATCACGAGAAGAGTATAGAAAAAAACAACAATATACTTAATAACTTTTATGAATGAGTTTACTTACGAATTAAGTGAACATTTATATCATATAAATTGTTGCTCTTCGTCTTCGTCGATGCTAAAAAGATGAGAAAATTAAAACGTGAACGTCGTTTTAGACCGAACTTGAACTAGTAATTATTCGAATGAGAAGTAGATCATGTGAATATTTGCATAAAAAGTAGTGTGTTCTTTTCGTTGGTAAGTAAACTCAACTTTAATTTCTATAAATAAACTTGAAAACTGACTAATTTTTTAAGTATCCATAAACCTGAACCTAGTCAACTTACCTGAGAAAGAAGCAGCAACGAATTTCACGCCTTCGGTTAGTTATTGCGATCACGTAATAACGCTTCGTTGTAATTATAATAACGGCTTTGTTTTCGCGAAAATTCTCAAAGGAGAGTTCCTTTCATCGAATAAATCACCAAATAACTCGAAATTAGGAACTTCTACGAATTCGCACCAAAATAATTATTAATCACGTTGTATCTTTCTATCTTATCACTTATCACCACATTAGTCATCAGTGTTAGAAAATGACGAAAAAAATGTTCGACCAATAAGAAACCAAGAAATACTATAAACAAAAGCTGAGAACCAATGAAAATTCAGGAATTGAAAGAATTCGGTTTTTGATTTTTTTCGAGCAAAAATTTGAATTTTTATTTTACTCGAAGTATTTATTTTCGAAAAGCAACTCTTCGTTAAAGATATGAGAGGGAGGATCGACGGAGGATAGATTTTTTAAAGATAAATCGATGGAGATTGGAGATATCTAGATACTTACCTGTATGTGCGCGAATTGAAAAAAAAATTATCAATAAAAAAAATTACACATACAAGTTTTTCTTCCTCAGAACAAAATTTGTTCAATTTTCTCAGTACCATTTATCTATGTGATTGGTTTACTTTATTTTAGATTTTTTCATAGTCCCTTTAATTTTCAGGTTTATCTAACACTTTTTTAATCAAGTTTATGGAACACTTGTTCGTTGGACAAAATTCTTCAAGTTTTTTTCAAGTTTAACGTTTAACGAAATGCCAATACGTCAATTATAAAAATTTGAGGTAATCGATTTACAAAATTGAAATTTGATGTAAATATGCCCTATATTTGACCTCCCAAAACGATTGGATAAGGTTTCAAGACATTCTGGAGCCTCCAAAATATTTTTAAAATTTTCAGAATTGAAGTATGTACTTGAAGTTGAAGTTCATAGGTTCTCATGAGTCTACAAACGTGGATTACCAAAATTGGGGACCGAATTGATCAATTGTATTTTTTTTTAATTTGTAGGTAATATTTCAAAATCTTCCAATACCTACCTATGTAGAAAGTCCAAACTACTCGTATCTCAAAACTGTGGTAATGTGGTAATTCATGTTTTTTTGTGCTTAAGTTCATATGAACCATTTTTATGGAATTTTTCTTCAATATCGAAAAATTCTAAAAATTTTTGCAGCCTTCAAAACTTTTTGAAATCATTTTCAATTGATTTGGTAGGTCGATAATAAGGCATAACTTATATCAAATTTCAGCTTTTTATATTAATTAGATCGAATTTTTAAATTTGGTCTCTTTTTCAAAACCATGGAGTGATTTTAAATTTTTTTAAAGGCCAATTTCAAAAATTGAACTTTAACATTTGGAATTTAGGATAAGAAGTTTTTTTGTTTTTCGTTTCGAAAATTCTAACCAATCTCTAGTCCGGAAACAAATTCATGTTACTCGTGAAATAATATCGAAGTCTTCGAAACCATGTTCGGTCACCTAAATGGATTCCCCCTCCCCCTCAAAAAAATTATAATTCCCGCATTCTTACGTTTTCTTTTGCTTTTCTGAAAATCGGTTGTTGTGAAAATTAAACTGAAAAAATAAATTACAAAATTGATCAAATCAATGAAAATTAATAAAATTTAGTCAAAATTGAAAAAATCTGAGAAAGAAAAATAACACATTTTATTCAATGTTGCGAAAAAAAGGCCGAAAAACTGATTGAAAAAAATTGACGAAGAAAATATATACCTAAGAAATCCAAAGAAAAAAAATCATAAAGAATAGACATTTTGGCACTTATGCAAAAACGCAGAAAGCGTATGTACTGCAACATATTGAACTTCCAAAATTTTATTACTATAAAAACCTTACGAAAAAAATCTACAAAATTTTCCAATAGAATGTTGAAGATTATTTATTCAAAAAACGGAACACTAATCTCGTTACAACACTAAAAAAGATTTAAAAAATGAAACTCTCGTTTTCAACAACTACCTACCTATTATATACAGCCTATAACAGCGTAGAACAACCCCCACCCCTCCTCTCTGGTTAATTGTGTTTTTTTAAGAGATTACAAAAATCTTGAAAAATTCTCATGATGATGAGGGATTGGGGGAATCTATTAAAGAAATTGAGAGTGAAGAGGGAGCAGCTTATGACCAAGAGGTTCACCACACCTCAAAAAAATAATTAAAACTCTCACGGGGAAAATAAATATCAATGGACACATGTGTGTTTCAAGTTGCAGATTTTAAGTTGGAAGGCGATAAGCATCAATCAAATGCATGACGATCCACGACTATTCCTGACTTGGTTAAAATTTTCAAGTTGATAAGACGTTTTTAAATAGAAATTTTATAATTTGAAGGACATGGTTCCATTTATCTCGAAATAATTAAAAATAACCACTCGTTATCACCAGTTGAATAATTTACACCTAACCCTAACTGTAAGTGTAAGTACTCATTCTACACTCGATTTGTCATAGTGACGTAAAAAGAAAAACTACGGAGTCAGTTACAGTTAGAGATATGTAATCTTAAATTTTTATACTTTTCCCTAAATTGTAATTTTTTCTACTCCAAAAATTTTCAAATTTACATTACCGTAATTTTCTTAACTTGTTTTATTTTCATTTCATTCACGTTCAAAGTTTCTCAAAAGTTCAAAATTGTTTTTCAACTTCAAAATTTCCTATGTTCAGCCTTCAAAATTTGTTCAAAAAATTTTCTGCCCAAAAATGTACAGTTCAAAATTCAAATTTTTTTTTATTTAAAAAAAAATCAATTTTTTCAAAATTATTGTTTTTGGCTCCAAAATTTATCACAACTTGAATAAATTAAAGACACCAAAAAATTCTGTCAAGGTCAAGTGTCACTGTGTCAACTTATGATTAAAATTCAATTGTTAAATATATTCATTATTCATTTTCTAGCAGGTAGCAGATAATTTCTTTATTTCAAGTTTGGAAAAACTTGGAGAAAATTATGAAAATTCCAAATAAAAAACTTTTGAATGTTGAGAAAATCAAATTTGGACTCACTTGCTCGCTTGGTTTTTGGTTTCGATCTTGAACCTTGAACTAAAAAAATCTTCAAATTTTGTTTGAAAGAAAAAAAAATTATTTAAAAAATTTTTATTAAAATTTTATTTTTGAAAATTTTAATGCTCCACTTGAAGTGTGAATCCAATAATGCTGAAAATAGCTTAGGGTTTCGAGCACGTGTTGATAACGTCAAACGTTATCACTTATCAATTTATCAAAAACAACAAAATCGAATTTTTAGAAAATTATTTCTTGAAGTTTTGGGTATAAAGTGTAAAGTTTATTCATTTTCACTCAGATTTAAATCATTTTGGAAGTTATAAACATGCACTAATTCAATCTTCCTGATACAAGTTATTTATATGAGCGAAAACTTCTACATTTATGCATTTTGTAGAATCACCTTCAGCAATCGGTCAGTTTATCTTTATACCGCACCGGAATGGATTAGCAGTGAATTACTGCATAAATAATTGGTAAAAAGCTTTATTTTAGTCATATATACGTTCAAGTTGATTCAATTGCATTGAATTTTAACTTTTAAATCATATATTTTCAGAATGACTTCATCGGCAAGTATGATTTGAGAATTTATCCAACTCTGTTATCACGTCTCTCGTTTGGAAGCGTCTGTCATCATTGGCATTTGATGTAATTTCTATTGTTGTTTATTGTAAATTTCAGTCCTCGTGTGCTTTTCTCGAGTAGTTGGAAACTTCGTGAGTATTTCACTGAATCATGACGTTATGACTGAAATTTTATCGTTGATTTTATTGATTTCAAGTATTTCTTATCCTTTTTCATTTTTTTTCAGGAAAATTAGAAAAAACAGCATAATTTGAAGAATTATACCTCATATTGAAATTCAATTTGCCATTGAATTAGTACGTTTCAAACGCAGATAGATTGATCTAAGGATGAAGTAAACAGTCTTATTTTCGCTTGACATCACGACTGAAATTTCATCATTGATTTTATGTAAGAGTCGACATCAATTTGATTTATTTTAGTTTGAGTACTATTTGTTGTTCTTTTTTATTTTTTCTCGGTAGTTATTGAAATTAAAAAATGAGTTTTCATTATCGCACAAGTTCAGTTGGCGTTCTAACATTGCTTAATATTTCCAGTTATGCTCAAATTTTTTGAATAGTTATTGAATTCATTTTTCGAAATGATGAATTTTATTAGTTGGGCCTTTTCTGTTCAATGTATGAATTTGATAATGAAACATTCTTATTCGTGTTATAGTTTTATCTGTATTTTGTTACAGGAATCGAAATACTGAGTATTACAAAGTAGCCATCGATGTATCTCAAATTATACTGCGTTACCTGAAAATTTCTCATTTCTTCGACTAAATTCTTCAATTGCTTGCCGTATTCGATTTCTAAAAATAGATTTTCGCCCCAGCCCAAGGATGATTTCCATCGTACACAGCCATGGTCAGATTTCGAAACGATTATGCCACATGCGTAGAATTGGCGTAACAAAGATATTTTCCAACTCGCCAGGATATGCTGATTTTTCAAAGAAACTGTATTCTACGTACAACAGTAACACTATAACATTTTCCAGTTTGCGTAATTACGTTCAAATTTCGAACACTTCTTTCAACAGTATCCTAATGAAGATTCCCAGCACTCATTGGCAAGTTGATTTTCCCAAGAAATTGCATCACGAACGCGCCGATCGTGTAGCCGAGACATTTTCTGCATATCGAAGTCACTCTGAGTTTTCAAGGAAGCTATCTACCACGAGTAAAGATAGAGCTGATGAAATACGCAATCTGGTAGCAGAATGGGTACAGCGTTTCGATACTCTTGGCTCAGTTGACGCCAATGTAATTTCCGGTACCTTGAATACGTTGTCGAAGTTGGATATTATGGGTAAAAAATGGACTTCCGATGATCTAGAGTACTTCCAAGAACTAATCTTTCGATTGGCGAAAAGAGGAAACGAATGTCTGGATCCAAAAAATAGAGCGGTTAGATTCGGTTTTTTGCAAGTTGCTAATAGCTTGAACTCTTTGTCAAAATGGGATATGTGGAAGGATAATGTTTCTGAACGTGGAGATGTGATAAGATCATTTATCGATAGACTGATTAATCGTGGAAATTATTTATTAGATCCGAAGAATAAATCGGAAAATAAATTCACTTCTCAGACTGTTACTAATTGTTTATGCGCATTATCAAAGTGGAATGTAGATGATTTCCAAGGAGCTAGAGAATTTATCAATAGATTGATTAAAGAAGGCAGTTCGAGTATTTCCACATTTAACCCCTTAACCTTTTCTAATTGTTTAGACGCTTTATCTAAGTTTAACCTCAACGAATTCAAAGATGGCGCACGTTTCGCGGCGTTGTTGATGAAACGAGGTAGTTCGAAAATAGTCGATGATCCGATTTCTCAGAAAAATTCAACTATCAACGAATTCAGTTCTCTTAGTGTGGCCAAAACCTTAAACACGATGTCCAAATGGGAAATGGACGAATTACAAGGCTCCAAGGAGTTCATTCTTCAATTGATGAGTCGAGGAATCACTATGGCCGGTGAATTCAATTCTATGGAAATTGCTGTTTGTTTGAACGCATTGTCGAAGTGGAATATCACAGAATTACGGGAATCTACGATGTTCATCAACGAGCTAATAAAGCGAGGAAGTCTGATAATCGACGATTTCACTTCCCAAGGTATCTCCGTCAGTCTGAACGCTTTTTGCAAGTGGAATATTGATGATTTCATCGGCGCCAAAGAGTTTATTATTCGGCTAGTGAAAAAAGGAAATGGATTAGCTGGCAACTTTAATCCGCAACAGGTTGCAAACAGCTTGAATGCTGTATCTAAATGGAATTTCGACGAATTACCAGGAACGAGGGAGTTCGTTTTGGAGTTGATCAGGTGTGGTAACATGTCATCCGATAGGTTCTCTCCTGTGAATACTTGTGGCTGTTTAAATGCTCTGTCGAAGTGGAATGTTGAAGAATTAAATGGCGCCAAGGAATTCATCGCTCGGTTATTGAAGCGGGGCAATTCGACTGTCGACGGATTCGATTCTCAAAATATCAGTAACAGCTTGAACGCTTTGTCTAAATGGAATATCGACGAGTTCGAAAATTCCAAAGAGTTCATTACTAAATTGGTGAAACGAGGAATTTCCATTTCCGAAGGATTCAATGCTCAAGAAATAGGCAGCTCTTTGAACGCTCTGAGTAAGTGGAACATCGATGAATTTCCAGGAGCTAGGAATTTCGTCGTCCATATCATAAAAAAAACCAGTCCAATGGTAGGAAAATTCAATTCTCAAAGTGTGGCCAATTGTTTGAACGCCCTATCTAAATGGAATGTTGATCAGTTCGAAGGATCTGAGGAATTCATTGTGAAATTAGTGAAACGAGGCAGTTCTACAATCGGCGGATTTAATTCTCTGGGTATCGCCAACAGCTTAAACGCTCTGTCCAAATGGAACGTTGAAAAGTTAGACGGAGCCAAAGAATTTATCACGCTGCTGGTAAAACGAGGAAATTTGATATTCGATCAGTTCAGTTGTCAGAACATCTCCAACAGTCTGAATGCTCTTTGTAAAATGAATATCGATGAATTTCAAGGATCCAGAGAATTTATTGTTCGATTGATCGAACGAGGGCATTCAATCGCTGACGGATTCGATTCTCAAGAGATCTCGAATACCTTGAATGCTATGTCCAAATGGTACATTAACGATTTACAAGGAGCTAAAGAATTCATCACTGAATTAGTGCAATGTGGGAATTCTAAAGTTGAAGAATTCACTGCATTGGGCATTTCTAGCAGTTTGACTGCTCTGTCGAGATTCCAAATTGACGAATTTCAAGGATCTAAAGAATTTATCAATCGATTAACAGAACAAGGTGATCGAATTGTCGATCAATTCCAACCTCAAGAGATTTCTAATTGTTTGAATGCTCTGTCGAAATGGAATATTAAAGAACTCCTAGGATCCGAGAAATTTATCGTCGGGTTGATTAAAAAAGCCAGGTCAATGGTTGACCGATTCAATTCTCAAGAAATTGCCAACAGTTTGAACGCTCTATCGAAATGGAACATCGAAGAAATAGAAGGAGCTAAGGAATATATTCTTCAATTGACCGAAAAGGGTACCTCGGCGATTGGTACTTTCGATCATCCAAGTGTTGCCAATTCCTTAAAAGCTTTTTCCAAATGGAATATCGATGAAATAGAAGGAGCCAAAAAAATTATTGTTCAGTTGACCGAGCAAGGTACTTCGACAATTGATAATTTCGATTCTGTATCTGTTTCTATTGCCTTAAATGCCTTATCCAAATGGAATATCGACGAGTTTAAGGAAGCAAAGGAATTTATCAGTCTATTGGCAAACCGAGGCTGTTCTATAATAGATGAATTTGATTCTCTTGATATCTCCAGTTGCCTGAATGCTTTCTCAAAATGGAATATAAACGAATTACCAAATTCTCGGGAATTTATCGTTCGATTAGTGGCCCGAGGATGTTTGTTAGCTGATCAATTTGATCCTGGAAAGATTTCTGGTTGCTTGAATGCTCTCTCGAAGTGGAATATCGACGAATTTGATGGAGTCGAGGCTTTCGTTGTTCGTATGATATTACGAGGTAATTCAACAATAGATTATTTCGATTCGCGAAATATTTCTAAATGTTTGAATGCTCTGCATAAGTGGAATGCTAACAAAATACAAGGTGCAGAACAGTTCGAGGCAAGTTTATTGAAACATAAGAAATCGATACCCGATTACCCCGTCGATGAAAAAATACCTGACGTGAATTACCAGTGACCGAATAATTTCGAGCAACTTTATGCTGTGATATGTAGAAATTTATTAACTATAATGTGATTTTAATCACTTTCGTTATTCAATTGAACAAAGTATGATATACTTTCATTTTATCATACGAAAATGTTGGAAGGTTTTGTTTCATAAAATCAAAATGAAAAATATTTTTTCAAAAAAATCCTGTATTTTTAACTACCTAACCTACTTTTGTTTTAAAAATTGGAAGGAAAATATTTGGCATATCTTTTTCGAATTTCAACTAATCAATTTTTTTTGAATTTTGATTTGAATTTTTAAAAGTTTATCAAACGAGTTTCAATAATTGAGAGAAGGGAGGATTGATCTGAAATCTAAGGGACCTTAAAATTTGTTTTCAAATTCGAAAACTTTTGGAACTGGTGAGCGTCGGTAGGGAGAAGAGTATTCAAAAAGGGTGCATTTGAACTAGACGTTACATTATTTTTTTAGTTTTTGTTTTTGATCTGCTTAAAAAAGAGAATAACCTGATGCGATTAAAAAAATGTGATGAGGCGTTAAAAAAATAGAAATATGGTTCATAATTTTTCAATTTTTCAAAAATAAATTGCTAAATTCATTGCTGTAAAATTATTTCAAGCGATCTGTTTTTTTTAATTTTTATACTGTACGTTTTCGAGTTTGAGTAATAAAACAGAAGAAACGCTGTTTCAGATTCACAAAAATTATTTTTTTGGCAAACTGTATTCTACCTAAACTCTCCGTTTTTAAAAAATTGTTAAATGGTGAGGGATAGAAGAATGTGATTTCCAGTAAATTTTCTGGATACCTATTCATCCCACAATACTTGAATTTTTTTCTGCTCTGATGAAAATTGAAACTCGAGTTGTTTCAAGTCAGATTTAATTACACGTGAATATACAAGATATGATTTGAGAAAGAGAGCTTTTTAATACCTTTTTTGGTGAAATTAGATCTCTAAGGTCTATCCCTCTTTTCTTGAAATTTATTGCCAAGATATAATTAAGTTGATGTATTTTTAATGAATTTTGCTGAAACTGTTCAATTCTAAGACCTGTTTTTTTTTTCAATGTGAAATTGTTTCTATCTCTATGAGATAAACTTGTTCTTTTTTATTTGTAATTCTAGTAGACCTATCAGTATCATAATTTTTGAGAATTATGATCACATTGATCACGAGTCGTTCGATTGTTCATTTTAGTGATATCTGTTGTAATGATATTTAATCTACGTAGAAAATTGAAAATATTTGTTGTTCCTTTACTTCTAGTTTTTCACTGAAACATTGTTGTTTATTACACAGGGCGACAAAAAAATTTTTTTGCTCTGTTTCTGGGTTCTCATGCCGAAATTCTGTTTCTAGACATCAAAATACATCACCTTGCTCAATCCTGGCTTCTAAAGTTTGCTTTGGGGGGGTGGGGGGCCAAAAAACTGATTTTTCGAGGTCAATAAGCCTGAGCATTACAAAAAAAATTGAAAAATTTTTTTTTTGGACTAATCTTGTAGGAAATTTTACGGCGAATCCAATGCCGCAAACCGCAGACCCCCGTCTCTTTTTTAAAAAAAGTTACAGCTCATTCTTTCCAAAATTTTGTGAAAAAATCGCATTTTTTTGTTTTTTTTTTCGCAAAGAAGTGAAATTTGAGAGAAAAGTAAGGGTTTTAAGGCCATAATGACCATGGCAAGAGTTGTAGGAAATTTTACGGCGAATCGAATGCCGCAAACCGCGGACCTCTATCTCTTATTGAAAAAAAGTTACAGCTCATTCTTTACAAAATTCTGTGGAAAAAATCACATTTTTTGTGCCTTTTTCGCGAAAAAGTGAAATTTCAGAGAAAACTAAGGGTTTTAAGAATGAGCTGTAACTTTTTTTCAAAAAGAGATAGAGGTCCGCGGTTTGCGGCATTCGATTTGCCGTGAAATTTCCTACAACTCTCACCATGGTCATTATGGCCTTAAAATCCTAACTTTTCTCTCAAATTTCACTTCTTTGCGAAAAAAAAACAAAAAAATGCGATTTTTTCACAAAATTTTGGAAAGAATGAGCTGTAACTTTTTTAAAAAAAGAGATGGAGGTCTGCGGTTTGCGGCATTGGATTCGCCGTGAAATTTCCTACAAGATTAGTCCAAAAATTTTTTTTTCCAATTTTTTTTGTAATGCTCAGGCTTATTGACCTCGAAAAATCAGTTTTTTGGCCCCCCCACCCCCCAAAGCAAACTTTGGTCAAAAAAAATATTTTTTCCTTTATTAGTTACATAAAAGCAACCCAAATTTGGCAATGAGAACCCAAAAACAAAATTCGTGTCGCCCTGTGATTATTTGTAATAAAAAATTACGAATTAAAAAACTCAATTTTTTTATTTTTAGTGACCTTTGGTTCCACCCTTCTTTTGTATGATATTTTGTGAATCGTGGATTATTTACAGTAAAAGTAGTAAGAATAAATGTACTTACGTCAATTTTTAGTGTTGGGAATTCGGATGAATTATTTTTGATGTCTGCGAAAGTGTAAAAATACTTGAAAAAATTGGGTGTTCTTAATATAGAAGACAAATTTTTTTTTAATGTTACCAGATAAAATATTTAATTATTTTAAATTTTCCATAAAAAAATGATGAGAAAAAATTTATTATTACAAAATTTAAATAGAAGAAAAAATTATGTTACCACTCTGTTGCTCCACTTATTAGTTATAATTTCCAAAAATCCATAATCAACTTGCCATGTTATGTTTTTTTTCGAGAAATCGCAGACTCAGCGTCAGCATAGACTCAACTTTTTATTAATTATGCAATTTTAAAAATTAATTTTGTTAAACCGGGTACCATCAAAAAAATTGAGGTGAACATGTTGCCTACTTTGATAATTGAAGGGGCAAATGCTGCTTACCAAAAAATTGCATAATTTTTTTTTCAACAACGGGAATGGACAGTACTTTGAAAACTCAACAAATTTTAATCTTATGACTTTTGCCTAACTTCAAAATTAAAGGGGCTACAGAAAAAATAGTCTTAAAAAAATTCTAAAAAATTGAATCAATCAAGGGAATGGATAGTACGTTGAAAATTGGACAAATTTTGTTCCGAGAACTTTTTGCCTAACATGAAAAATGAAGGGGCTATGGGTCAATCAAAAATTCAAAATGGAAAAATTTGAAAATTTTTTGAATCCCACTTATTTTGAATGACCCATAGCCCCTTCGTTTTTCATGTTAGGCAAAAAGTTCTCGGAACAAAATTTGTCCAATTTTCAACGTACTATCCATTTCCTTGGTTGATTTATTCTTTAAAACAATTTTTTCTGTAGCCCCTTCAATTTTGAAGTTAGGCAAAAAGTCATACGATGAAAATTCGTTCAGTTTTCAAAATACTGTCCATTCGCGTTGCTGAAAAAAAATTTTACTCAATTTTTTTTAAAGCAGCATTTGCCCTTTTAATTATCAAAATAGGCAACATGTATGAAGTATGGACGTTCACTTATGGAACACCCTGTACTTCGAAGGTTCGAACTTTCAGGATTTTATCGCTGTAAAAACCCTTTGAAAAAAATTAACAAATCAATAAAATTACAAAAATTTATCCTACAACCAAACTGAAAATTTGTAAAGAAAAATTTATAAAAGTTGATTTAAAAATTGAACTAATTTTGTTGGAAATTTGCCCTTACCTTGAAAAAGAAAAGAAAACGCATCAACTGGTTTTTCAGAGATTACAAGAATCTTGAAAATGTTCTCACGTTGTGGAGGGAGTCTATTAAAGAAATGAGGTGAGGGGGCGAATTTTTGACCAAGGAGTTCTTCACTCCTTAAAAAAATAATTAAAACGCATAAGTCGAAAAATAAATATGTGAATATCAATGGACACATGTGTAGGTAGTTTAAGTAACAGATTTTAAGATAAGCGCCAATTAGGCGCATGACTATCCACAACTATTTCTGACTTGGTTAAAATGTTTTGAATTGATAGACTTTTTAAAATAAATAAGATATTGATAATTTGAAGGACTTTGTTCTATCCATAGTGAAATGAAAAACTAACCCACTCGTTTGCAATTACGTTGAATACCTACGTAATTAATCATATTTTATCATTTGGCGGAGTACAAACTACAAAGTCAATTAAGATAATAATTTCTTTGATTAAATTCTCACCCAGATAAGATATTTCTGACACACAAAACGAACACCAGATTAAAAAACGAATATAAATTTTTTTATTCAATAAAAAACAATATTTTGTATTTTATTACAAAAAATTATATCTTCGTTTAAAAAATTATCATACGCTTAAAACAATAAGAGTATCACAGCTGATAAAATCGGATTTTTACATTTTATAGTTATTATTATACCATACTAAACGAAACAAATTACAAAAAAAGGTAAAAAAAATAACCGAATTTTTGTAATCAACAAGAAAGCATACTGCTTATTTTTAAAATTAGAAAAAAAAACGCAACTTCTGATAGGATAAAACTTATGAAACGATTCGTACCAATTAAACAAAGATATGCATAGCTTAGGTACAATACACACGTAACAAACTAAAATAATCAACAAATTAATACCTACTTTTACTTCTATACCCGACGGTGATCGAGTATTTGTTCTAAAGTATTATTAAAAAATGCATCATATTGCGCTCCTAATCAAACTTAAATTATCACTGGTAAAAAAGATGAAACGAAAATTATAATACTCAATTTTATAATTAAATTTGAATAGATCCCGTGGATAATTTATAAGACTAGAGTCTATGACGAATGGGCTCCGAATACTGCAAACCCTGAAATCAAAAAAATCAAAAATAAACAGTTAGATAAGTAACGGTAAATTTAATACTAAGCACTAATAATCACAAATATTTTGTACAATTTTGTTAATAACAAATTCAGAGTCTTTTAGAACAGATTTTGTTTTTTTTTTCAAAAAACAACGTTCATGTTGATTTGAAACTTTTTTGATTTTTACATTTTTCATGTCATTTCAGTTTTTTTTTTCGATCAACTGAAGCGAAACTTGAAGAGAAATGAAAGATATTGAATCTAAAATAGGTGATGATTTTCTTCACTTTTTCAACTTTCGAAAAAAACATGCACATCTAAACGTCCCTTCCAAAACCATTTTCAAAAAAAAAATCAACAAACACTTTTGCAGATTTTGAATTTTTTGAACATAGCCAGATTTTCTGGTTTAGGAGAGAAATGAAGGTGGAGGGAAAGAGAGGAAGGTCAACGATTTTTTCAACTTTGCAGATAACCTTGATATGGGGTTTCAAAAAAATTTCAAAAGCTCGTGAAAATGGCCTCCTAATTACTTTCAAGAAATTAAAAAATATATATTTTCATTAACTCGATTAAAAATAAACAAAAATAAATGAGATAAAAAAATCAAAATTTAAATTAATTTTTTTACTTCAAAAAAAATTCAGGTAGTAAAAAATAAAAAAGTTTCATAAAAAAAATACAGGACTTTTCAACACTTTTTTATTAAGAGAGATACTTCGCTCTGCTAAACAAAATCAAACACCGGATTTTTCATTGAATTAAACCCCAGATTTTAAGGGGGTTTTGGTACATACTATCACTGCAAGAAAACTAGAAAAAATGGTGAGTTTTCAAAATCTATTTTAAGATTATTTTTGAGATGAAAAAAATTTGTGGACATTCATTAATAAGTATCCTCTATTTTTCATCAAGTTACATTTTAATTGACTGAAAAACTCTGGAGATGACTTGCAGAATTTAAAAATCAACTTTTTCAAAGACATGATTTGCCTATTTCATTTTTCTGGGACTTTTATTCACTTTTTGAAGTAATCAACGAATTTTAATGGATCCTAGCGAAAAATTGTTAAGAAATAACTTTAAGAAGTCGTAGCAATAATATGAGATTTTGTGGTCAATATTCAACTTTTCTTTTTACCCGGAAAATGGCAATAGCTTCAAATTTCAAAATATTGTTTCCTTGGCTTTTTGTTTATAACGAGTCGTTTTATCGTCATCAAAAATGAAAAAATCTTGATTTCTTGGAGACTGTCTCCTCTGGCCCTTCCTCTCACTACCGTTCGATCCGGCCTTGTTCATTCACTTTATGCCACGACTCAAAAATTTAAAATCATTTGAACTCATTTTATTGAAAAATTAATAAATTTAGTAAGAAATAAATTTTTAAAAATTAAATACTTCACTTTATTTCAATTCACACTCATATTAATTCGCTTGATAAAAATTCAACTTTCGTCCTTCGACTTCGATCAAATTTAAACTCAAAACAAACGCCCAATAATTTTTGTCCATATCTTTGAATAATTACTACCTTTTCTCGTCTGAACACTTTTATTGAAATATCTGCTACGCAATTTTAAAGATTAGAATTTTTTCAACATTATCCATTATTTTTCTCCTTCAAAGGGGAAATCTGCGCAATTTTTTCCTATAAAATTTGAACAATATCAAATTTTTTCCAAGTTTTGTGATTTTTTAAAAATAATTTTCATAATATTTAAACAATTTATAACAGATTTTGAACATTCTTTTTCAATATTTACAAATGAAAATTCCAAAAGTCCCAAACGGCAGTCAAATTTTGAGCTGAAACAAAAGCAAATCGTACATTATTAGAGAGCCCGACATTCAAAATTTTGAAGTTCATTTCTCAAATTTTGACGATTTTTTGAAAATTCAAATTTATCATCATCCTGCAAAATATAAAAATTTAATGTAATCAACAAAAATGGCTTAAATTTGGTATTTATACCCGATTTTCGACCATTCGAATCGATTGTAAGCGGTTTTGAAACTTTGGGAACCTCCGGAAAATTTTGGAATTCTCCAGCACTGAAGAAGAACCCATAAAAATAATCCGTATGAATTTCAGCACATAAAAACGCAGATTACGTACCCAAATTGGTGACCTACTTGATCCATTAAAGCACAATTTTCCATAATTTCCAACAATCGGTTTAAATCCATATTTTTTGATAGGTTTTTTTGCAAAATTAAGGACCTTCATGGAATCTGCCAACTTTCAGCATTTTTTACCTCTATGCAGGTGCTCGTTGTAAGGGAATTTTTCAATTTTTTCGAAAATTATTCTGCCAAAAATCTGGATTTGAACGGGAAGGAACAAGTTTTGGAAAATTGTGCTTCGAATGATCAAATTGGTCACCAACATGAGTAATCTGCGTTTTCAAGTGCTAAAATTTATATAGACCATTTTTATGGACTTTTCTTCGGTGCTGGAAGATTCCAAAATTTCCTAGAGGCTCTAAAATGTTTGAAAACCGGTTCCAATCGATTTGAGAGATCGAAAATAGGGTATCTACCAATTTTTAGCTTTTTATTTCGATGAGTACATTGCACTGTGCGCGTATTTTTCAATTTTTTCAAAAATTTTCATTGAAGAAAAATATAAATTTGAACCGGCAGTAACGAATTTTTGAAAAATCTGCTTCAATTGGCGAAATATGTCATTAATATGGGTAATCCGAGTTCATAGGTGCTCAAGTTCATATGAACCATTTTTATATAATTTTTTTCAATGTTGAAAATGCCAAAATTTCCTAAAAGCTCCAAAAAGTCTTGAAACTATTTCCAATCGATTCAGGAGGTCGAAGGTAGGGTATACACTAAAATTCAATTTTTTCGTTTTTTAGATCAAATTTTATTACTTTGCAGCGGTGATAAATTGAAATTTCGTCCCCCCAAGTCCAAAACCTGTCAAGTCCCAAAAACTCGAAAAATGAGTTATCGATAGTTTCGGGTTTGGATGGTCCTGCTGGATAATAACCACCAAAAATTTCCCTTCAAAGCCCTTAAATTGTTAAAAATACCGATTATCACAATCACACGTAAATTACAGCTTTCACATTACGTTTCAATCAATTTTCAATTCTTTTTTTGGAGGTTTTAGGCGGATTAATGTTGATTTGAAAACAATGGCACAAAAGGAAATTTTATAAAAATACCTTCCCTAACTCAGATGCGAATGTTTTTTCATTCTCCAGTAAAATTTACTGGAATGGATTTAGCAGGTTTTAGACTTACGACAACGATTTTCAAAAATTTGTCAAAATCCCAGAAATGAGAAAATAAATTTTGGATGTCAGGTTCTTGCATGACGTACTTTCGACATATTTTTGTTACGGTTCAAAATTTTACTGCAGGTTGAGAAACCTTCATTATAAGCATTTTTTTACAGAATATTACTACTTATTTCATTTTTTCAATATAATTAATTCATTCATTAGGATTTTGTGGTTCATCTAGTATAAAAATCATGACAAGTTGTCATTTGTTGATTGTTACCTACCAAAGGAACATTCGAAGGAATTACGAATTAATTGCTTCTTGCTTCGCATATCGCACCTGAAACAAAAAAGAAAAATACATTACTTCTCAAATCAGTCCTTCAAAAATAAATCCAATTGGGGGGAGGTTTGTGGGGGTGAAAAAATCGATTTTTTAAAGAATGCACAGAATAATCCGCCATGGGCAGATAAATATTAAAACCAACAATTAATTACCTCAATTTCAGTCAACCTATCACCCATAAAAATTGGAAATTCCAGAAAATAAATGATTTTAAATGGACTTCCGACAAAACTACTTTCTAAAAAGTTTACGACTGTGGTGAAATTGAGAGTTATTAAATACCGTTTTACTTTTGGCTCGCAATTTCACACAACTCTGAGCATTCATTTATCAATTTTTGGTAACGATAGAAAAAGTTGGAATTTTGATTTCATTCAGTGCAGCGAAATTGGAGACTGCCCAAAAATGAAGTTTCCATGTTTTCTGAATCTATACACTCATGATTTGCACACTGTACAAAAAAATTTGGTAAAATTTGAAAAAAGTGGTGGAAATGTGTTTTTCAGCCTTGGAAAGCTCGACCTTTTTTGGAAATTGAAATTTTTTCCTTTACAAGCTCTTTCCCAATAAATTACAATTTTCATGTTTTTGTTCAATTTTTTTCAAAACTACCGGACCGATTTTATTTTTATTTTTTTCATCATGTTCAGGAAAGTTTTCTTTGTAAATTAACAGGAGGGTTTTGGGATAAGTTATTTTTTTTATGTTGAATTGATTTATATAATACTGCATTGATTTTGAATGGATGGACGGAATTTTCGGAATAAACTCGGAATTTCCGTAAACCCTTCTGTTAAATTATAAAGAAAACTTCCCTGAACATAATAATAAAAAAAATTGAAAAAAATCAGTCTGGTAGTTTTGAAAAAAATACGACCAAAACCTGAGAAAACCAACGTATCGGGAAAGAGCTTTTAGAAGAAGAAATTTCAATTTTCAAAAAAAGTTGAGCTTTTCAGGGCTGAAAAACACATTTTCATCACTTTTTCCAAATTTTACTACATTTTCTTGTACGATGTGCAAATCATAAGTGAATAGGTTCAGAAAACATGGAAACTTTACTTTTGGGTAGTCTACAATTTTGTTGTAGATTCATTCCATGTCAACTCGACCAGATTTTGACATTGGGTCTTCCGATTTCGCCCAAAATTTTTTTACGGGTTCCCCTGAATGGTCTAATGAAGAAATCGCTGTCATTTCGATCCCAATCCGAGGGGGGGGGGTGGCCCTTGTAATTTTCGTACAATTGAGATTTTTTTGCGAAATGGCTCAACTTTGAAGATTTGTATCTTGAGATTGGTTAGATCCAAGATGAATCTGTTTATGCGGTTTTGTATCAAAAGGAGATTCAAAATTGGTAACCACATTTTGAAAAGTTCAAAGTTGAACTTTTGTGATGAAAGCTCACTTTCGTAATAAGTACAAAAGATGAGGGCTACCATGTAAAAATCTGAAAAAATTACAGCAAGGAAAACTTTTCATGTGTTTTTCAATTAATTACTTTTCAAGATGGGATCTCAACACCCCTAGGGTGCACAGAAGTCCTAAATTTTGGCCAAAATTCAAAAAAATGGAAAACGTGAAGTAATACATCGATTTCTACTAATTCAATGACGCTGAGTTCGAATATGTGCTTGGTTTTTTCATTTGACCCCTCTGAACCCCCCTATTAGCCCCTTGAAGAGATTAAAATTCAAAAAATGAATAATAACGTGTAACGTGTCGTTTGTTAGGTTTTTGAGAACGCTGAATTCAAATATTTGCTTATTTTTGGGATTTGGCCTTTTAGTGCCTCCCTAGCTCTCCAATTTTGAGAGAACGCATGCAAAAAAATGGAAATAACGTGTGGCATATCGATTTCTACTAATTCGGGGGTGCTAAGCTCGATTATCAACTTACTTTTTCGATCCACCTCCTCTGTGCCCCACCCTGACTTCCAAATTACTAAAAAATTAAAAAAATTATTTTTTTTTCTAAATGGAGGCTGGGGGCACTAAAGGGTCAAATCCCAAAAATCAGCAGATATTCGACTTAAAAGTTGAGCCATTTCGCAAAAAAATCTCAATTGTACGAAAATTACAAGGGTCACCCCGGCCAGTGGCATCGGAAGCTTTTTTTTGGGTGGGTGCAAAGTAAGTACAAAGGCTTGGAATACCAGAAGGATTTTTGGGGGAGGAGGCAAAAAAGAGCTTTTTTTTGCCTTGTTGTCTCAAATAGTTCAATTGTGATTTTGTTATGCCCGAGCGAAGCAAGGGCGAAGCTTTGAAAAAATTGTGTGTTTAATGCCCAAAAAAGGATTTTTTTCGTTGCTTTAATGCTTTCAAAATCTTTATCTGATGTCATTTAGAGGGGTGCAAATGATACTTTGTACCCCGCCAGAATTATTTTTTAGGGGAGGGTGCAGTGCACTCCTTGTACTCCATCTTTTACGACGCCACTGCCCCCATCCCCTGAAGGATTGGGCTCGAAATGACGGGCGATTTCTTCATTAGACCATCAAGGGAAACCTGTGATTGTCGGTTTTAATATTCATCTATTCCTGGCGGATCACTCTGTGCATTCTTCAAAAAATCGATTTTTTTCACCCCCCCCCCCCCCCACCACTCCGGTCAAAACTACCCCTACCTTTAAAATAATACTTACATCACAAGGTAGGTACTCGAGAATCTAACCCATCCAACCATTACTTCGTGCAATCGAAACAGAAGCAGGGCCTCTGGAAGCATTCATATTCAAACTGGTGGCTCCATAGTGGTCCACGAATCTCGGATAATTATTCCTCAGATCATTCGGCGAGTCGTTGGCCAACAACGATCGTAATCCAACGGCATTCGCTTGACCATTATTCCAGGTATCTTTAGCGACTTTTTTAACATTGTTATTCGTATTCACGTACGAATCGGGCTGAATGTTTTCGATATTTCCATTACTCGTGCTAAGCGGATGAGTTCCATTTAATCCATTCACATGAGAAACTTTCATATGCATATATGGCGAGTGCATGTGATAAGCAGGATTAACAGAATGATTAGCATCGGAAGCAGGACGATTTAAAAAATGATTGACTTCGTTTTGAGATCTGACTGATCGAATATTGGAACCAGGTTCGTTTGTCTGGATATTCATAACATTGTTGTTAGGATACGGTTTGATTTGTCCGTCGGAAAATATAAAACTATTGACTAATTCGTTAGAACTGGCCGGGTTGGGTTTCGATGAATTATTTGGCGCCGCAGAAACCGAATTCGATATGGTTCCGTTACGTTTCGAAGCCGGAGCATAGGTTTTCCACTTCCAGGCGTTAGCCTGCAGCTGTTGTTGCTGCTGCATCTGTTGATGTTGCTGTTGCTGCTGCAGCTGTTGCTGTTGCTGATGTTGTTGCTGTTGCTGTTGCTGCTGCTGTTGCTGCTGCTGTTGCTGTTGCTGTTGCTGCTGTTGTTGCTGCTGCTGTTGCTGCTGTTGTTGCTGTTGTTGCTGCTGCTGCTGCGGCTGCTGACAATTGGTAGAAGAAGAGCTAGAATCCACGACTTTACTCTCCTTTAAAAGGTTCAGAAGGAAAGATTCACGTTCTTGAACGGAGGTTACTTCTGGTTTGATATATCGATTAAAAGAAGCATTTTTTTCGTCAGTCGACGTCTCGTTAGAAGGCGTATTTTTCGTACGAATTATATTCTTATCGGAATCTGATAGGAAAAGCATGCTGAAGAATTCCGTTTTACAGTGTTTTTCGATGAACTGCACCAAGGTGATGCACCTATCACGAAAATCTTTCGATCTGAGCAGCTTGAAAACTCGTTCATCGTTAAATTTACTGTTCGTCAGCGACGTCTGTAGCAGAGTAATCAATCTTTTGAAAATGGTTCCTTTTTTGTAGAAATACGATACGCTGACGATCAATATTTTCAAAATACCTAAAAAGAAAAGTTGAAAGAGTAATTCGAAGTTATTATTGTCGAAAATCGCCATAATCGTTTCGAATTTTTCCTTCAACTTCAATTCATTTTCTTCCTGTTTTCTTTTTAGGTCTTGGAACGAGAGACATCTCCGCATCAGTTTTTCGGCGTCGGTTAAATCTTTATTGTTGGTGATTTCTTGCACCCTTTCGTTGTTGTTTTTAATATTTTCGGCGATACTTTGCAATATATCCGCAACGTTTCTAATTTTGGTTTGATTTTTAGAGGTGAAAAGTTTAGCGTAAAGGTCGCCGATTAGTTGAACATCGATATTAGAATTTCTAACCTGAGTGCTGGAGGAATCTGATTTAGCGACGTTAGCACCATTCGAAGAGGACGAATTTTTATGAGATGCAGAATTTCTGGAAGAACTCGATCCATTCCTGGGCAGGGGTTTCTGGATAATCGGTGGATCGTCGTCGATGAAAATAACGGTGGAGCCCAATTCGGCGGCTGTTTTGACTCGAATTTTACCAATTTTACTGTTGGCCGGCTGAGGTGCTGGTGTCTTTGACAAACTCGGCTCGGATTTTCGGATGGTTTCCAACGGATATCGAAGTTCGCCGGATTCGTGATCGGTTTTCTTAGGTACCGAGTACGTAGGCGGTACTTCTTTCGGAGCTTTTAGTATTTTTACTTCGGTCGTTGTGACTGGTTTTAATCTGTCGAGTAGAGCAGACTCTGATTCGTCCAGTGAAGATTTCGATTTGGAGGACGATTTTGAATATTTTTTCACTTTTACGACTTTATTCGTATCGTCGTAGGAATTTTTACGTTGAGTGTCGCTCGAGTTTTTCCGGACGTCGCTATTTCTGCGTTTGATTAGAGGTGTTTCCTCGTCGAGCAGCGCGGTGGGCAAATCATCCGAGATTTTCGAAGCAGTTGAGCCGTTTGCTCGGGTTCGACGAGTTTTCTTGGCCGGCGGGTAGGATATTCCGAAGAAATCGTCTTCTTCGTCGGAGAGGAAGTCGAAGGAAAGAAAGTGGTATTTTTTTTTCGCCTGTCGTTTGCGAGGTCTGAAAAACAAGCAAAAATAACCGAAATAGGTTAACGAATTGTTTGAAAATTACAATTTTGAAATGGTATGATGCATCGAAACGACAAAAAAGGGCGACACGACAGAAAAAATAATCGCACCTTCAAAATAAAAGATGTTCAGTCTAACGTAAGTAAAAAATATGGTAAAAAATTTCAGAACTCTTGGTTTTAAAAATTTCACAAATCTTCTCTCTCCTCCTTTCCTAATAAATCTCCATAACTAGGAAAATCATTCTGGAGGGGGGGGGGGATATTCTCGAACCGGTGGTCATACAATTTTAAACAAATTCACCCTCTCGGGGATTCTCACCTAATGAATGTACAAAATTAGAATGTTCATAAGAGAGGAGCGAAGAAAATAAACATTGGATCTTGACGAAAATTGGTGAAGTAGTTTACTTTGGGTAGGAGATCTCCCAAAAAATTTTGACCCCCCTCCCTCCAGCGCAAAGGGAGACGAAGCTAAGGGTCTCAAAAAAAGGTAATTTTCGAAAAAAAACGCGTTTCTATTTTTTTTGGTCACCTAATGAAATTTTTCAAAAAAATTTCATAGCAATGCTATCAACTAGGTATATTTTAATTACGCAATTTTTAGAAAATTCCAGTTGGCAGCAGTGCAATAAAAAGTAGCAAAGACAAAAAATTAATTGAAATTTTTTAGCACCGCAATAAAATTTTTTGAAAAATTTCATCAAAAACTATTGTAGGTGGCCAAAAAATAGATCGATTTTGAGACGTTTGAGTGAACGATTTGAATTTGGCAAAAATCAAACATTTCTCTACTTCAGATTTCAACAGATACGTTTATTTTCATTTTACACTAATATGGACAAAAAAAATTTCAAAATTTTTAGTCATAAAAATTGGGTCTAGAATGAACAACAAAATGTAATCGTTCGTTCGAATCGCAACTTCGCAACCTATCCAAGATAGCAAGGATGAAGAGCTAGCTAAATGCTAAAAGTTTAAAACGAAAAGCTGAAAGTCGATCAAACTTAGGCGACAAACCGAAAGTCCAAAGTTCAAAAGCTTTAAAAATAGCAAGCTAAAAGCTAGTCGAAAGCTTTTTCTTACAGATGTTATTTTTTCACTTTTGACTCGAAAATTTGAAACCGAAATCAACAATTTTTCTACCAATTTTTTTTTTCGATTCTCAGGATAGTTTCAATTTTTAATTTCCTTTTCTCCAGATATTTTTCAACTCTAAAAATCTTTCCTTAAAATATTTTTCAACTCTAAAATTTTTTCAATTAGAATAAAATTTTTACCAACTCTGAAATTTTCCCTCCAATTTTTTTTCAGGTGTAAAAATTTTTCAACTCTAGTATTTTTTCCAAAAATACATAGTTTTCATTTTTCAACTCTACAAATTTTTTCTCAAAATTAAATCTTTTCTCAAATTTTTTTCTCTAGAAATTTTTTCTAAGTTCATTTTTTACAGCTTTCGAAATTTTTTTCTCAAAAATCTATTTTTTCAGCTTATATGTTCTTCTCAAATTATTTTCCAGCTCAGAAATTTTTAGAATAAAAAAACATGGATTGAAAAACATTTGTTAAGAAATGTAATGTGAGAAAAATTCGAAAGAATGTCAAGTTTTTAAAAATATTAAGATAAAGGAACAGGATTTTACAGTTGAAAATTCAGATAAATTGAATGAAAAAAATTTAGCAAAAATGAAAATCGAAGAAATTGAAAAAAATCTTGTAGCTAAAAAAATTTTGAGGAAGAAAGTTTAGTGGAGGAAAAATTTATTATAGTCGAGAAAATTGATATTATGAGAAAAAATTTCAAAAGCTGAAAAATGTTGTTTAATAGGTTCGTTTGGGCGCTTCCAAAGATATGAAAAAAAGACATGAAATTCAGGATTTTTTTGTTTACTTTAACCAAAGGTGCGTTCTCACCAAATGCCAATGGTGTAAAATGTTCATTTTTTCGTAGTAAAAACCAGTGGTTACCTATCTTAATTTCTAAAACTTCGCCTCTTTTTATGTAAAATTGATAAAAATTGAAAGATGTTGTTTCATGCATTAATTGTTGAGCGTTTAAAAATTGGTTTAATCGACATTGAACAAATTCTATGAGAACTTATCATCGAAAACATGGTAATGTAATTTTACATTTGTATGAAGTCAATGGTAATGGGCGACTTTTGTTAGTGGAGAAGCACCTCGAAATTTTCTAAAAATCCTGAATTTCATATATTTTTTTCATATCTTTGGAAGCGCCCAAACAAACCTATTATCTTATTTATCGATTAAACATTAATTTCTGTCCGGAGGTGGTGTTGTGATTTATTAACAAAAATTGTGATGACGATTCATTTTGCCATTCAAAACGCGGATGTTCAAACAACCCAATTCGTCGTTTATACGCCTCTTATTGTCGTTATTATACTGGCTGTCTTTTCGGACCTTTTTTTGCCCCTTCAAAAATTTTTCCTTTTTTTAAAAAATAGAAAAAATAAAGTACCTGTTTTTGGGGGCCCCCCAACCCTTTGGGTTTAACGAGGAAACTCGGACGAAACCCCCGAGAAAATTTGGGCCCCTTTCATCCTTGCGCCCAAGTTTTCCCTGTCGTAAAAAAAAAATAAAAGGGAAAGGTGAGTGCTTTATGACGATTTTTTCTAAAAATTAAAAAAATTTTCCAGAAGTTGACCCAAAAAACATTAAAAAAAAGTACATATTTTAGATTGAACGTGTCGTTAAAGAGATAGATATTTGTAGATAGGACTAGTGAAATGCTTATACAGGGTGTCATGAAAATGGAGATAACTGGGCACCACTAAAAAAAGTTGGACGAACATGTTGCCTATCTTGATAATTGAAGGGGCAAATGCTGGTTTCTAAAAAATCACGTAAAAAGTTTTTTCAACCATGGGGATGGAAAGTGCTTTGAAAACTGAATAATTTTCCATCTCACGACTTTTTGCCTAAATTTAAAATTGAAGGGGCTGCGAAAAAATTGTTTATAAGAAATTCTAAAAAAAATAAATCAACCGAAGGAATGGATAGTACGTTGAAACCTGAACAAATCCTGTTCTGAAGAATTTTTGCCTGACATGGAAAATAAGGGAGCTACGAGTCATTCAAAATAGAGAAAATTTGTAAATTTTTTGAAGCCCACTTATTTTGAATGACTCGTAGCTCCCTTATTTTTCACGTTAGGCAAAAAGTCATCAGAACAAAATTTGTTCAGTTTTCAACGTACTATCCATTCCCTTCGTTGATTTATTTTTTAGAATTTCTTACAAACAATTTTTTTGTAGTTCCTTTAATTTTAAAGTTGGGCAAAAAGTCACGAGAGGAAATTGTTACACAATTTAATGCATATCAGAATTCCATTTAATCGAATTGTTATAAAAATTTCTCGAAATGTAACGAATATAAATCGAAGAAAATTATTCGCGAATCTTTTAGATCAGTTCAACATCGAAAACGAACTTCACGGATTACACTATATAAACAAACATTCAAAATAAAGACAAATTCACGAATTCGTGAGGGGTACGCATTATTATAAAATTAAAGTCGCGAAGTCGCAGAAAAACGATTACTTGACATTAAAAATATCGAGAGAAAAGAAAAGTAATGTAGTAAGGTGCGATTATCGAGGGGAGAATGATTGTCAAAATCCAAAAAAAACAAAACGAAAGGCAATGAATTATAATAAACAAACTAAATAGATAGCCGAATATTTTACCTAATTTTGAAGCCGTATATAAATTTAAGGATATGCTCTGCCTTGTTATCAGTGAAAATTGAAAGTAAATTCGGCATCAAAGTCTTGACGTCATCGCCGCACTACAATGCAAATATCAGTTCATGTACCAATTTGTGTACTTTTTCAAAAGGAGGATCGACGAAAAAATTAACATTGATTCTTATGGGAGTTCTATCGTTTTTTCAATTTTTCTCAGTTTTGATGTGTTGAATTTTTTATTTTTTGATAATTTTGACGAGTTAAGCTATCAAATTAGTCAAAATTGTCAAAACAAATAGAATTACACAAATCAGAAATGAAAAAAATTGGAAAAACTATAGCCCTCCCATAAGAATCAATGTTAATTTTTTCGCAATCCCCCTTTTGAAAAAGTACACAAACTGATAATGTGCATTCGTAGTAGTAAATGTGACGTCAGACTTTGAAGCCGAATTTAGGATCGGGAAATCTTAAGCATTATTGAAAAAAAAAATAAAAATGAAAAAATCGGAACAATAAAATCTCAAAATCTATAATGTTGTTCCGAAGCATAGGTACATATATTAAATTTCCAGAACAATTTTATTCAATAATGCTTAAGATATCCCGATTCTAAATTTTTCCACTGATAACAAGCTAGGACATACCCTTAACAAAAAAATCAAAATTTAATCTAGGAGGGAAATTCGACTGTTACAAAAGGGTATAGCAGGTTAAGAATGGTGTTTTGGCCTCGGAAAGGGATTTTGATGAAACCTACCCAAGTTCCTCAAATTTCGGATTTTTCATTTCAAATTTTCACATTTTCCTCGAATTAAACTATAAATTGGTAACATATTATGTTATCTATTTTGTAGAACCTGCCTAAATCCAAAATTATCTTCTTTTTTTTACATTTTTCGAAATCTGTGGGTAGATTAGGTACCATACATACATATAATTGACTTTTTACAAATTCCCGTACCTCTAAGCTGAGTGAATGGAGGAATTAGATGAAAATGAAATTGAACCAATTTTTCACGTTCTGTGCCATAAACCAGCTACTTAATATTTCGTTTCAGTTTTGATTGTGATAATATTGGTGGTATCTCTCAACCGCGTTTTTGGATGTAAAATTCAATGAGGGGGGGGGGAGAGAAAAAAGCAATTACGAAAAAGATGAGGGGGTCGGGTTAAAGCAATTACGAAAAAGATGAGGGGGTCGGGTTAAAGCTTGGGTATGAGACTCCGACAGTAAAGTAAGTATATATTAGAACTCTATCTTCCATTTTGTTTGTAATCATGTGAGGAGATAGATTAGAGCGTGGGGAGGGTTCAGATCAAAAAATGAAGTCAATATTCTAAGTTGGTTACCTCAAAATGGTGAGGAACAATGTCTTTGAAAATCAAACGAAATCGAAAGACTCGACTTAATTTTTGGTTCAAGTAGATGTAGAAGAATGGACGGTTAGCGTACGCGGTATTCTCAGTCGAATCTTCTTCAAACATAGCGCGCGCGAGCACTGTACTTTCCACCAGAGCGCCGTGGGAAATTGACATGAGCGCTCGGGCTCCGCATGACCGGTGGTCAGTTTTATTTTTTTTGACAATGTTGCACCAACTCAAACTCATTGAAACTTAGGTGATATAATCAACACTAAATAACACATTTTCTAAAAAAAAATGGCGACTGTACCTCTGAAACTTCTTTCCAAAATGGCCGCTTAAAGTTTTTAAAACACCTTAACTCGGCGAAAAATGGGTCAAAAATTTTGAAAAAATTTTTTTAGGGTTCCTCTAACCCTCTAGATTCAATTTAAAAAAACACGAAATTTTTATCTACATTTTGTGAAAAACGAAAAAATAAAGTTTAAAAAACACATTTTGGCCCCTCCTCCCGAAAATACTTGCTCTGGGGGTCCAAAATTTTTGTCAGAATTTTTTCTCATCATGACTCAACTTTTGGGGTAGGTTTCATCAAAATCCCTTTCCAAGGCCAAAACACCATACTTAACCTGGTATACCCTTTGTTCAGTTTTCAAAGATGCAAGGTAGAAGGCTGAAAATTCGAGAAAAAAATGGAGGGGTGGAAGGGTGGGGGGGGGGGGGTGTAAATTCAATTAAAAATTGAGAATTTATTATTTCAGAGGCGCTGGCGTATTCAGGGTATTTTCAATAGGCGGATGGCAGGTAATACAGGGAGGGGGAAGCAAAAGTCAGGTTGCAATATCGAAAGCTGCGCATGCGCTAGTTTCGTCGCTCTTGCACAAATTTACGGAACGTCGCCTAGCAACGGAGCTCTTTGTGACTGAGCATAATGAACCAAAACGTGCGTTTCCGGTTTTTTAATCCACGAAAACAAGTAGGCACCTTCGTAGTGAAAGCGTAAAAGACATAACATGAATGACGAAGTAGAAGTTTCGGCAGTAAAAAAGTTGAAAACTAAAGAATTTTATAGTTTATTCAAATTCTTCAGTTCTTCAACTTCATTTTCAAAAATTGTTCAACTTTTTTTAAATTTTGTAAAATTTTTCCTGTTATTTCTATACAAAAAAATATTTTTTTCGTTATACCCTCTCGCGAATCGCTAGAGTGCACAAACTCGCCTTTTACTCCCTCTATAACGAAAAATATCGTATTGTGAGGGAAATAACTCAAAATCGTCGAAAATCATCTATCTCCCTAGTTGCATAATATACTATTTTATGCTCAATATTTTATTTCCCCCCCCCCAATTTTTAAGTGTAAAGTACAAGTATTTAAATTTTTCGAGTTCTTAATCATTTTTTTTGAAGTTGAAAATTTTTAAAATGTGCCACTTTCCATAATCCTGCTAGAAATGCCTACATTTTAAAATTCAACAGAACTATTAAAAACAAATTCTTTGAAGAAAAAAAATGCAGCTCAGACAGCCTTGGCTACAGGGCTGAGAGAACAACAAAAAACAAAGAACAAAGAGAAAGAAGAGAGAGCCAAAAAGAACCAAAAATTTAAAGAAGGAAAACTAAACTAATTTTCAGATGTTTAAGTTTTAATGCAATTATAATTTGTAATTTTTAGTTGAAAAGTTCTTTTTCTCAAAGTTTCCTTATGTTTTTGTTTCGACTTCATAATTGCAATTATGCAACGAAACAAAACAAATTTATCAATAAAATACAAATATCTCTTACCAAAATACAAATAAAGATCAAAAATGAGAACAAGAAGACGAGAACGTTTTTTGAAGAACAAAAACAAACCGTTTTTTAAAAAACAAGAACAAGAATGGGAATGTGTAAACGAAAATAAAAAGAGGGAAAACCTAAAGAACCAACACCCAAGACAATCTTAGCACTTTTCCTTATTGATATTTTAACTTTGTTGTATATGTAGCGCGGGGGGGGGGGTGTCAACGTTAGCGCACGACCAAAAAACCAACACTCAAGACTATCTTAGCACTTTTCCTTATTGATATTTCAACTGTGTTGTATATGTAGCAGGGAGGGGGGCGTGTGTCAACGTTAGCGCACGAGTAGTGAGCCCTCCTCTCCCCCCATCCTTACCTACCCCTTCAACCTCATGTATAGGAAATCTCGGTCTGACAGTGTAATATTCTAGATTTTTTTTCTTTTTGCATTAATAAGTTCTGAAAATACATTTTTTTGGTACAAAAAATTATAATTTTGATGAATTTAATTTTAAATAATAGATTCATTGTTTTGTTCTAAGTAACTAATAATTAATTGAATTTTCATTTTCGGCAAATTGATACTCATAACAACATTCTGACATTGAAAAAAAGATTCATGTAATGGTTTTTGTGTGAGCATTTCAACTCAGTGATAAACATTTCACACTTTTGCATGTATTTTTGGTGAGATGACTCATTCATTACTTCTAACTCATTACCTTATCAAGACATCGTTGATCATCTTTTCCCGTAAAAATAATTTCAGTGACGCAACAAAACAGAGAAGAAAGGAAGGAAAAAATGGGAATTTTTACGCTGACATTTCCTGGTTCATTTATAGACCCTGTATGTTATGTTATGTTATTGATTCATGTAGTGTTAATATTTACAAATTGATAAATTTTTATGTAAAAATTTGTATTACAGTTTCCCCGCTTCATGTACCGACACAACACCACCCCTTGTTAGTCTCCTTTGTAATTAGGATATCACAATTACATTTCCCCCACCCTTTTGGGACTGGGCGGCTCTCAAAAAAAAAGTTGAATTGACTCAACTGAATTTTCATTCAACATTGTTGGGCGCCAGGGCTAGCAATGGTCGTTTGGCACATTTTCTTCGAAGGCTGAATGTGGGCAGAAGGGTAGTAAGTACATAGTAAGTACATGAGTAGCGGCTGGTTATCAAAACAACTTGGTAAAAATTCATCCTTCTGACAGTCTATGATCAAAATTTTTGAAAATTATAAAAAAGAACAAAAAAAATTTTATTAAAAAAAGTCCAGGAATGAATGTTCTTTTCATTAAATATCTACTGTACCCATTTGTCGTACGAGGAAATGTCCTACAAAAAGGTATATAAAAAGTATAACTCTCGAATCGGTACTCAACTCGATATTCGACACGGTACTCGATGAGTAGTTTAGTTATGAACTTTCAGAGAATACAAAATAAATTAAAATCAATTAAAACGCGAGAGGTATTCTGGTTATGTTGTATTATAGAAAAAGTATAAAGGTGCATGGTATATAACGAACTGAGAGGCGATTTAAAATAGGGTAGTATAAATAGTATGATATGGGTACATATTTTATGGTTATGTCATCATATAGGTGCTTTACATTACTTATAATGTTTCATCACATTATTTCATCAGCTTATGGATTATGCTTAGTTTACATAGCCCATCACCTAATTACTTTAATATATTTCATCATTTCCCATCGTTCAATGTCTCCTTAAACGGATACACGTGAACGTGGTTTTATTCTAGGAATTATATTTATTTTACAGAATATCTTACGACACCATTAAAAAAAACATTTACAAAAGAATAAAAAATCGATATTTCCGAACAAACTGGAACTTTTCTCCAGCCTAAAAAATTAAAAATATCGTTTTTCTCATTTCTTCCAACTCAGAATAAAAATGGTACTCCGAAATTTTTCAAGTTTGAATATTTTTTTATTTTTCTCAAATTATTCCATTCTTTATTTTTTTAGTGCAAAATTTCTCAAAAATACGAAATCGGTCATGTTTCAAATAAATTTTCAAGTTCGAATTTTCTTATTTGTAGTTTTTTCAAATTGTTTTATTTTTGATTATTTTTTTATGTCAAATTTTTTGAACGAAAATCTCCAAATCAAGCCTTATTTTTCCAATTGAAAATGGGACTTTGTGATCATTGAGAGGGGGGGGGGGCTTGATTTGCATGAAATGAAATTGATTCTGGTAAAGTGAGAGATGTGGTGCCAAAAGTTATTTTTACTCTCAACAGATGATGATTTCATCTGAGCTTATAAAAATGATTCGTTGAGTATCCCATACGAAATAATAAACCCGGATGCATTCAAAATACTGCACTTTAAATAAAATCGGATAATAAGCACTATGAATTTTGGTACACGACATGGTACTATGGAAAGATAATAATTAGCGAACATTACAGCCTGAAAGATTGAAATATAAAATAAAACCTCTTCTTGCGATTCTGAACCGCGTTCGTGGCTGCGAGAAATGCGAGAAATAGGAAGGGGAAAGGGATGAGCAAGGTGGTCTGCGATTGGCTGCTACGCTCACGTGAGGTGGTTCCATAGTCATAAAAAACATCCCTTTCTAACTGCGTAATACGAAATGGAAACGAAATAAACTACTTCGATGACAAAGGATCCATTAACAGTAAGATCCATTAGGTACGATAGGGAAACAATCGAAGAGAAAATTTTAATGGTTAACAAAGAGTTTGAATTAAAAAAGATCATAAATCAACCTCCCGATTTCACCTCCCTCGTAGCGAACACAGAGATGAATCGAGTGCCTACATGTGTATATAGGTACCTACCTACTTAACAATTCGCTACGTAGTACACTTATGTAATGTACACAGTACACACGTATGGGCGATTAAAATTGTTCAAATCTAATAGGAATCCTCCACTTCAAGCTCCTAACTGGTACTTGAAGAAAATAACTTGCAATGGATAGTTTCAGGTTTCGAAAATTTTACATTCAAGTTTCATACCTATAACGAAAGTATTGAAAATTTTAAATTCTGACTTTTTTTCTTTTTTGACACTTTGGAAACTCCTGAAAATCTTAGAAGTTGTAGTTGGCGCCCAATGTATTCTTTTTCGATACACATAATTATATCAATTTCACGAGCTCTAAATCTAGTTTGAAGTCTTATTTCATAGAAATGTTGACTCGGGGAATGAATTTTAGAATTTTGGTAACCACTGAAAAAGATTCAAAATTTGTGAGCCTGGATATAGAAACCACACTCAAGTGTCAAAAATTGGTTTTTGAGTTGAGGTTCTCCTTTAATTCTACTTCTTCTGAAAAGCCCAAAATCAGTGTCAACTTGAAAACCAATTTGTAATATCTAAGGATTCAATGAAATTAATGTTGAAATGTCATTGAATATGCATATTTTTCACCCAATTTTCGAAATCTTTTTCAACTCAATTTTGGAAATCTCCCAAAGCCGAAAAAGAAAACATTTAAGACCCAACAACGGACAATATTTGCCAGAGATGCTATTCCTTTTTCTGGATTACTTTCAAATTCATCGTTTTTAAGGTAAAAAATCAAACAATTACCTTTACCTATCACAATTTTTATTGGATTTCTGAAAATAATTACTGTCTCCCCCTAAAAAAAAAAATGAAGCAGAGGTTTTGGAGCCCTATTATACCCTTCCCCGCGGACGTTTTTCGGCAAGAATCCCTTATACCCAGACACTCCTTGAAAACATGGTGTCTAGTGCATATGAAAGATTGAAATTCTTTTCATTTCCTGGATTCTTCTTGCTATTTTTATGCAATTTTTCTTGCTTCAAATTTAGAATAGGTATGTGTAAATAATGAACGACTTGGTTAAGCGCCATAATCGAGGTATGTAGGAATGCAAGACAATAAAAAGTAGGTAAACATTAAGCAATGCATTATACACAATGACCTGTAGGTTAGGGTGCGGATTCATTCTATTATTCGGTATACTCTCCAGAGCTAAATAATCGATATTAAAGGTACCTATTTCGTGAAGTAATTAACACACGTATTTGATATTAACCGTGGTGCAAACCATCATATGACATTACCCAAAAAAGAACTCCGGTTTTATCCTCCTATTACAAAATTAAAGAGCAGAGTAAAATGTTTCAAGACTTATTTTTGTGGTAAAATCACTAAAATTCTTGATATTTTCTGGATTTTCTTGCCAGTAGACACCGTGTAAATTTTTTGAAAAAAAAAAATCAAAATTTGAAAGTCAAAGCACTACCTAATAAAAAAATCAGTTTTTTCGAAGAAATGAGTGACAGGGAGCAAGATGAAGTAAAATAGTAAGCTCTGCGTAAAGCTCAGAACACAATATAATCAAGCAAGAGTTTGGATAGTCCTATGAATGCATCAGAAAGCTGGAACTCAAGTATAAATGAACTGTTCAAAAAGTGATAGCAATACGTCTACTGGATCTCAAAAACGAATTTTTTTTGAAAATTTCTAGTTTTTTTCCCCATTCTTATACAATTTTTCTTGCTTCAAATTTGTCCAAAAGATCGCCCAGGAAGAGCAAATCGTTGAAAATTCTCGCTTTTTAAAGTAAAATTTTTACAATTCTTGCCATTTTCCGATTTTCTCGCCACGGAGGTAAAATTCCTGCTGATTTCTGGTTTTTCTCGTTTTTCTTGCCAATAGTCACCCCAGGTAGGTGATTATTTGAAGATTTTCTCTTCAACAATCTCGTAATGGACTAAATGATACAAAGCTTATACGAAACTGCTACTTGACAATGGACGTTTGAGAACAAAAAGAATATACACTGCGGATAAGCTCGTTTTCAACGCATTAGGATGTCTACTATCGAGTGTCTAGCCAACGTTACTCTCTTTTGTGCTTCAAAACCAGTTCTTTCATTTAATCACCACAGAAGTAAGTGGTACCTAAATGGTTTCGTAAATAGTAGCTGTGCGAGACAAAGGAGAGAGAGGCACAGGTTTCCTTTAGGTAGGTGTTTGAATGAATACGAGTTGTTTAAAATCGGTTTCTCATACTTCTGTAGTCACCTATTCCTCTAAATGGAAGGGTCGCCACTACATATGCCTGGACTCAGGAATGTATGTAGGAGTTGCGATAAAATACAGCAAACGCTCCTTATAACCCTCGTCAAAGGACCGGAAAAAATAGCAGTATATGCAGAATCGTGTTTTAGGTGAATTCTCTTTTCTTAATTCTTACACTTTTTGAGTGTTATAAAAAAATTCACTCAGAAGTTTACCAAAATGAAGGAGATTATTTGAAATTTCAGTAGCATTTTCTGTCATTTTAATGAAGTGAACAAATTTTTTATGGATTTTAAGATATTTCCAGCATATTTTGAGTATTAAAATTACATTGAAATAATTTTTTAAACATTTTATGCATCATGACTTGAATTTTCTGGCAATTTTACGAAATCTGAGACATTTTCAGGATGAAATTGGACAATTTCCGATAAATGCTATACAAAATCTGACTTCTGGAGAGCGTTATTTTGAGATTAATTTTACATTGGTTGAATGGCACTCGTTTAGGAACGATCGAGAATTAGTTTTCACAAACTTGACTCTCGTTTCTTTTTTGTGGCTGGGGTCCACTCCACCACCCACCCCCACCCCATGAAGTCATGAATTTACGGCAAAAATGCTTTTTTGAAGCATTAAAATTCCAATTTTCACAAAGCTTCTTCTTCATATTGCTCGGGTATAAACAATATCACAATTACATATGAACTATTTGAGGCACTGCACGAAAAAAGGCTCGCCTTTTCTCCAGCAGGCCTGTGAGAACATCAAAAAACAAAGAACCGAAAATGAAAATACCAAAAATTTAAAGAACAAGAACTAACTTTGAGAACATTAAAAGAATGGAAGAACAAAGAACAACAGTATTACAGGGATGCGAAACCTATATTTTTTAAATTTGGGTTAACGGTTCAGGTTATTATTTTTTTGAATGGGTTATTGATTATGGTTTGCTTGAAAGATTTGGGTTATGGGTTATGGCTATAGGTTACAGGTCAGAGGTCACAGTTATTAGGATTACACCATCAGAAAAACTACATTTTTCATTTTTGTAATACATTTTTTCTTCACGAATCGCATGTTACTTGACTATGACATCAGAATTTAAAGCTAAATTTTTGAGGATTTAAGCAATTGGACTTTTTATTTAAAAATTAAAACGTGAAAAAGTGTTGTAAAATGAGAGAAAACACTGAAAAAGGGAGGAAAACATGGGGAAAATGGGAAAACACAATAGAAAGGGTAAAACCATACCTGTAACCCAAATAAATTTAAAGGTAACAGGTTACGGTTATTTTTGTTCAATTTTATTTCAGTTATAGGTTATCGGGTTTTTATTTTGGTTATGGGTTACAGTTATTTTTCAAACCAAAAATAAGGGTTATTTAGGGGTTACAATTAAGGTTACAGTTATGGTTTGGGTTTGCACCCCTGGACAATGATGAAAGAACAAGAATACGAACAATAATTCTTGGGTTCCTTCTTGTTTCTTCTCTTTTAAATTTTTATTCGGCGTGAAAGATTGATGAATCCAATTAAATCCTTCAAAATACGATAGATTTGAACTTCAATGGGAAAATCAGAACATTCAATTTCAGGCTTGGGAGAACAACAAAGAAGAAAGAACAAATGACCAAAAATTTAAAGAACAAGAGCAATTTTTGAAGAACAAGAACAAGAATAAAATTTGAGAACGAAGATCATGTGGAAAACCAAAGAACCAGAATGAGAACCAAAATTCCATTATTATCACAGTCCTCCTTTCAGAATCGACATGAATCTAGTGAAAACCAATAAAAATTACCACTGCTGTGGCATCATAAATAATTTCAGCACTCGAGATTTGTATATCATTATCCAATCTCATAAATGATGTATTGGAGGGTTGCACTTGAATGTAGCATGTTATGGGTGTAATGATCTAAATATGAACTATGTTGAGTTAAAAGCAACCAAATCGCACACCCAGTGCAATAACACCACATCTCAAAAAAAATTGACCCTCATACTTTTTTCTGAAATGGGCTTAGGTATCTTTGATTAGTTTTCAATTTAAACCAAAAATAAGAAAGTTGATTTATTTTGAGATGTGGTGTTATTGCACTGGAGGTGCGAAATGAGTGAAGTGGCATCAAAAATGTAACTAAAAAATTGACTTGAACGTACAATAACTTTGAAAAAAGTTGAAGAAGGCATTGACAATTTAATTTGAAGTGGCCGAATCTACCGGAAGTTATTGGAACTAAGAAATTATACACAGACTGAGGGTGATACCATACATTAGAATATATGGAGGAAATCAGTGATGGGCCGCTCAGCACTCATGAGCGCGTGCTCATGAATGCTCAAGGATTTTTGAGTGATTGTGAGTGGAGGGTGAAATTTTGTTTCAAGGGCGGAGCGTAAAATTCATACTGAGCGCTATGAGGGTAGCGCTCAGCTGTGCTCAAAAATTCTGTTCTAGGAAATAGAATGGAAAAAAATTCGAAATTGTTGGTCATGTTTTGGGCTTTTAGGAAACCTCAATGTGGGAAAAATGGCAAATTTTCAATTTTTGAAGGTCTATTTTCGCAAAAAAATGTTGCCTCGCTTCGCTCAAGCTCAACAAATTGATTTTTTATTATTTTTTTTAGAGATGTGTGCCGCCGAAAAAATACGCCGCCGCCGCCAATTTTTCTTGGTTTTTGGCTGCCGCCGCCGCCGCCGAGTAAATTTACCAGCGCCGCTGATTTCTATCTCGGCGGAGTATCGGTGTAAGGGAAGTTTCCCCCTCAAAAAAGACGAAAAATGGCCGCTTTTCAATTATAATTTTTCAAAACGTAATTTTTATGAAAATTGTCGCCCTCGCTTCGCTCGGGCAACATTTTAACCTCCTTTTAAAAATAATATCACTTTCCAATTCATTTCAAAAACTGATTTTAAAGGCAAAAAATAATGACGCACAGTGGGGCAGAATGAAATTTAGCGCGTCAAAAATCTAATTTTTGGGTAAAGTGGTGTTTTTTGATACACTGAATCCATTTTTTGCATTTTTTTTTCAAAAGTCATGCAACCCCCCTTCCCACCCCCAGGGAAGAAAAATTCAAATTCTTTCATAAAATCGTGTTTGGTGTCAAAATTATAGTATTTTGATCCGCTGAATCCAATTTTCGCATTACTTTTTTTTCAAAGGTTCCGCAACCCCCTCCTTCGAGGATGCGGTGATGAAAAATACCCCATTTTGCTGATAAAAATGGGCCAAATTATGCCCAAGGGGGGACATTGGGGGAAAAGTTGTTCATCAATACTTGAAGTACATGCCTAAAGTAGTTGAATGCCGCAAGAAACATCTTGGACAGGATTGGACCGGAAAAGTTGATGACCATAACATATGACGAATTTAGCATAAAATTGTACTTAATTCTTCTCCATTTTGCTCAAATCCACATCATGTAATTGAAAAAATAAAAAAACCACACGATAGCTGATGAAATTCTCTTTCTAACGATATATTAGAGTTCATCAATACAACAAAACCATCATGCGCTAATATTCGACAAGTAAAGATACAATATTATCTTGTTTACAATGTAACAGGCAACGTCTTATCTTCAGTGGCGCCACGCTAATAAGATGATGAGGAACAGTCATAAAATTCAGGGGAAGTAATAGTTAGGGTATCTTCGACATGTGGCCAAAATTTGGCCGCAATCGAGAAACTTTTTTTTTTTGATTTTTGACGCGCTGATTTTCATTTTGCCCCACTGTGTGACGCCGCCGAAATCGCCGCCGCCAAACTCACTCGGCGGCGCGCCGAGAACGCCGCCGCCGCCATAAAATTTTAGAAGCTCGCCGCCGCCGTCGATTTTGCCTCGGCGCACATCTCTAGTTTTTTTTATGAATAAGCGTATGTAATGAGCGTATGTAATGAGCGCGAGCGGTCTGAGAGCGAGAGCGTAAAAAAACTCATTGAGCGGAGCACTGAAATCATGCATGAGCGTGAGTGGAGCGTGAGCGCAGAAAACCTTGAGCGGCCCAACACTGGAGGAAATGAGGTTTTTATGATTTTCAAGAAAAACTGTAGGTTTAGATGAAATTTAATAAATCTACAATCTATAGAGAATTTCAATAGCTTCAATTTATGTCCTAACAAAATTTTTCCAAAATCCCACTGTTTTCCATCGAAATCCAAAAACATATATTTTCCCATATAAATCATGTTAAGTTAAAGGCGACCAAGCGACATCAAAAATTTCATCAAAAAACCGAATTGAAAGTAGGATAACTTTTAAATAGTTGAAGAAGGGATAAAAAGTAAGAGAAATGTGAACTGGAAACATTAATCTATCAATAATTTACGTGCTCAGAAGCTTATTCTGTATTAGGTACCAGTGAGAAATACGTTAAAATCTTAGCACTTCCAAATTTGTCGCTTGGTCTCTTTTCACTCAACACAGTACATATATGCAATGTACGCTATACCCCTCGACTTTAGCGCTTCCCATGAGCATCAAATTGTCAATAATAAGTATAAGAAATATGAACTTTGATAACATTATTCTATCAGTAATTTACATGTTCAGTAGTTTATTCTGTGTCACCAGTGAGAAATACACTAAAATTTTGGCACTTCCAAATTTGTCTGTTGGTCCCTTTCAACTCAACTGAGTTCATATCTCCTCAACCGCCTCAACACTCTTAATACATCGCACCTCCAGTCATCTAAAAATAAATAAACTTTTTTATTTTTAGTGTAAATCGAAAACTAATCAAAGATGAACATGTTTCAGAAAAAAATATGACAAATTTTTTTGAGATGTGGTGTTATTGCACTGAAGTTGCGTTATATACACAAGGCCTGGAAGTTGGCAAAATGATGTCGCAAACGTGGTAATTCAAATTTTTTTCTGGATTTCGCTCAATTCACATTAATTCTGAACATTTTTATCTGTGTTTACATTTTTTGCGCATGCGCAGAAAGGCATGCGCAGAAAGAAGTAAACAAAACTGAAAATGTTGTGAACTTAATGAAAACTTGTGAATAACCTATCAAAAAGCTTTAAAAATTACCACGTTTTTTGATGTCATAATTTCAGCACTCAAGCCTTGTATATAGGAGGCTTTACAGCAGATCAGATTTATTCATTCCAAACAGATTTTGATCGATCTTTTTATCACCCTACTAAAATTATACGGCTATTATTTGATGATGAAACAAATGGCGAAACACTTTCTCACCAGTAATTTTGGAATTTAAATGAACAATTTTGCACGTCCTTTGTTAATTTACACATAATTTACATAAAATTGACACCTAATTTAGGTTCATAAAATGTACAAGCTGAACCCAGCCCTAATTAATGAACTTGTAGCACCTAAAATTAGGACTGATAAAATTTAAATAGAATCACATTTTGAACCAGAACTGACATCTTTTTATTATTTGACCTTCACGTGCTGATATCAATAACTCCAAGTTTCAAGGTCAATCATGAGTTAGGAATCAGAACTTATTACAAAAAGGGAGCCAATCGGTCTAAAAGTTTTAATCTCTTTCCAAAATAATCAATGATGTAACATTCAAATTCAAAAAAAAATATCCAACCAATTACACACAAAAATCAACCCAAAGATGATATTCAACAATAACGAGTAAGAATAACCACTTTTGAATTCAAGAAAATACCCAATCAGTACTCACCTAAATAAACTTACTCGAAGATGAAGTCGAGCTATAACAAGTAAGCACAACCTCCACCATGAACATACAGCAGTAAAATGAACTTCACAACAACTTATAGTACACACAACCTTCTCCGCGAACTTATGAAATTCAAATGAACCACGGAACTCTTGAAAATAGAATGTATGCAGAAGAGCGGGCAGTCAGACGTCAGGCACACTGAACATACAAGAAGGAATTGCCTGTGATGCGCGCGCACGAATGTATTTCATTATTCCATAACCTTGGACGGTACAGTCCCGACAAAAAACACTTTAAAAACGGAAAGATAATCGCTGCTAGTTGTACAGTTGCATCGTCGCGTTGGCACGTTACCATGCCACCAACGGACCACCACCACCATGTGGATCGTCTCATAGGGTACCACAGTCTCGTTTCACTTCAGGTACTGTGAAGATGAGAGAGAAGAGAAACAGCGAAACTCCATTATTCTACTCGTAATACATCCCATGAGATCATATACACATAGAATGTCGAATTCTACCTTTTTAAAATTCATTTTTCATAAATTTTTTTCAACCATTCTCTCAAACATCGCAGCAATTAAATTTTAATGGAAATGCAGAAAAATAATATAATATACTTAATCTGATAAAAATTATGGTGTTTTTTTCATAGTGTTAAAAAGCTTGGCACTAGCAGTAAAATCCGATACAATAGGCTATGTTTTTGACAATAATTATTTCTACGCAAACCTAACTGTTTGACGTACATACGGAGCTAAAACAATCATGAATCACTAAACAAACAGACATCAGTATACAAGTTGTGTCGAAATTTTTTCATTTTACACAATTTTTCTTTCAAGAAACATCCATTTCACCGCGACTGGTGGGAAGGTGAAGATAATTGCAAAGAAATTCACCATATTGTGCAATAAAAATTTGTCAATGGGAAAATATTCGCTTTCAAGGTGGTTGAAATATTTTTTCAAAACAAAAAGTTCAAAAATGAATTCATTTGGGTATTAGTGCTTCATCATTTTTGACAATCAACTGGTAACGAAAACAAAAAAGATATGCTTAATGTAGAGATGGTGAAACAATACGTACTGCCATTTTTGGCAATATCAAAAACAATGTAATTTATGAATATTGCTAACGCCAAACGCGATTTCAAGTTTTAAAATTCTGATACTATTTTTTTTTCAGTGTATTTATAAAAAAAAAAAAAAAACAATTTACCTGCAAGTAATTAACCTGAATTACATTCCGCAATTTAGAATGTACGCCCCCTCCCCCCTGATTTCATTTTTCAATTTATGGTTTGTATAGCTACGCCGTGCAAACGAAAATGAAATAAAACAAAAAAATTAATTTTTTTAAAAATGAAAGAAATTAAATCAAAAGTCGTAATAAAAATGTAACTTTTTTATTTTGATAGAAGAACATGTTTTTGTTTAGACGCAGTGTTTCCTTGTTTTTAATTTTTAAAAACGAAATTTAGGGAAATTTTCAAAAAAACTTCAATTTTCTCCAGTTTTTGAAGGAAAATTTGACAGTCATAATAAAATTGTTGGGATTTCAATAAAAGGCTGAAGATGAAAAAGTGTACTTTTTTTATTGCAAAAATGAGGAAAATGTGGTAAAGTTTCTAGAAAATTATTTCATGATTTTTTTCTTGTTGCTAAGAATAATGATCCATATTGAGTATTTCTGAGATTCATACGTTATTTAGAAAGACGAATCACTAAAATCAAAACGAAGAAATGAAAAGAGTTTTCCGAGTTTCCAAAAACAAGAATGAAAAAAGAAACGATCCTTCAAAGTTGGAAATAGTTTTTGCTTTTTCAGTTTTTCTACCATATTTTTCAGATGAGGAGAACGAGACTTCAAATTGATTAAAATTTCCAAAAAAAAAAACTTTTCAATTGGTAACTAGCTAACTACCAAGCAAATTTTTCACACTTATTTTTAAATGCAGAATTTTTCAAAGAGAAAATGCGGCTTTTCATTGTTTTAGTCTTCCCAACACTTTAATTTCTCCAGTTGTGTTAAAAAAAAACTATAAATTAAAATTTCTAAAAAATGTTTTTAAAATAGGAATCAAACAAATTTTTCATTTTTATTTTTAAATGCAGGATTTTTCAAGGAGAAAATCAGAGCACTTCTTAAAAATCTATCTAAAATTTCAATTTCTCCTGTGGTTTTGAAAAGAAATTCGTTTTTTTAGTGTTTAGAATGAATTTTTAATAATTTTTTTTTGAAAACCCCGATGTTTAATTTTCAAAATGGAGTTACGATTTTTTATACTTAAACAACGAAAACAAATTGGTATTTTGAAAAAAAAAAATTGAAATTCATTTTCAACATTAAAAAAGCATATGTGGCGTTCTATAGGAAAAGGTACAACATTGCCGCAAAGTTGATTTCGAGAAAAACGCAAAAATGTGAATTAGGGTCAAAAATATCGATTTTTTGTTTTTGATGGATTTTGGTACTTTCATCCTTCTACTTTCATATGAGATACCCCACAACACGTGAAACAACTTTTAAGTAGTGTAAAATGACCGTTGAAGTGGTGGAGTGAGTTGAATAAAGTGTAAATTTTTTCATATTTGTGTTCACTTAGGTCATTTTTATCGCTGTTTTGGCAACACTGGTGGCCTCGTAGGGTTCTGAAACCCACTTTTTCGGATTCTACACAAAATTTCCTACCAGTTTAAAAAGAAATTAACATTTTTCGACCATAAATACGTTTTTTCACGAAAAAAATCGTTCAAAAACTTTAAACGCGTTTTTCTCGAAACTATGTTTTTTCAACTTCACTTTTCAAAACGTCATAACTCCGCGAATTTTTCACGAAAAAGGCTCGCTAATAGCTCATTCGAAAGGTAATTTTATCTAGTTTCAGAATATGACAATAACTCAATTTTGACATTTGCGGCAATGTTGTACCTTTTCCTATAGAACGCCACATATTAAAATTATCACTTCCTCCACAAAATTCAAAAATCATAAATAATACCGTTTTCTATCATTCATTTAAAAAATAAATTTTTGGAGTTGGATTTTAATATTAGAGGGACGATTTGATGGAGTTCCGACCAAAAAATTTCGAAGTTTTTAGAATATGGAATTATGCCAACATCTTTTTTTTTTTCAATTTTAAGGATTTGTTTGACTTTTGGGTTGAAAAGACGTCCCAAAGTTGCCATTTCAGCAAAAAAAAAACACAAAAAAATTGCTAAATTTTGGGAATTACGACCCTTTAACATTAGAGGGATAAAATGTTGATTTTTTATTAGGATATTTTGTAAAAGAAACCGATAGAAAATAAATCAGATATAATTTTTGGGTGAGTTTTAATCAAATATTATAGGTTCTCATTTTGAATCAAAAATTGTACACTTTTCCTTCAAAAAAGAAGAAAAGGAGAAAATTTTGGAAGATTACTTGAAAATTTCCCCAAAATATTAACTTCGTCTTATTTTGAGTTTTCGGGAAAAAAATTTGTTACTCTTGAAAAATAAAACGATCAGAAACGAAGAAAATGTTACTTTTTCAATTTTGAAAACAAAAACAAAAAATGAGCTTCCATCAAAAAGTCACAAAAAAATTAATTAAACAACACCCAATGGAATTTATTTTTGCAACACTGATTTTTAATTAATCGAAAAATTCAAGATCTACATCAAATTTAAAAAAATAAAATTTCACAAATTTTCCCCTCAATTTTCAAGCGCATTAGGTTAACAAATTCTACATAACCCTCACAAATTTTCACTTCATCCTTCTAAATCAAGAATCAAGGAAAATCAAAGCACTATTGAGTGACAAAAACGATTTTTCAGCAAAGAAATGTTCAAGTATTGCATTTTAGACTGGAAAATAATTGTTTTTGATTTGTTTTGGTTTCAGTTCGTTTTAATTTTCTGTATTTTGGTTCACCGAGGTCAACAAAAAAATTGTTCTTCCTACATCATGGACAATCATTTTTCATTCAACAAAATTTTTTGAAACATACCTTACTTTTGAAATTATTATTCTGAAAATCCACACATTTTTTAGGAACTGAAAACTGATACAGCTAATATCAAAAACTGTATAAATGGCAACATTTTCAATACCTTAAACTGACGTCATTATCTTTTAAAAACCAATACCAATAAGTACCAAAAAAGATCGTAGAGTATCAACTTTGAAACTTCAAGAGCCTCAAAACTCCAAAACTTGAGAATTTAAATTACGTTTTTGAAAAAAAAAAAACGGACTTTCGGGTTGGTGTACTTTTTTGAAGCATTCGAAAGCATTTTATGGCCTTCTAACCAATTTTTAGACGTCCTATTAAATTTTAGACTTTAATCAAAATAAAAACAAAAAACAGTAGTTCCAAATTTTCGAAGTTTGGGATAAGTACTTTGATCCAGGGAAACGATTTTTTTTTTTTTTGTTGAAATTCCTAGTGAATCAAATCTCAATACTCTTAACATAAACCTAAGTCACCTAAGTGTATGTTCATAGCGAATATTTAAAATTGTGCAGATAAAACGCCACCATTATTTTTCCCCATTGAATAAAGTACATATAATATCAGAGAACCTAAAATTTTCACTGTTTTCTATTATGATCTCTGAACATTCCACACTGAATCAAATGCCTCTGGAATATTTTCATTCAATGATGAAAATTAACGTCATGATCGGAAAAATTCCAACACCCACCACAAGATGAGAATGTGAATTTATCTTTCAACGCGATAAAAAATCATGAATCACTATCTGCTTGCAAGAGATAATTGAATTGAAATTCATAATAATTTATCAGAAATCAGATAACATTTTTTTGAATATTTAACTTCTTACATTTGAGTTTCTTTGAATTTAAACATGAGTAATAATTAGAGAAATGTTGAAAATAAAAATTAAAAACCAGGAACATGTGATTCAAAATGGTATTTACATAATCAATGCGCTACTTATTTTTATTACTGACTGGTGATGGAAAACTGCAGGAACACTGCAGCAGAAATTCCCAGAATGCTCGAATACCTAAATTCTAAATGAAATGGAAACTAAAAACTTGAGTAGTTGCATAGGCGATTAATTTAGAATCAGAAAAAATGCAAATGCATTGCATTACACACATATAATGGATACCCAAACTGATTACATTGACTGCGCCTAAAAGTTATTCACAATGTTTTGGCAGTGACTGTACTTCTCCGTTCTCCTTTAAAACAGAACCGCTTTCATTGATCGAGTAGCATGTCGAGGCCGCTATGCAGGAGGTGAAGTGTCAGGGAGGAAGTTGAATGCGTAGAACGTACATAAAGAAACTTGATTTTGTACTAAGCAGGCGTCCGCGTTCCCGCAAACGTTATTGCTATCTTAGTATGGTTTAACCTCAACGTCACGGTTATCTTTCAGTCATTTTATAACTTGACGTGCACCAAGCAACATCGCTCAACTATATCATCAGATGAAATAAATTAGATAGGCACGGGCAGGTTTAACAAACGCGCTCATTTTCAAAAAATTTTGGTTTGGAATAGGGTCATAAAATTTAGTTACTTTCAAGGTCAAAACAATGAAAAATACGAATCAGAATTTTTGCATGTCCGTGAATGCGGTTGAAAAAAAAATAGAGAGACATATTGTAGAAACTGAATATAAGCTGGCAGTCGCAGCGGTAAAATGTATGGTAAATCAAATATGTCAAAGGGAAATTAAAATTCATGTTGAAAAATGAATATGTAAATGATTATAATAATTTTCTCATACATTATAGAATTTTTTTTGGCAAACATATTGATCATGTCTGCATATGTATCGAGGCAAATTCAGCAATATCTAAAAAAGGAAGAAGCATAAAATGAAGTGGAATTGTAGTAATGCGCATGCGCAGCTTTTTGGCAAAGTCTGTGTTTGTATAATTGTTCAGCTGTGCAGCTGCATGGGATCAATAGGAAGGTATGAGGTGGTAGAGGTGTGGTAAATTAGACTGCCTATGTGAGAACTTGTGGTATACTGATGCAATATTTAATAGTAAAGTTTTTAGGATGGTGTTTCAGCTTCATTTCATCTCAAAACTTGGAATGTTGGTGCCACTCATACCTAGACAATGCACAACAATTATAAAATGTAAGATAAACGGGAATCATATTGTTTATAGTTCAATGCAAGTCATCAATCACACTCAATCGCCCATAAAAGTGCTATGAAATGAAGCATGTGTATCACAATCATACATTTATAACGCCTTGCACATCTGTTTCTGCATAAGAAATAATTCTGTATAACAAAGAATTTTTTTAAATCCCTAAAACTTCTTTTTTCCTCAACATAAAGTGGAGTAAAGTTCATTTCATCATTACAAAAGCCGCTTTTAAACATCAAATTACATGAACTAATGAGCTGTTGACTGCCACATGAAAATTCTAAACCCGGTAGACAAAAGCATATTTTCTAGGACTTGGAAAATAGTGGTCTTTCTGTAGCGGGTACCGATAGCACTATCAATTGATTGGATCAGTAATTTCACAAAATGCCGAGTCAGTCATTATGAGAAAAATTGTTTTTCGCACAAAAACTGTAAATTTGGGGATGAAAAAAAGAAACTGGCCATTTTATAGCATGAATTTCACACACTGTAGTAGCAAATTCACATAATGACTGATTTGTTTCATCAACTCAAACATTGTGATACATATTGTGAAATCAGAAATTCTATAAAATATATCAAAACACCAAATATCGCAACAGAACATTTCTTGTTTCATGTACTTCTTACATTCCAAAATTTGATCAGATTTTTTTAATGAGATGTCTAGTAAAACTTATAAGATGAAAATTATCATATTGAATGTTACAATTTCTAGAAGCATACCAATCACAATATTTAGGGTACTTGCGATATTTTTGTGATAACGTGCAATGAAGTAAAGTCATTTTGAGAAATTCTAGTAACATCATTCATCAGAAAATGTTTTGGGATCTGAATCACAATTGAGGACTTGAGGTAATTTTACTTTCGTTTCATACAGGAAGATGGAAAAGAAATTTTAGACACATCAAAAATTATATGGCCATTTTGGAAAACTATTCCTCAATTGCAATTTCAACAAAAAAATGTTGATTTTTCTCTGAACACAAAACCAATAGTGCGGAAAAGAAAAACTCATCAGGAAATATTGTCGTACATTTCCAATAACAAACAGTCAAAAACTGTAGAAACTAATGATTGTCAAAAAAAAAAAACATGATTAGGCCCAGTCATTTTACAAAATGCCAAAATTGATATAATTCACAAAAACAACCATCGTTTGTCAACAAGGGATACAAAAATATTTCTTTGACCATTGGGTGATTGAAGGATCATCAATATAGTCATTTTCCAAAATCTCTAAAATGATTCACTCAATGTCAAGTAAACAAGTAATCCCATCAACAGCACATTTCAATCATTGTGTAACATAGAAAGGTACAACAATATATAACTTCAACTCAGGTTTTTTGTAGAATGCCTGAAGAATTTTCAATTATTATTAGAGCTCTATTTGACAAAACTACTACCTGCTATGAATCACCGGCACTAAGCTGAATTTTGCATGTATTCAAGGTGTGTTTGGAATGTTTCGGGCATTTCCAGAAATACCTGAGTCATTCCAAACTTTTATTGAAAAATTGTTAAGTCAGTAGAGCACTAGTGCTGCATTGAAGTTGCAACAGTTTTATCACTGCCAGAGTGAATATGTTCTAAACAATATATTAAAACTAATCAGATGCAATTACCATTGAAGCATATTTTTTTTGATTTTGAGAAGCATACTTATCACAGACATAAATATATCCAGTGTTACTACCATCACACCCTAAAATGCACTCACAGGGACAGGGACAAAGTGAAGTTGGTGTACTCTCATTATTATGTGTGCTTACCTTCAGGCTATATTTGTATGAAAACATCTGCTCCACTGGTGCCTTCTTAATGATCCTTTTTTCCATGAATTTCAACATCTGTTAACCTCCCTGAACGGAGCCCCTCTTTTTGTTTCATTGTTCTCACCCTCACACAACCATCTCTGGTACTGAACTGTGGCCGAGGCATTGTTAACTTATACTAGCTTTAGTCAACCCTAAGGTTCAAGGTTCTCTTTCCCCATCTAGTCTTTCAATCATTTTACTAGGATACACATTGTATTATTTTTGTGTTTTTAAATTCTCTCACATCTTTATGAAAGCGTCAGTGAGGAATGTGAAATAAAGTCAGTAATTTTGAAGTATGCCAAAAAAAGGTGTAGCATAAATTATAGTATTGAGATTCTCTATGACAGAAAATCAATAGCATAAGCAAAATTCCTAAGAGACCTTGTTACATTACAAACTTTCATTTACAACTTTTTGCAGAAATCATTATGCCAAACAAACTATTAAATCAGTCATTTCACAAAATGCCTAAATTTTATCCCCTTCATGAAAAGTAAACAAACAATAAATAATCCTGTTGTAACAAAATGAAGAATCATGACAAAATACAACCTCACACCTTGGTTTTTGCAAAATGCCTGAAATATAAATATTTACAAATCATCTAATTTTAATTGAATTTTTCAAACAAATTTTCATTATAACACATTATTCAAGTGAAACCATCCATCATTTCATTACATGCCTATAGGTAATTATTCACCCAACAAAAGTATTGATGATTTGCACGCCACTCAAAAAATTCAAGATTACCAACTTATCAGATAGAATTACCCTATAGTTTTATAGAAGCATTATACTGTCACAGCATTACAAGTAGTGAGTACAAAATCAGTGATAAATACAAAATCTAGTCAGTCATTTAGGGGAATGCCAGAACACATTTACATGAATGTGGTTACACACCCACATAATAAAAATATTCTTCGATAAAATTACACCATTTCTAAATATTTAGCATAAATCAGTGGTGACTAATTGACTATTCATTTTACAAATTAACTGAATATTTCTGTAACAGACATTTAATAGCATAAGTAAAATTTCCGAGAAATATGCATCTACATTCCCATTCACATACAGTCAAAAATTACATAAACTATCATGCTGAACAATAATTACACACTTGAACCAGTCATTCCTCAAAATGCCTGAAGCAATGTCACTCAATGACAAAATCATAATACACATTTTCAAGTGACGCAAACAATATTTCGGCAACAAATGGTCGATTTTTTTTTTAGTCATTTCTCAAAATGCCTGAAATTTTTCCCTTGATATCAAGTAGATAAAAAACTCACGCAAATAAAAAGTTTCTACAAAATACAATCTCAGGTCACGGTTTTTTGTAGAATGCCTGAATCATCATCAACATGTATAAAACAACCACTCAAATAAATATTTCTAAACAAACATCCATCACACTAAATTATTCGAGTGTAACTGGATATTTCATTAAATGCCTACGATTATTCACTCGATGAAAATATTGATCTGATCACGTACACGCGACGCGGAAATTTCAAGGTCACCTATCACATTTACGGGACTCGACGTCAACTACCTACATCACATATTTTGCAAAAATATTCGAGCAACATTAACTATCCGGCTGCAGTAATTTTACATTCCTATGAAATATAACTTGGCACATCCGCAAAGTTGAATGATTCGAGGCAAATAATGATCAGATGATTTCTCAGATAAAATATCCGCATCAGAAGTGAAAATATAATTTCAACTCATGCTTCAATTCTACTCATCAAATACACTAATTGATGTATGAAGAATTGAAGTCAGACCAGACAGTTTCTAAAACGCCTGGACCAGTAACAATATTCCTACACAATTCAATACTTCGAAAAACAGTCAGTCAAATAATGAAACGTGGCATGTTTCATAATCGTCGAATATTTTTAGTCATTCGGCAAAATTACTTTCTAGAGATCATAGAGATTAATGTTGGATAGTTAATTAATCATTGTTTCAAAAGTAATTTTTTTTTATCGTTATCAGATCAAACACAATTATTATTGCTACCAATACGTCATCAAACGAAATGACCCTTATCAAGTAAGTCATTTCGTGATATGACTATGTACCGAGTCACCGACATAAGGTTATCTTATCAGATAAGGGTCAAGATTACTCATTAGGTTATCAACTATAACATAATCATTTCCTAGACCCGATTGAATCGAAATTGTAATCATATTACGACCTACAATACAGGCACGCGAATAAGAATTCAAAAACGATTGTTGAATCATTGCCATATTGAAGGGAATTCGATTGTTTTATGTAAACAAAGGAATAATCGACACGTAAATTTACGTAGTTTTGAAAAAAAAAAACTGTCAAAATATGGGATTCGTTAATTACACGTGTAAAAAATTACTACGCTCGGTAAGCTGAATTGTTCAAAAATCATGCAACTGTAGTTCAAGCTCGCAAGTTCAGTTAACTGTTCATTTATGAAGGTTCGTATACATTGGAAAAAAGAAGGGGAATTTTTGCCATCAGAATTTAGAAAAAACCGAGCTGAAAGTACAGTTTCGAGGAAAAACCAAGACAGAAGACAGGTGTTCCATTAGTACTTATTTGAAAAACTCTAATCGAAGGAGTAAGCTAATTTACTTGAAAACAGAAGCGAAGTGAAAAATACGCGAATTCCAACGAGTATTAGAATCTATCATCGGCTAATCGAAATATAACTTATTTCAACTTACTCGGAATATTAATTTCACTAGATTTCACTCGCGAATTTTACATTAATGTCAAAAAATACATGACAAAACTCTCATGTACGGTAGAACAACAAATTCACATCACGATATCGTATGTACGTTAAAACCACACAGTTATCAACATTCGACTAAACTAAACCGAATACCGAAATGAAATTCATGGAATTGTGAGACGTTCTCACAATACCCCCTCTCCCTACTAAATAAAATCAACCAACCACGTAGTTGCGCCGGTTCGCGTACGTCAGGAACAAAAGAACAAAACAACGAACGTCAACAAAATGAACGTCGCGCGCATATTTATTGCAGTATTTATAAAGCAGCGTTGGATCAGGTTCATCAGAAGTTCGTAAAGTGTTTCAATGATGGTTGTGTCGTGTGATTCTGATTTTTGTAAGATAAAATTGTGACTGGACTGAAAATGTATGTATAGTCCATTATTTTATTCTTCAACGTGAAGTTGTCAGCTGTACGAACTACGAAGGTATCAGTTTATTTGAAAAGATAGGACCTTTCAAAGGTTAGTATTCTCAAATTCATAAAGTTAGGTCAACTCCTGGTCAAATCATCCTTAAGAATTTTAGAATTGAAATTTATCATATACCTATTGCTGTCTGATTTGTTATACAGATGAAAGCTGTCGATAGATTGGCCGTTTTATCAAGACATCTGTCAAATAAACCCAAACATGATCAAAAATTGGTAACGTTCGAGATATCTTCATGTTTCTTACTCTTTAAAATCTCATTGTGAGATATAAACTCGTTTTATATTGATATGGGTTACTTTTGGCCCCTGTCTGGACCTTAGCTTATTTTACTTCGCTATAAAAACGAATAACGTGTAATACAACCATAAAACATCACTATATTCCTCCTCCAATATATTTACCTACTTGTTTATTATACTTACTGATAATGATAATGTATAATGTATATGTCGTTGATGTTTAGTAGGAGAATGACCTTGTTTCATTTCAATTTCTAATGATAACATGGCAGAAGACTCGTTGCAACGAGTTATTGTTAACTTAGCTTCTCGTATGTTTAGAATAAATTTAAAATGTACGTAATTAGTACCTATCCTTGACTTTTCAAGTGGAATAGGACATCTACTACACCATTTTTCACTCAAATCGCCTCAAATAATCGCTTATTTTTACGTTTATTTTTCAGAATTTGAATAATGTTGCCGCCGTGTACACGTACGATGATCCGAAATTCTATTATACGTTACCTAATAATTTGTTGACTGATGAGCAACGACAGTTTTACGATGATAATGGTTTCTTAGTCATTGAAAAATTGATTCCAGATGAATTTTTGGATAAGTTTGCGTATGTGATATTCATCTACTTCAAAAACTTATAAAATCATCTTGAGAGAACCTAATGTCATGTATTTACTGTTTTCTATATTATTAGGCGTCGATTTGTCGATATATGTGATGGGAAAATTTCCAGAGGTAATATGACTCTGATGAAGGATATTTCTCTCTCCAAAACCAACGCAAAAGGAGAATTTTTGTACAATAAAATTCAGCATATAACGTTCGATGAAGTGTTTTCTGATTATATGTTTTATCCTGATGTATGTAAAGTAATCGAATGGTTTATAGGACTTTTATGGATATTTGTATGTGGAATTTTTTTCTTTTTATATTTTCAGTTGCTGGATATTGTTGAATGTTTCACTGGACCCAATATAATGGCTGTTCACTCTATGTTAATCAACAAGCCTCCGGATATTGGAACATTATCGTCTAGACATCCAGTTCACCAGGTAAAAATATATGAACCGAAGGATGGACCGAAAAGGGCAGGTCGCAAGTAGACTTAGATTATCCTCTCTTCTTTTTGAAAAAAAATTACTCAGGTTGAGTTAAAAAATTTCCAAGTCTCGAGATGTTTTTAGAAAAATTCATTTAGATCTGAAAGAATGAAAAAAATCGTATTTTGAGTCGAGAAAATGGTAGAAAATTCTATTTCAGTCGGAAACTTATAATTTTTTGTTCATCCAATAGGTCAATTTCGGTTGATCCTTTTACGTAGCGCATTTTTTGGCAGAAAAATCGAACTTCGGTACTGAATAATTTTGAACGATTTTATTTTTCAGGATTTGTATTATTTTCCTTTTCGACCAGCGAAAAGAATTGTCGCTTCTTGGACTGCAATGGAACGTATTACCGTTGATAATGGTTGTTTGTTTGCATTACCTGGTACTCATAAGGGTGTCCTTCATCAACATGATTATCCGGAGTGGGAAGTAAGAAATAGAATTGTTCTAAGTGTTTTTGAGCAGTCACAGTTTGTTGTAATTTACATTTTTCTTTCCCTGTGTAAATTGCTGAGAAAACTGTAAGTTTGTAAATATTGTGTGCGGTTTTAGTGCAATTATTCGTTTTGAAAGAACATTTATATTTAAAAATAACGTTTTTGGCCATAAAAAAATTATGTAAAAGTTCCTAAAAAATTGAAAAAAATCAAGAATTTTTTTTTTTAATGGTAATCATTTGACCAATTATTAAGAAAAAACAAATAATTCAAAATTTTGAAACTTCGAGATTTTGTCAAGAAGAGGGGGAGCAGTGTTGAAAAAAACAAATTTTTACAACTCTTTTCAGGTCATTTCTTCATTACAATTTTTAAATAGGATTTATCAAATTTTAACATCACTTCGGTATTCGATTCTTATTTAAATTTCAAAAAAATAAAAATGTTGGTTTTGGAAAAAGACAATTTTTTACGAATTGTTTTGCTATTTCTAGACAGGTTTTGCGAGGTGAAAACTAAAAAAAATATCAAGTTTATTTAAGCTCTTTTATGTAATGTTTAAGAAAGCTTAATGTATCTTATTTTAGAGAAAAGTCCAAAAATCTCATTAAAAACGGAAATATCTGAACTTTTTCCAGGGCAACGTCAATAATATGTACCACGGTGTCCGAGGATTTGATTCACATCCTGTCGTACAATTGGAAATGAACAAAGGCGATACCGTATTTTTTCATCCATTATTAATTCATGGATCTGGACCTAATCTCACCAAGGTAAATTGACAACTCTAGAGATATTCTAATGGGTGAAAAGAGGGCAAACTCTATCTCCTTGAATAGGATAGTTATTTGCCATGTATTGACAATAGAAATTATCACTTTGTACAGGGTTTTAGAAAAGCCATATCTTGTCATTTTGCTGCTAGTGAATGCGAATACATTAATGTGAAGGGCACACTACAAGAAAAGATTGCCAACGAAGTTATGGAAATCGGAAAAGTTAAAGAACTGGATATCGATTTTTGTGTAAGTAGACTTTTTTGAAAAAAAAACCTGCTAATGTAGGTAAATTTGATTATTGAAATCTAATGAAAATGCCATGTAATTTTTATTTCAGACGATTTGGAAATTGAAAAGTCGTTTAGCTCGAGGATCAGTGATAAATTTATAGTCTGTATTTTTTTCACTGTATTTTTTTTTTCAACGAGAATTTCTTAAGTATCATTTTTTCTCATTTTCCATCATTTTGAAGTGATCTAAGGAACTAAAGTTACCTGAACTTAATTGTTTTTATTTTATGCATTTTTTTGATTTTTTAAAATCAATTTTTATTTTGTTATTCCATTAAAATATAAATAGGATATTATTTACTTCATCTTGTGATACTTCAATAGATATATTGAAATATTGCACGTTTTGGAATTTGGACTTTGACTTGGAGAAACTCTGTAATAAAAACAAAAATGAAATAAATTGTACATTTTTAAAAATATTTTATATTATAATAAATTATTTCCCCCCGGTTATTAGACATAAACGCAATAGATTTTTCCAAACTCATTCATGGCATATTTTTATGACTCTTAAGATAATGAGGCAGTGAATTAGTATCACTCACATGCATTTTTAAATAATTTTTCCAAGTTTAAATGTTTAATCGATGCTTATGAATTTAAAGTTCAGCAGTTGTACCGTTTTTATGGACTTTTTAAAAATTGGACAGATTATTTCCTCATTACAGAAGAAACTAATATAGGAATTATCACTGGATTATGATCATGGGTAACATAAAATTCAAAAATGAATTTTTTTCGTGTAGCACGACAGAATTAGTTTTTAAAATTTTGATAAACTAACGAAAAAATTATTGAATTGGAACAATGTTCGATTCTTTACGATTATTATAGTCACATTTAAAGAGTAATAACTCTGTACAAGAGCGGAAACCCTAAATATAAATAAAAGCGGTTACTCTTAAAACAATTAAACGAGAGACTAGTAGTTGTACGAATGAACATCGTAGCGATGATTTTGATTAATACTAAATAAGCTGGTACTTGAAATCGGGTACAATCACGATGTGCGACAGTTGGTAAGTTTTTTCACATTTAAACACGGTAACGGGTGACGTCGCCAAGAACTTTGTTTCGCATTTATTGACGTACTTCTACTTAATTTCTTCTCGGTGCTTTCGGATATTGAGTTTTCTTCTTCTGCAAAAAATAAATAAATTGAAATAAGCGCTTTAGATGGTACAAGTAACAAATCAACAGATTATTTGAGTGAATACCATTGAGTTGATGAGCGGTAACAAATTGAGAATTTTCATCACTACCGTTGTAGTGGAAAGCAATTAAATATGGCAATACTGTCATTGTATGCAGATCGTCACCACGTAAGGCAGGAACTGGCACTGCATTTTCTAATTTCATTGGTCGGCTGATAAACCACCTAGAATTTAAAATTTACCAAATTCGACTTGAAATTCAACTCTAGATCAGTTTCGATTTGTAAAAAATATAATCAGCTTACGGATGATGCCTAATTTGTTGAATGGTAAAACGATTCTCAGGTTCTTTCTGCAGCATTCCATCGAGTAGTGACCTCAAAGGTTCTTTTATTGTATCCGGTAAACTTAACATCCCTTGACCAATACTTTCAAATAATCTATACACATTATCTCCTTTAAAAGGATATTCTCCGGTAATTAAATAATACCTAGGGGAAAAATAACAATAGTTAATTTCTTTTCCAAACACTGTCGTTCTAATACACTTCAGAAGAAGCTTACAAGGTAACTCCACTGCTCCAGATGTCTATTTTGAAACCGGAAAATGATTCTGCACCGTTGGCAATCTCTGGTGGTTGAAATGCCGGGGACCCTTGCGTTGTAAAGCACGTGTCATCAGCTGCAAAGGTATCCAAAGCCTAGGACATCAATCATAAAATTTGATTTGTCATGTATCCAAAAAAATTAATCGAGAAGCAATACACGAAAAAAGCAGAGTGAAAAATACCTCAGCAACACCGAAATCTGATATTTTCAATGTACCGTCGAGCGTTAGGAGTAAATTTCCAGGTTTAATATCTTTATGAACGATACCTTTACTGTGTAAATATTCTAAACCATCGATTAGTTGTTGGAAATACCTATAGATCAGAGTTATATCGTGAATACCTACAGTTTTGAATCCTTATACGACACTTGAGTGGTCTACTCACCCATGAGCTTGCCAGTGAGGGAACGTTTGACCCGGTGAATTTTCAAGCATATCTTGAAGACCACCAACACAATACTCCATCACTAAATACATCTTTTGTTTCTCTTCGTTGACCATAACTTCGACTAATTCTATCACGTTTCGATGTTTTAGACGTTTCAATAGTTTAATTTCTCTGAAAAATTGAAAACAACGACACATTAGAGAAACTAGGCGATAGAAACCAAGATTAGTAAATTATCGTCCAAGTTTCACTCACCGATCTACATTTTGTTCTCCATTTGGAATTCTACGAAGTTTCCTTTTCTTGAGAATTTTAACCGCTCTCCGACATAGCGTTTCCACATCCAATAATTCCTTGACTTTACCGTAACTTCCTTCTCCCAGCATATCGCCCATAACATATTTTCCGATCAACTTACAGCGTTCTTTTTTACTTCTGTATATAATTTGGTCAGAATCCACTCTATGGAAACCCATGTCATTGGTAGCTCCATCGTTATCATCGTTCATCCATGGTTGAAAGCAATAATCATTGAATGCTTTGGTGTTTAGTTCGATTTCGTCGTTTCCAAATTCGAATTCCTCAATAGCCATGTTATCACTCATTACGAAATCATTTTATTTTTCGATCAATGAAAGGAATATCTTTGCAGCTTCAAGTTCGGAATGCTTTAATAACTTTTTAAAATAAACGCGAACAAAAATAAATTGATTTAAAATTTAAACTTTTCACAGTGTAAACAAACATTGATTGATATGATTATGAATGATATGAACGAATTATCCTTTGAAGATACATAGGGCAATACTTCACGATAAATGCCAGTTTTTGTTTGATTAATGAATGAATTGAAGCTTACTTATCTTCTTTGGTATTTTCTTCAATGATTTAAGTTTTTTTTGCAGTTACACGTTGATTTCAGGAACATTTTAATTCATTAATTTTATCAAGCAATGTCATTTTTTATGAATTAGAAATTACCTACACTGATTTGAATAGCCCAACCGCGTGGTGACGTCATATCAGTGTTCTCAATTTTGATAATGAAAAATTCTTTTGCGATAGAGTTTGATAGATAAACTCGTGCATTTCGAAAAAAAAATTGAATAACTCGAGTAAAAAATAATTATTTTCATTTTCAAATGATTTTTTCCGGACATCTTTTAATTATAATTAATTATGAAGTAACAAGAAAATTAAATCATAAATTAAAATCTTCACTACTTATAAGTTATGTCATCTCGAAAGTTCCGAAATAAGGAACTTAGAACAAAATTTTCTTGAAGTGAAACCCTCGATACATCACGATGCATTAATTGAATGAAAAATTGTAAACATATTCTACGAGAACAAACTTAACACTTCACCTTCACCTCATAATTATACATGTACATTCGTAGTTAAAATAAGGTGTATAATTTTTCTTTTCAAAAAAAATTCATAACGTCCACCTGAGTTTTCCAGTTCATTGGAAAATATACAACTAAGATACATTTTAATATCACACTGAAACGAGAAAAAAATTAGCAATTCTCGTTTCTAGGAGGACGAACATCTTTATTTCTTTTGATACTATCCACCAACCAATGTATTCCTTCGTCTACTCCGTCACTAAAACAAAACAATCGATATGATTTAGAATTCAACATCGAAACAATTTAATTTAATATGTAATATTTTACCCATTTAATGCGGAAATTGGCATCACCATGCAATCTCGTCGACCAATTAAATGAGCATTTTTATCGAATATTGGTTTTACTTCTCTAACACCCATGCAGTGAGGAATATCTTGTTTATTAGCTAGAACTAATAATGGAATTCCCGACAGATTTTCGTTGGATATCATTTTATCTGAAATGAATATTTCATTTTATAAGCAAATTGAAATGAAAATTTCTCCTGCAGAAGTTTTTATAAATAGATTACCGAATGTTTCTTTAGACTCTGGTATCCTGTCTCTATCATTTGAGTCAACAATGTAGATAATCGCATGCGACTCAGCGTAATACTGAAACGAGAGACGAAAGCAATGCATTTTTTAATTGGTGTCAAATTTTCTCTTTACGTTTACATCAAATATGATTATATTTTACTTTATCCCATAACGACTGCAATTCTTCTTGGCCTCCGAGATCCCAAAAGTTCAAACTTATTCCAGCAATATCAATTTTACCGATATTTAGGCCAACTGTGGTGGTGATTTTGTTGGGGCTCATAGCTTTGTAATTACGATTGCATTTAGCTTTTGCTGCTTCCAAATACGTCTGCAAATGAATATTACATTTTAAGAGTCTATTCAGAGTTTAAAGAATCGTTAATTTAGTTATATACCGTTTTTCCAGCATTATCTATTCCTAAAATGAGTACACAATATTCTTCTCGTTGAGTGCAGTATTTATAGAAACCATACGCCAACGTGAACATTTTCATAAAAATGACTTTTTCGTCATAGCTCGAATAAATATTACATGGAAATTAATCACAAATTCGAAGTAATTAATAATTAATAATTTTAAAAAACGATCGAAAAATGAAAATTAAAAATAAAACGACTTTTACAAAATTATCATTTTAGAGATAAGTGTTATCAAAACACTAAAATCAGTGTTACCAATTTACGATTGATTTCATTTTCGCGTATGTAGAGAGGAAGAGGGGAAACGATAAAATGGATGAAGCAGGACGAGGGGAATTAAAATAGAAAAACAAACTAAATTTTTAAAATATTGTTATCATAAATTTTTTCTCGTCGCTTACCGGTGTCGAATTTAAAGTGAATGATTAAATTAATATGAAAAAACGAGTGGTCGTATCGGGTTTAGGTGTTATTTCGCCATCCGGTTGTAATAAATCCGATTTATGGAACAATGTGTTATCAGGAATATCCTGCATCACAAAACTCGAATTAACACATCCAGAGCATGAAAAATTCCCCAGCAAAGTTGCAGGCGTAGTACCAGATGGAGAAATGAAGCAGCTAATAAAAAAGTACGGTATGGCCGATAGTTATCTCAAAACAATGACCAGATCAACTCTAATGGCCATATTAGCAACCGAAGAAGCTATCAGCGATGCAAAACTAGAGACCACCAGTGATAAACTGAAAGAACAAATAGGAGTAGCTGTTGGCAGCGGATTACCAGATTTTTACGATATTTTACAATCTGGAGGCTCTTTGGAGAAATCGTACAATCGTCTGAGTCCTTATTTCATTCCAAAAATATTACAAAATATGGCTTCTGGTCAAATCAGCATGAGATACGGGTTCCAAGGTCCTAATCATTGTGCATCCACCGCATGTGCTACAGGTGCTCATGCCATCGGCGATAGTTTCAAAATGATACAGAATGGTATGGCCACTATTATGGTCAGCGGAGGCACCGATGCTTGCCTAAACCCTCTAACAGTAGCTGGGTTTTGTCGTCTAAGAGCCTTGTCAACAAATTTCAACGAGTTACCTGAAAAAGCTTCGAGACCCTTTGATGAAAAAAGGGACGGATTCGTGATAGCAGAAGGAGCTGCGGTATTGATTTTAGAAGAATTGGAACACGCCTTATCTAGAAATGCTACAATTTACGCCGAAATCTTAGGATATGGACTGAGTGGCGACGCTTCTAATTTAACAACACCTCATCAAGATGGTAAAGGAGCTGTTTTGGCTATGGAGAGGGCAATAAAAGACTCCGAATTAATTGATAAGAGTAATATTACGTATGTGAATGCCCACGCTACATCTACGCCGATTGGAGATCAAATTGAATTAGCTGCTATTGCTTCTGTATTGGAAGGAAATCGCGAAATTATTATTTCTTCTATGAAAGGATGCCATGGTCATTTATTAGGTGCTGCTGGTAGTGTTGAAGCTGTCAGTACTGTATTGGCGTGTTACCATTCGAATATACCTCCTACAGCGAATTTGGAACAGTCCTGTTCGAATAATCCTTTGTTGAAATGTATTACCGAAAAATACCAGTGGAAGGATGTAAGCAGAAGGATAGCTTTGAAAAATGCATTTGGGTTTGGAGGGACGAATGCATCCTTATGTATTTCAAATTTCCAGTAATTTAAATAATCTTGTTATAGCGTAGAAAAATGGATTTGTTACCTTGATTTTAATTTTTCATGTAGAAATAAATTATAATTCGTTTGTTTATTAAAAAAATTTATTGTTTACAATTATTTACACGATTATCTTGATGGAAAATTGTTAAAATTTAATTCTTCATCCATCCACAAAATGGAATGCCATAATTTTAAAAAAATCAAAAAGACGCCGTACTGTCCATAAAAGCTAAAGCGGTAACAGCTTTCTGATGTCCAGAGTATTCTCGCTCAACTTCTCCCGTTTCGATACACCACAATCGAGCTAAACCGTCGGAAGAAGCAGTAATTAAATATTGAGAATCATTGGTAAATGCAGCATCCCACACCCATCGTTGACCAGAAGATATTTTCATTTCTCGATACAATGAAAAATCCTGAGTTTTCCAAACACGTGCGCTTTGGTCTGCAGAAGTGGTAACTAGGAATCTGTCAAATTTTCATATCGAAGTTGAAATTTAAAAAATTTTCGATTATTGAATGAGTATTACTCTGTATTATAAATTGCTTACGATGAATCCGGACTGAATTTACAGCTGAGAACTTGACGACCATGAGCCAAAATTTTATGCTTAGGTTTGAATTGTACGCTGCCCAATTGACTATCAAGAGATAAGCTCCAGATATGGCAATGTCCCATATTATTAACCGCTGCTAAGAATGTCCCATTAGAATCGACAGCAACGCACTGAATAGTGGCTTCTTGCTCCGGAATCTATAAATTTTAATAGAGGTGAAGAATATTTTTGTAAAATTATTTTATTGAGATAAATTATACTAACCAGTTGCTCGTTTCGGTCATTTTTAACATTCCATACGTGAATAATTCCATTATCATCGCAAATTATCAAATCGACTTGATTAGGATGAAGAACTGCAAAATTTATTGCAGCGTTCGCTTGAAAAATTCTATTGCAGTGCAGATTCCTCGTTCTGGGAAAATAATTTCAAATTATTCTCTAAACATTTGACCAAGCTTCTCTCATAATTGTAGAAAATAATACCTCAAGTCCCATATTCGAGCATTTGTATCTTCTCCCGTTGTATACATCCATCTACCGTCTTCTTGAAATCCAACACTTGTGACATTTTTACTGATATTTTCGTAATTCAATACAGGATTGCTGTTGGTGGAGTTCAGGTCATACATTCGAATATGTTGATATCCTATTTATCGAAGAATTTCGTGAAATAATGACATTTACCCAGTATGAGAAGTATTTCGAATTTACTAACCGGCGGAAGCTATCCTCTGTCCATCAGGAGTAACAGATAAGGCATTCACTTGCTGTGGAAAACAAATACATACAGATAATTAAAAATTCGAAATAAATTAAGCATTTTTATTTGATAAATGAAATAAAAATACCGAATCGGCGTGCTGTCCAGTCCAATAGCAAACACTGCTGTGAGCTTGCCATAGCTTCACAGTATGGTCATAACCTCCGGTGGCAAGAATTGCTTTATTGTCAGCAACACTTATATTTTCATTACTTGGATCATCCATTCTGAAATGATTATAAAATGTCAACTATTTCGGTTCAAATCATTACTTTGAGCCTTCAAAGTACACTCGAAAATTTTTTAAAAAACCTACAATCACTGATAAGAATACGATAACAAAAACACAAACATACACACATACACAGCCACATAAACAAACAACGAACGATTTCTAATTTGAGGTCAAGGAACGTCATTGTAAACAACCAATCAGAGCCCAATGTTCTTGATTTGTTGTTTTTCATTGGTCAGTTTTATCGCATTTTTTCTGAAGAAGAATCAACTTTCCCTTTCTCGATAAGCGTTACGTAATTTTACATAATTATCATTTTGATTCGATTTCTGCGATAAAAAATTGTTTTTCCTGGCTGAAAATTAAGAAAATTTCATTCGAAACGGTTTCAAAATGATCGTATTTCTCCTGAAACGTGATACAGTAGTGTAATACTTCTTCAATGGTCCCTGTTTAGTCATCAAAAGTTCAGAATGGCCAAGTGAGTGATAATATTCTAATCTAGAGCTACGTTTCACTATAAAAATTCTAAAATGTTCTCCATTATTTTAGAGAATTATTGATTGTGTTTCTGTACGATACCGAAGTTAATCTCAGAGAAGAAGAAGACCCTCAAAATGCAGTCGTTTATTTTCACCCTTCGTGGGTCGGTGCCAATCAACGAATGGCCCTTTGCGGACAGCTTATCGGCGTTACTCAGTTCTTGCTTTCAGGTTTTTCGTTTCCGCATATTATATCCCTAAACAGTGGAAAATTCACCATGAAGAAAATCGGACGCTATATTTTGGTGTGTAACTTCGTTACGAAGTTTTGATACGTTGAAATGCGCCGGTAACCTTTGATCTTTTTTCTAGTGCGTTGGTACCGATCGCAACATTTCAGATTATATTTTGGAAAAACGTTGTGAAATGTTGTATAACACTCTGATGTTTTTTCACGGTGATTTGAGCGCATTTCATGAAGATTGTGAAGAAGACGTTGGACTTGAAAGGCTAACAAATGCTATGGAAGTTTATCTTCCAACTCTTCTATATGCTGGGAACATTTTCAACAATAATCCTACCATTCGTTTGCCGAAGGTATATTGAATTTAATTTTACATTTTAAGTATTTAACTAGGAATGTCTAAAGTGGAACGATGATATAAATTTCAGAGCGCCAGTAGTATTTTTTTGGAAGCTGCGCAGATTCTCGAATGCTTACAAGATAAGAAAGGTGTTTACGGAGGTGCAATATTTTATCAAAACAAGTGAGTTCTTCGTATAATTCAGACCATTCAAGGTTTTTCAAAGAAATTGTTCTGATTCAACCTGATTTTTCAGAGTTGTTATGTCTCAGCTGTACACCGATATTACGAAACAAATTGTGCTCATGGATCCGTACAGAATTAAGGTAGTCCTTTTCCCATCTTTAAATTTTTTTATTAGAAAATAATCTCGAATATTTTCATTTTTTTCATAGATACCAGTTGAAAATTTTGATACGTCATTTCATTTACCGCTGGGAGTACAATTATTGATCGTCTACATGGACGAAAATAATTTAGAAGCCTTAAAAGAACAAAAAATTCCTTCGGTGTCGAACAGGAAAAATCTCATTCAGGATAAGGTTCGATACTCAACATACATTTTATTCAATTTTACGACCATAATTCTCCATGTTCTGATTCGTTTCAGATCACCGATAATCATATCTCTTCCAATAAACTCATCGATGGTATAAAAATAGAAAGATCAAAAATCAGTACTGTTTTAGAAGAAGAATCAGAGCTAGATCAATCTTCCAAACATTCCAACTCTGATTTAGCCGAAATGCCCGATGTCGTTAAAGATACCGTGAAAACACTCGTCAAAACAGACAGTAATTCAAAATTCGCTGATATTAATGTTCAATCTTATGTGGTCGATTCTTTCAAGAAATTCGCCAAATCGAGCTATTGTTCGGACGAAAACATAAAATCTTCCAAAACTGCTTCGTTGAAGTAAATCAATCGCAATTTTATCTATTTTTTTTTTGTAAAATATTCTTCAACGATTATTTTTTGAATTTAGATATTGCAGTTTTAAAAATGTTCTGAATACCAGTGAATCGAATGTTAAGACGCTTGATGAAACACAACCATTGGAGAAGAAAGATCAATTTGAAGCGTATTATAATACCATATCTGATCCCCTGTATCCCTGGTTCCGATTTAACGGATTACCTGCTTCGAAAGCTTTGCACGATGATCGCATGGATTTATACTGCCGAGACATTGATAATGTTCAGCAAACTAATTCTAAAGGTAATTATATTCACATTGAAACCATTAAATTATAATTTTCGATTGATGTTGAGAGAATGAACTGGTTTTTGTAGTGGATGAAAAAGAAGATGAAAAGAAACCCGATGAAAAAGTGGAAGTCAATCCCAAGAGACCGACTAGTATACAATTAAATTTGGAAAATACCGTTAGAAAGAAATCCAGATCGGCGAATTTAAATTTGAATTTAAAGAAAGATATTCCGAGTGAGTAGAAGTTCTATCCTTTTATTTCATTTATTTTGAAAATTGAGATTAATTTCAATTTTTATGATCTAGATCTGAAAGAAATTGGCTCTGTTGCACCTCCTCCACCCAGCGACGTGCCTCTAACACCGCTGATGTCCAAACTCAGCATGTTAGATTTAACCGAGTCAAAAACAGCCGCTTCATGTACAAAATTAACCACCCCTTCTGCGTCACGTGGTCCTCTTACCATGGAAGATTTATCTCAAACGTTCAAAGACAGCTTTACTGAAAAATTGAAAACAGAGCGTCCTCAGCGATCCACGAATAGTAAAAAATTACCCACGGGAGAAAAAAAAGTCACTTTGAAGAAATCTATCTTATTTGTCTACGGATACCAAAACATCTCTGTGTATCTTTTGATAGATTTAGAGACTGGAAAGGATGCAGATTTGATACATTTTTTGGTATGTAAATTTCACTGGGGTGAATGATTTTTCCACACACGATTTTAAATTGATTTCGTTGATGTATGTTTCAGTGGGATACCTGTTTTAATTCCATGCCAGATTTAGAAAGACATTTCCAGCAGTGTTTTGAATCTATACCACAGACTCAATCTTTGAATTCTTCTAACGACTCGTATAGCTTTATAAATATACATTCTGAATGGGAAACTATACAAAAGAGTGGTTCGTGGACTACTCCTCAAATGGAAATTGTTCACAAATTACACGAAGATTTTAGCGATGATCCAACTCTGACAGATGTTTCTGTTCGGTAATTTATTTTTTAATTTAAAAAAAAAATGATTATTAAATTATATTAAATGATATTTCCATTGTTCCAGATTGGAAGATGGAGTCATTTATGGAAATCAAATGGGAGATTCTCAGGTATTCTATCAACAAAATGTAGCTCCTGTTGCTGGATTACCAATGCCATCTGATTTGATGGGAGTTATTCTTCTAAAAGCTAAACGTAGATTAGAAAGAGATCACGGTGTGCTTATTTTATAAAATGAATTTTCGAAAAAATTTTAGTCTATTGTTTTAAAAGTTGAATTTTTTCTCTCAATTTTTGTGCCATAATTTTTAGTTCCCTGTTGGAATTATTTTTTTATGTTTTGAAAAACCCATCAATTTTAAGTGCAATTCCATTATAATAATTTGATACACGAATGTATCATTGTTGACCTATTCCCCTCAATTCGAACGACTGTGATGTACTTCCATTCCCCATGTTTTTATTTTTTTGAATGCTTTAAAAATGCTATTGAAATGTTGTATTTTTTTTGCTACCGTATTTAAGTGTGGGTCATTTGATTTCAAAAATGTGTTCATGTTTGTTAGCATTTCATTTTACATGTGCCAATTTTTGTGTTATCATTTCCCAAAAATGTTTGTTTTAAAATTCAATTTAAAAATAAATTTTAAAAAAATGCATTCAGTTTTTTTATACGTTTCTGTACCTAATAAAAAACAATTCATCGATTAAATCTCATTTTAATGTATAGTCGTTTTATAAATTATTGCTCGTTTTACTAAATATGTAGTACAATTTAAAATTCTCTCAATTTCTTTCTCAGTATAAAATAGTAAAAGAATAAGCTTTTCAAGCCCTTACGAAAATAGATAAGCCATTTTAGGTATAATAAGGATTATAGGTACGAAAAACAGAACTTCTGTATGATACGATTAGAACAATTGTAAACAAATATACTTCACGACCTAAAACTAATACAATTACGAATGACAAAAGTTACACTTAATAACGAGATCATTATTGAGATATTTCTAAAACAACATGGCTATCACGTACGTTTTTCTTTACAAAAATGATAATAAATAACTCTGAAAGTAGAACAGACCTCGAAATAAACTACAAAAAAATTGGTAACTACTCTAAAACAATTCTCAAGTCCAATAGTGGACTTTCTACAAAAAAAAAAATGTTTCAAAAGCAACTATTCACGTACTGTATCACTCGACTTTTCGTTGTAAAATAATCAATTTCGTAATGAAATACCCGTTGGAAAATGTTAAAGTGGATTTAATGTAATAAATTAAAGAGTTTATTATTGAAGATGAGTAGAACTCGCATCGCGAACGAAAAACACCAGCTGTTCTTCACGGGAGCGTTTAATCATTGACTTTGAGAAGTGTTATTATACTGCTTGTTCGATCTTAATCGAGCCAGACCGGAACGTTCTTCTTCTTCATCGCTGGTATACGAAGATACTCCTGGAACAGCTCCTCGAGTGGATGTAGCTTTCATCAATTCTTGATCGGGTTCCGTTCGGCTCTCGTATAATAGAATGTTTAAAGTTTCTTCGTAGATTCTTGCTTCTGGAAATTCAACCTATAATGGAAAAATTCAGTTAGGACTGGTTTTAATTCAAGAGATATGTTGAGAAAAGATGAATACTTTGGTATGCTTTTTATCAGTAGCATATACGATGGACGTGCAACAAACTTCGGCGACTTTTTTCTCGTGTCCGTAGAAACTCCAGCAGCATATTTCATTGGAACCTATGACGTCTTTGATAAATAATACGCGACCGTTGAATCTCAGAGACAGTTTGTCGAAAAGTTCTATGTTCTTCAGAAGGTTATCGTCGGATGTGCTGTAATTAAATGTGAAAATTATGAGATTGTGTTGAAAAACTAGACCTACGTTAGAGTTGTTTACTCACCCAGTATAAGAATACTTATTGTTATGTCGATTAATTAGTAATTTCACAACGGGCTGAAAAAAAAACAAACCATTGTAAATACTATTGTTAGATATAGACAATTGAAAAAGTAGACCAAGTACCTTGGACGTGGAACTAATCAATAGCTGTTCTTCTTTCAACGAAGTAATCAAAGGAACCCGACAAATAGGTTCAACTTCACGTTGCTTATATTTTAAAGCTTGTTCGCATGATTCTACCAGGGGAGTAATGCAATAGTACTTCGCTTCAGCCATCAAATCAGCAAGATCTTTAGATGTCTCGGGAAGAGTTACCATTCCATCTCGTAAAAAACTAAGTATTGTACCGAAATGTTTACCACTCCTGTCGATTAATATCCATCCTGAAATCAAATCGATATTGATAAGTTTTCTCACAAGAAATATAAATATTAGTAGAAGTATAGAATACCTTCAGAATCCGTAAGGACTTCCATTCGTCCAGAGAACATTGCTCTCAACATTGTGTCGTGTTTCGTCAATGTACCAATGGTTGTATAGTGAAGAGATCCACCAACGTTCAGTTTTACATATTGAGAAGGACTTCCATTAATTGTAGTTTTTTGATCTCCAGACATTATATATTTTGTAACGAGTTAACATAGAATACTTGACTGCGATCGCGAAAACAAAAAGAACATAGCGAAATGAAAAACGAACTGGAGAATGTTACCTTAGTCCAAAATTCGATGTAAATCAGAAATACAACAAGGCTGGAGATTGTACGCACTTTGTAGTAAATTAACTGATGAAAACGAATGAAATGAGAGCTTTTTATCAAAATTTAAACACGGAAAACGGCTATTTAGCATAGAACTTTCAGAATTTAGATTCAGAAACTAGCTTTTTCAATTTTCAATTTTCACCAAAAAATTTTTCCATGGTGTTTTGGAATGAAAATGAAAAAAACACTAAAATAAACATGTTGGTAACACTGTTCACAAGATTACCCGAATTGAAAATGAAACTTACGATTTTCTTATATTCGTAAATTTATGATGAAAAGTTCTTAAAAAATTATAATATTTACATTTAAAGTTGTAAAGTATTTAAAGCTTTGTAGTAATATGTGAAATTTTTCCATTAGAGTGAAATAAATTGAAAAAATTGATTTTTATTGTTATCTAAAGTCTCAGGGCTGCCGAATGCACGAAACACAAATTTTTTCGCTTCCGTTTAATTTTTCCTGTGATTTAAATTTTCTTTTTCTTATCAACAATAACTCATAAAATTGGTTGAGAATTAAATCTGGTCCCTGGTGTTTAAAAATTAAGTTTAAATGTAGTATTGCAACGGTATTTCCTCCGTGGGAAATAAATAAAAATGTTTAAATGAACCTACAACCACTGTATAATTAGCTGTTACACTTCTTATATTGGCGATTCTTGAACTTGAATCCGTAAGTATTTCAAAATATTCAGTTAGAAGTCAGAATCTATGAATCTAGATTATTACCCCAATCGTTGAAGAATTCAACTTTGTAATGCTTTCTTTTGATCATTGCTGATCCATAAGTTTTGCTGGAACTTAATAAATAACTTGCCATAAAAACTCTGGAATTGATTATTTTCTATACTCAATCGATATCTAAATGTACTCTAAATCTGTATACACTTGAATTATTAACACAGCACTGCACCTCATTCTCATTCCTGTCGAATTTGTTTTAGGTAAAATAGTACATCAAAAATGGTTCGCACTAGCTGTCGTCGAAACGTTCGCATCCTCTTAATCGGTGACAAGTGTGTTGGTAAAACATCGATCATATTATCATTGGTGAGTGAAGAATTCCCCGATGATGTACCTTCCAAAGCCGAAGAAATCACAATCCCTGCTGACGTAACCCCTGAATTGGTTCCAACTCATATTGTGGATTTCTCCGGTACGTATTTCATTCCCTTGGAAATGATTTCAGTGCAAATTAAAATCTTACGTCATTTTTCAGAAGTCGAACAAACTGAGGAACAGTTGACCGAAGAGATTCAACGTGCTCATGTTATTTGTGTCGTGTATTCGGTGGTCGAACAAGAAACTTTGAACAATGTATCTTCTTATTGGTTACCTTTGATTAGGAAATCTACGCCGGAGCCCCATTGCCCCATTGTACTTGTGGGTAATAAAGTGGATTTGATCAATGATTCGACTTATGAGGTATAATTATCTTTCATCGAAGTCGTATTTTTGTTTTGAATTCAATTTTTCAAGTGTTTCGATCTTTTTCTAGTTCGCTGGTTCTATTATGGATGAGTATCCTGAAATTGAAAGTTTTATTGAGGTATGATTTCTTTCTTTTTGATCAAAGACTATTTCGATGTAGAATAATTAAACATTTTATGTGAATTTTTCAGTGCTCCGCTAAAACACTGGTGAATATCAGCGAAGTGTTTTATTTTGCGCAGAATGCTGTGTTGCATCCTACTGCCCCAATTTATATTACCGACAAACAGGAGGTTTGCAGAAAATATTCCCTTTGTAAAATAATGTTTTTGTAATTCGTATTAAATTTTTTTTTTTTTGTAGCTCACCGAAGGCTGTAAGAAAGCGCTTACTCGCATTTTCAAGGTGAACAATCTCGTTGAGCAATTTTTCAAGTATTTCATTTGAATTTCTAAATTCTATTTCATTTGTTCAGATTTGTGATTTGGACAATGACAGTCTATTGAGCGATAAAGAATTGAATTTATTCCAAAAACGTTGTTTCGATACGCCATTGAGAAAGGAAGCAATGCAAGATATTAAAACTATAATCAGTAAAAATATCAACGGTGGTGTTTCATCAAACAACATGATTACTTTGGCTGGTACGTAAATGAATAAAAAACTCTCTGTGAGAAATTTGGTTTTCAAAATTATTCCTGTTCTAGGTTTCTTATTTTTGCATAATTTATTTATGCAAAGGGGAAGAAGTCAGACTACGTGGGCAGTATTACGAAGATTCGGTTATCAAGAAAATCTCGATATTTCGAAGGAATACTTATACCCAAAGTTAGTATTTTCGATCGACCTCTAGTTCTTATTTATTCTAATAAAAAAATTTCCTGTTTAGACTCACCGTACCAAATGGATGCTCAGTCGAACTTTCTCATAAAGGATATCAATTCTTATCAAATTTATTCGAACGATACGATAAAGACAAAGATGGGGCTCTAAGCCCGAAAGAAGTAGAAGCCATTTTCTCCGTATGCCCAACTCCTGCATTCAATTCTTGCATTTCAAATATGGTTTCCACCAATTCAAAGGTATCGATTGAATTTTCTCCTACATTTTTGCGTATGAGATATTACAACTGTGTATCTTTCAGGGCTGGATTACTCAAGAAGGGTGGTTTTGTTTTTGGTCTTATACGACCGTATTTGACTACGCTACCACCTTGGAATATCTGGCATATTTCGGATACCCTATAACTGATTACGAAAACCAATGCACAGCTGTTCAAGGTGACTATTCTCCTATTCGTAAATAATTCCTAAATATCCGTGTCACGGACTCGAATGAGTAATTGTTTTTTTCTGTGCAGTCACTCGCGATAAAAAATCAGACATTCTTAAAAAGCAATCTTTGAGAAATGTTTACGTCTGCCATGTGATTGGCGAAAAAGGTAGTGGAAAATCGAGCCTATGTCAGACCCATATAGGCCACACTTTGAAGGTATATTTTTATCCAAATTTCGTCAATTTTTGTTTCCTCAAAATAATAATTTTTTCTCAGAAGGAAAACACCGAAGTAGCTGCCAATTTACACCACCACGGTACCACCAACATCGTCAATGTTTATTGTCAAGAAAAATATTTAATTCTCAAGAATATAGATATAAGAAATAGCTCGGAACCGTTGATGCCCAGTGATGTAAATTGTGATGTTGCTTGCCTGGTGTACGATTCTAGTCACACGAAATCATTCGAATACGTCGCTAAAGTTTTTTTGGTCAGTAAATACCAATTTTGAAATTCCTATTTGGCTATAAAAATTACGTAATGTGTGTTTTTCGTACAGAAATACTTCAGCGGCAGTAATATACCAGTTTTAATCGTCGCCAATAAAATCGACCTGGGAACCGTTCGTCAAGATTATTTTATTCAGCCTGAAACATTTTGCAAAGAGAACAACCTCCCTGCACCGATTGAGTTTTCTAGTATTAAACCGAAAAAAGATGTATTCGTTAAACTCGCTACAATGGCTGCTTTTCCGTCAGTATATCTTAATTTTAAACCCTTCAGTTCTTACCTTGGAGTTTATCAATTTTTTATTTTTTTTTTTTCAGGCATAGTTTAGGATTAATCGCCGGTTACGAAATGATCAGTTTATGGCGCAGCGGTGTCAGCGTCAAAGCAGGAGTCAGCGTAACCATGATCGCGTTATTGGCTTTATTTCTCGCGAAATTCTTGAAATCTGAGAAAAGCTCGCGATGAAATCAGTCGTAGATTTACGTATCAGTGTGTATATTTCATCAAAATTAAGGATTATCATTTTTTCTTTTTCGTTTTTTAAATTATCGATGATTTTTGATATTACTGGTAGCTAGGCGGTCTAATTTCCAAAGGGGGTTTCGAGTCATTGAGTATTAGGTGTAAAATTTTATCGACGTTTTTACTCGTCGTAAAAGTGATTCTTTTATGGTTTTTTAGAAAATGACTACTGAATTGTAATCGAATAATGGTAGAATAGAGAATTTCAAGACAGAAAGGGAGATAAAACGTTACACATTTTTTAAATTATTGGAAACAAAGGTGATCAGTTATAAATTCTCATTAATCTTAACCATGATACCTCATTAGTTATTTTTTTCGATATTTAGCGTTTTCGTTTCACTTTTCATCTGCAGCATAGCGTATGAGGCTTGACTGATTTCGATTTTTGAAAGCAGAAATCAACTGCAATTTTTTTCTAGATTCAAGTCACCTGGTGTACTATCGAATATTAATCAAGTTAAAAATATCAAAAGTTCTTTTTTTGTTAGCTAAATTATATATTATTTTTTGATCTGATTGAAGTGGCAGTGATCATTCTCTGTGATATTGGATGATTTCGAGTGGAAATTTTATGCGAGAATTTGCTTTTATACGAATGTATTTTATTGTAGATACTTTTCTGGCACATTGCATTGTAACATTTTTAAGGTATCGGATTTTTTGCGAAAATGAAATTATGGCTCGCGTTTCATTAGTTTTAAAAAAATTCAATTGTTAGAAATAACCAAAGAAATTCTATTTTGTAATTCAAAACATCGTAATCGTGTAAATGCATTCAGTATTACTGAAAAATGTTGAAATTGATTAAACGTTTGCGAATTTATGTATAACAAATATGTATTACTAAACATTGTGCCTCGAGAATAATTCAGTCTTCTTTCTGAGAACTGATGATTTAATCAGATTTCACATTCAATTTGTTCAAACCCTCACTGTAACAGAACTGGCAGGAGTATTGTAACAATGTATGTATTCGTTATTAGTTTTTTACAGCAAAACGTTCGCCAGAATAATTTAATGGGAATGGCAACGATGAAAAGAAATCCTGCCAATAAGGCACTCAAGAGATTTTTAACCATGATTTGCACGTTCGGTTCGATTCACCAATTTTTGATGTTTTGTTGATCAAAAGTTTTCAAAGTACTATTTTCTTTGATTAATTTTTTACTGATTTTTATTTTTTTTATAATCTCCTCAATTGTCAAGTTGGGAAAAAATGTTACTTAAATCTGTTTAATGTCTGATGTACCTTCTATTCCCATAATTTATTTTTTTCCAGCGGTCAGTTGCCCCTTCAAATGGGGGGGGGGGGGGCATTGGAAAGCGTTTTCCAACAAATTTTGTGAATATTAGCACACAAATCTGTCAGTTTTTTAGCCCTTGTCAAACTTGAAACTTTGAGTAGGATCTATGTTTGCTTTATAGTTACACGAAAAATTTTGAAAATGAGTAATATTTTGTCCTCATATTTTTTTTTAAAACCGCTGGAATGAATAAAAATGGCTTAAATTTTCAGCATTCAGCATACTGATTATGCTGACTCAGCTGAAACGAAAAATCAGTCGACGTTGCTAAATAATACCGAACAATTCAACGTACAAAGGAACCACATTGAAGATATTTACCTTCCAATTGAAACGAAACGTCGATTTTTGGTGCGAGCATCAGAGCATGCTCTTAAACCCTCGTAGCCAAAATTTCAGCTGTTCAAGTTGATATGTCGATTTTTGGTTATTTTTTTAAAATTGGAAAACCGGCGTTTTCAATAAAAACGTGACTTTTTCAAAAACGCGCTCTTTTATCAAATTTGGTGAAATTTAAGTCATTACGTCCCTGCCAAATATCAAAGGCAATCAAATCAAACAGCCGAACTCGAATTTGAACATTTCTAACTATTCTAAACTTCTGAAGCCTCCAGCAGAATTTCAATTTTTTCCAGTGTACTTGAATTTCTCCAGAAGGCGTGGGAAGATAAAAATAGAGTTTTCGCTTTCTTTCGACGAGTTAAACGAGAAAATACGATTTTCTGGGGCACACCTGAAGAATGCATTTTTGACCAGAGATTTATGAAATAAAAAAAAATTCGAAGTAAGTAATTGACTGGAGGCCCCAGAATGACTGGAAAAAATTGCGTAAGTTTGGATTTGACAGAACGAAATTTGGCAGGGACCTGATGAAACCTGGATTTCAGTTTTTGGGTTTGGTGAAAAAGTACGCACTTTTCTCAAATATTTCACATTTTTGTCGAAAACCTCAATTTTAAAAAATTTTAAAAATTCGCAAAATTTGATTTTCAGTTTGGGAAACTTAAATTTTGGAACCACTAAAACCTCAAAGTTTGAGGCTCAAACTCAACTCAAGTGGTTCCTTTGATCCGTTTTCAGTTATAAACATACAGCAGCGCAAAATTGTTTCAATTTCAAAGTAAAAATCTAAATTTCTGGAAATTTCTAGAAAAAAAATTTTATGACGAAGTTTTTTAGTCTTTTTCGTTTTGTTCGAAATTTCGAATTCGCATCTCAATTTTAAATTTGATACTTTTCGGTTATTCCAACTGGCTACACTGTAAATCAAGAAAATCATAAGAAAATTTTCATTCATAAGCAAAATTTTCGAACATTTTCCTCACTACTTCCTTTCAAAATAATAAAATCCACAGAGAAACTATACTTCTTCTTTGTTCGCAAATAACTTACGTGTAAATTTGCTAATTATTTATATTTGTGGTTCGATGGAGTATGTTATTGTATGGTGAAATAATTATCAGTGAATAAGTGAAAGAAATTGTTGTAAATTGCGAAGTATTAATCGTGTTCGTATCTTCGTTTGTTATCGTGATCGTAATATCGAATAAAATTTCACTCGGGTGAAAGGAAAATCTTCCCATATAATGGCGACGTTTACCAGTTTTTTTAAAGATTTTAACAGAGCACTGTAAGTCAAAAATTCTTTCCTTATTAGTACAACAGTATCATGATGAAACAATATCGAATATTTGGATAATTCTCGAAACCAATTTCAAACTTATTCATCAAAATATGCGTATCAGATGTACAAACTGATACCTATTTGTTGGGTAATTGTAATTGTTAAAAATAACCTTATCTGTGTTTATTTTCAGGGAACCTCCAGTGCGTCAGCATTTGACTAACGTATATGCTTGTTTAGCATTATCCACAGTCGTAGCCGGAGTCGGAGCTTATGTCGACTTGGTTACTCAATTAGCTTCGACAAGTTTTATCGCAGCCATCGCCGGTGTAGGTTTATTATTGGCGTTGACTTCGACTCACGATAATGGCAAAAATAGATATTTACGTCTCGGATTATTATTAGGATTCAGTTTCTGCTCTGGTTTGTATTACTCAACAGATCTAATAATTACATCAAAAATATCACATTCTAAAGGTATATTTCAACCTAGGTTTGGGTTTGGGTACATTGATCGATTACGCCATCACCATCAATCCCAGCATTATCGTGACCGCTCTCATATCAACAGCAGCAATTTTCGTTTGCTTCTCTGTCGCCTCATTGACCGCCGAACGTGGTAGATGGCTGTATTTGGGTGGAACTTTACTCACATTCTTGACAGTTCTGATCGGATTATCATTCGCTAATATTTTCTTCGGTTCTCACTTACTGTTTCAAGTAAGTAGCCCGATGATAACTCGAAATATCGAAATCGATTCAGGTTGCTAATCTCTTTACCATTTTCCAGGCGTACTTATACTTAGGATTAGCTTTAATGTGTGGTTTCGTGCTGTATGATACTCAATTAATCATCGAGAAACGACGACAAGGTGATAAGGATTTCATTTCGCACTCTATCGATTTATTCGTCGATCTGTTGGGAATTTTCCGTCGTATCGTAATCATTTTGATTCAGAAAGTGAGTATCTCGCATTCTTGGTATGCTTTATCTCGCAACACGTTCGTCGTAATTAGATCGACCTCCTTGAAGCGAATTTATTGTCGTCATAAGTGTAAACAATACTTAACGTGATTTTTCATTTACGCAGGAACAATCGCAACAACAGCAGCAAAGCAAGAAGAAACGAAGAGATTAAATCGACATTCCACTTGCGATTTATTTGTTTGGATTTGAAATTAGTCACTTTTTTTGATGTGTAACCTTTTGGATTATTTTTTAGTTTTTATTATACTATGGGGAAGCGATAGTCGTGAGGTTTTTAGGCTGATGTTACTGTTATTGAATTAACTATCGCGTTTTAAACAAAAGTCTCTTGTATGCTTATACTTTACACATTTAAGTCTATGTTAAGTAATTATTAAATTTACGTAGCGAGTAAAATTAATTATCGTAAAGTTAACGTTTATTTTAAGGTTTTTAATATGTTTTCTTTCTTTATTTCTTCTTATAAGATCGCGTTACTACGGAATTTCTGCGAAAAATTATAAATTACAGTTTCTTTTTTTGTGTTAATCGTGTTGTATGATTCTAATATGTTTACGGTCGTCTTACCTGTTACGTCAGTCACAGCCAGTGGAATGAATTATTAACGCTACATTAACTGTTTAGAAAAGCTAAATATGTGTACTTATCGATTGACGAATTGTATTCCTGAACGAAACTCAATTCGATATTCTTTTTTTCCGAAATTTACTATTGCACCTGATTTTGCAATATTTATTCACAGTAAAAATCTCAGGTTTCTTACTGATAAAGTATGAAGGGTATCATTAGAAGGGGTAGAGGACCACCTGTTGTTAAGGGTGGATTTTTTTTTCCACGACGAGTCATTAAAAACCGGTACCTTATCAGTACGTTTGGACATGTGGTTTTACTACTTCAATTTTGATACTTGCCTAGTTGCATTAATTACTTATAAATTGGTTGATAAAATTCAATCGCGATGAATACTCCTATTGAAAATATTGAAACAGTGGAAGTGAACCGGTTTCAGTTGAATGTCAGCTTCAGCCCAACGAAGAGAAAGCCACCTACGAAGAAAAAAGAAGTTCCGTTGCGAAAATGTAAGTTATATGACTTAATCTTTGAGAAACATGTTGATATCTATATCTACCGTAGATAACTAATCTACAATTTTACAATCTGGGCACGAAAGAAGTGTCATGAGGTGTGTTTTTTTTCGGGGACAGAAAAATCAGGTCTTTAGATTTTGTTATAAATTTTTCTTTACGAAGTTCTCTCATCCTGGAAGTTGGAAAACAACCGTTGTTTTGTTTCCAGGAATCTTGGAGACATCGAGGAGAAGGAGTTGTATTTTTACCTATGCCATTTTTCATGAAAATACCCAACTTCGATGTTTTGTAGGCTATCGCAAAACTATGTAGCTATACTTGAAGCAATTTTGTTGACGTAGTTGGAAAGAAAGTTGAACAAAGATTCAGAATTGTTTTTTCAAAATTCAAAGTTGAACTTTCTAGCAAAAGGCTCAATTTTCTATGATATATTAAAGTTTAGGAGTATAATTTGAAAATCTGCAAAAAATCGTGCAAGTAGTTTTTCATAATTGGATTCAAACATAGGGATTTCCTTGATGGGATCTGGACCCTGCAGAGGGCTCAAGGTCCCAAAATTTTGGAGAAAATAAAAAAAATAAAAAATCACATGTGGTATGTCGTTTGTTATGTTTTTTGAGGTGCTGAGTTCGAATATTCATTTTCTGGAATTAAACTACAGTACCTACTATTCATATTCCCATGATTGAAAAAATTTTGACTCGATTTTTTTAAAAGCTGCATTTGCCCTTCAATTATTAAGATAGGCAACATGTTCATCTTAAGTTTTTTTTAAAGTGGTAAGTACCCGATTGTATCCAAAAATGAAGTATCATCCTCCAATTACGTGCCACCCTGTATTTTCAATACCTAAGTTTTTCTCCATTTAGAAATGGTATTTCGAAGGTAGGTTATGTTAAAAATTAATTTTTGAAATTTGAAGTCGAAAACAGCTTGGGGAGTTGGGGTAATTTGTAATTCTGTAGACTAATAAAATGGTAATTTTTTGCCTCACAAGCCCCGAGAAGCTCTGGAAAGCCCCGAACAGTAAGCCCTGAAATCCAATTCTCAAGCCTCAATCCAAGTCCAAAACCCGATGAATTTTTTAATTGAAAGCCTAAGACCCGAAACCTGAAACCCGAAAACAAAATCATTCGGGGCCGCACCTTCGATAAAAATCCATTCCAATGATCATCTCGGCCTAAAAAAGTAGAAAAATAGGTGCGATAGATTCTGCGATGAAAATTCATCCCAAATTAATCCCAGCCCAAAAATGCTCGAAAAAAATCGTGGGATGATTTTTTTGGGATGAAAATCCATTCCAAAGATCATTCCGGCCTCAAAAACTGGAAAAATATGTACCTATACCTACCTGCGATTAAATTCATCGCAGAATTAATCGCAATCTAAAAATGTTCAGAAATATCGTGGGATGATTTTTTTGGGATGAAAATTCAATTCAAGGATCATTCCGGCCTCAAACACCAAAAAAGAAATACATGCGATTAATTCTGCGATGAAAATTCATCCCAAATTAATCGCAGCCGAAAAATGCTCGGAAAAATCGTAGGATGATGTTTTTGGAATGTTCCGGCCTCAAACACAAAAAAAATCATTTCCTTACAAGCCACGAAAGGCCCTGGAAAACCCCGAACATTTCATTCAAGCCCCGAACAGTAAGCCCTGAAATCCATTCGAAATTTTCAAGCTCCAATCCAAGCCCAAGACCCGATGAATTTTTAAATTGAAAGCCCAAGGTCCTTAACCTGAAACTCGAAAACAAAATCGTTCGGGGCCACACCCCTGAGAAGGAGTAGAATCAAGGGGGAACCTCAACTAAAAAACCAATTTTTGACAAGGGTGATTTCTATATCCAGGCTCACAAATTCTAAAAATGTAAATTTTCCAAAATTGGCTGGGTAGGTACCTAATTTTCTAAAATCGACCCATTTTTCAAAAAAGTATTGACTTTTTATGAACATATTACACTTCCAAGTTTTTTCAAGTCCAACAAAATATAATTACGTCAGTTGTCCTCAATTTTCTTCAAAATTTTTCTGCTAGTTTTCAAAAGTCAGACAGAATGTCACTACCTATACCTAGGTACATGGAATTTCTTATTTAAAAATTGGTCAATACCTACAAAATTAGTAAACTTGGTGAATTCTTTAAATTGAGCATTTGAACGAATTATTTTAGAATATTTTTTGAACCCTGAGACCGTACGTGGACGGTCTGGGGCATTTGGGAACACCCAAAATTATCCATGGACACCCCAAGTATTTTCAAACGTCCGAAACTGTCGTGGACATTCTGGGACAATTCGAACACCTCAGACTACAATCAGTCTAGGGCATTTTCCGATAATCCAAGACTGTCTACGAGCAGTCTGAGGCACTTTTCGGACTCCCGAGATCCAAGCCTGCATCGTAATCAATCTTGGGCTTTTTTAAACACCCGAAACTGTCGAAATTAAATTTTAAAGTAATTATGTTTCAGTTCTGCTGAAAAAAATACACAAGAAAAAAAAACAACAAGTTGGCAATTTCTTCGCTTGTCTAAGGCTACTGTGGAGTATGGCGGATCCAAAAGACGATTTTCAAGTCCTAAAATTATACCTTCACGCCGCCATCGTTCTAGAAGACACATTCCACTTCAACTCTTTCGGTTTTAATTTTAAACCAAATAAAAGAACAACGTCCCTACTCGATTACATAGAAGGAGATACCTGGCGATCTAGCCTACAAGAGAATTACACTCAAACGATTCGTGATAGAGAATTTGTATACGTCGTCGGGTTCCATCGTCGAAATAAAAACTCAGTTTTAGTTACTATTTGGGTAAGTGAAATAGGTATGGTTATTTTTCAAAACGTCCAGTACTTAGATTATCTTCACCTTTTTTCCATTTATACAGGATGCTATCAATGGTCAAGCAAATTACGATGTATTTGAAATAAATCATCTTAAATACCTAGGAAGGACATCGTGTCGATATGATGATAAAAGAACGCATTTTTACCTACAGATAGTTGATTTGATATCGTAAGTATAAAATCTGATTCGTTGAATTTTGGCAAGTTGGTGATTAAAAATAATAGTAAATTTTTACAGGTTAAAAAATATGACTCCTCTTGAGCAACCCCAGTCGTAGTTCGAGGTGCTTTCATTCAGTCTTGGAGTACTTTCGGAACATCTCAAGAAAATGCTGCAAAACCCACAGCAAGGATTCATTTTCTATTTATTTTATACGAGTGCCATATAAACACATCTATTGGATTTTTTTCACGTCTTTTTATTCCTTTCACGATCCTCCATATCTGTGTTCTTTAATTTATTCGTTTACTTTTTCGTGGGTGATATTTTAAAATTAAGTTTATTTTGTTTTTCTTCAAATAATAAAAAATTAAAATTAATTTGTCCAATTTATTACACAAATGATAAAAATCTAACTTTGAAACCTCAAAATTTCAAACGTTTTCTCTCCCTTCTTCAAAAAATACAATTTTATGCTCTTTTTCAGCACCATGAAGCAGAAAAATCAAAAAGAAATGACAAAATACAAAAAATATCGAAAGTACTTGTACGTATTTTGAACCTTTCGTTAATTTCAGAACCTCTTTCCTCTCCTCCCACTCATCGCTGCACAGACACCAATTCAATGTTCTTTTTTTGCCACTACAGAGCAAAAAAAGAAAAAAAACATCAAAACATGGAAATAATATACATTCACTTATTACTTTATTACATCAAGTTGTCGTTTATAGTATTAATTTTAAAAAAAATGTACAAAAACTTCGTAGAAACATAACTTCGACTTAGATTAGTTGTCTGGAAATCTTCAATAAGGTCTATTACGCTGGTTACCGTAGTCTCTGCGAAAAAAATTGAAAAAATTCACATTTTAAAACCTCGACAACGAATACAATTGAAAATCGATCTCAAACTTACTCTCGCATTGGACCTCCTCCTCTTCCTCCACTTCCACGTCCACCACCGCGCCCTCCACCACCACCTCTGCCTCCGAATCCTCTTCCACGGCCGCCACCGCCGCCTCTGCGGTCTGAAATCATATTAAAACCAATTTTTAGTCGAATTCTACCGGATAATTGGATAAAATGAATAATTCGCTCATATCGATTCAAAACTCGGGTAAAAAACGAACACGAATATTAAATTTCGTTCGACTCGATAATTCTAACGCAACGTTGAAAATCGATTTTCAACCCAGTAATTATGTAAGCTCGAGTAGAACTAAAAAATTTAAACTGCTGCCCATTAACGTCATATTTTTCAAAATATTCGTGTTCGTCGTGAGCGATCGATTGACATACCCGAATCTCCACCACCGGATCCGGCATCGGCTGGTTTATCTTCGTTACATCGGTTACATTGTTGCCGCCACGAGAAATTCGTATTTCCACAATCGGGATTAGGACATCTCCAATCACCTTCGCGACCTCCAAAACCTAGCAAAATAATGAACGATTAGATTTCCGATACTGGTGAAAATCATCATTAGTAAAATCACCATTACCACCGCCTCCGCGTTCGCCACGTCCACGTCCTTCGCGATTACCTCCTTTGAATCCGCCAGGACCGCCGCGATATCCGCCACCGTCTCGTCCACCGTAATCCATACCGCCTCGATCGCCTCGGTATCCGCCACCGTCGCGTCCGCCGCCGAAATCGTCGTCTCCTCGGTTGTATCCGCCGCGATTATCGTCGTAGTCGTCGCGAGGGCCTCCGCGACCTCTTCCACCACCGCGGCCTCCGCCTCCACCGCCGCGACCTCCTCCTCCACCACCACCACCGCCTCCTCCTGTTTTGCCGCCTTGCCAGTTATCTCGTCTAGATGCTAGTTGTACGCTGATGGTGCAACCGTTGAACTCCTTACCTATGGGGGGAAAAAAATCACGAGTCTTATGAATTAAATATTATGATACGAAATTCTCGAGCTTCCTTATTCTGAGAATTATTCCTCAGCTGAGAAGAAAAAATTCGAGAATGGGGTAATCCAACACTTTTTTATTCAGTTTGAACCCTTGTAATAACGTATTGGGCCCGAGCGGATCGAGGATGAATTTTTTTGAAAATTTCATAATAAAATATGCAAAGAAACACTTTTTTTATGTAGATGATTCATCCTTCTTACGGATTTTTAAAAAATTCCAGACAAAATTCCAAGATTTCTGATTTTTCCAGGTTTTCCAGAAAACCCTGTTGATTTTCATCCTCTACAACCATCACAACCCTCTCTTCACCGCATCAAATTCTCTGAACATGAAAAAACGTTCTGTGACGTAATATCCGTTATGTTTCTGAAGACATTGAATTCGGATACGAATCCCTTTTTCTGAATCGACCTCATCAAAACCTTTTCTTTTTCATAAATTGCTTCACATTTTCTATTTCAATCACAAAAAGTCACCAGAATTTTGACAAGATCTCCATCGAGATATCACAACTACTTCTCCAAAACATGTACAAAAAATCAAAATTAAAAATTCGTACTTTTCTGGAACTTATTATTTCTCAAACCCAGGGCCGAACCGAAAGGATTTTCGAGGTGGTGGTGGAGGGGGGCACTAGAAATAACAACTTCAGCTATTGACAATTTTCACTCTAAATCACCAAAGCATGATTTTTGGACCCCAGCGAAGGATGAATTTTATTCGAAAAATCTTTTTTTTTTTCATTTCAGGTGGTAAATTGAAAAAAAAATCGATGAAAAATGGAAAATTTGTCAGCAAATTTTTTCATAATTAGACCAAATTAATTGTTAGTTGCAGGACTTTTCTAACATTTTCACTCCTTGTGCCTTGAAATATGTGGGGAGAAGATTGAGGGGTGATAGAGGGTCAGAACCGAAAAATCACTTATTTTTGAACGACTTTCACATATTTTTTCTAGGCGAATTTGGACTTCGAAAGAGAGGATAATGGAGGAGGGGGGGGGGGGTCAAATTCAAAAACGAAGCTGATATTCAGACTCAACAACCCAAAAAACATAAACGATATGCTTTTTGACATTTTCATTTTTTATTTCCACCGAGAATTCAAAAGTGGGGAGGGGGGCTCAGCAGAGGTATAACTAGAACCAAAAAACAACTTGACTCTTACGACCTCACATCGAAAATATAATAAACATGCCACTCGGGTTTCTCGATTACTTTATTTCTTGGCACAAATTTTAGACCTCTGTAAAAAGATAAGGGACACCAAATCCAAAAATTGAGCCAACATTCAAATTCAGCTTCTCAAAAACAGGGACCGGAAGCCAAAAGATGAAGCTGCGGCTTTTGACTTTTAGCTGGTGATAAAAATTATAAAGCTGCAGCTTTTAGCTTCTGGGTTTTTGAATTATATGGCTGTTAAAGCTAGCTTTCGGCTGTTTTTCGTCACTTTAAATTTAAATTCAAAAGCTCCAAAAATGAAAAGAACACGCGTCAACGTCACATAAAAGATCGACGCGGTGATCAAAAATTTTTCATCAACTCAATAAATTACATCTGGTATAAAATGTAGCGATCCAATAGGCCAACAAGCGAGTTTCTGAGATTTTCGTGGATGCTAAACTCGATTTTTATAATCATTTAACCCTTAAACTCAAATTGGGCCCCACAGATGGAGTTAAAAATTCGTGAGGAATTTTCAAACACTGCGCCGATTTTTTTTCTTTTTGCAATAAGCTCACCCCAAGACCACGTAGAAAAAAAGGAAAATGCTCGTCTTTTAACGCTCTACAACGTTCGTTTGCACCAATTTTTCGAACTTTCCTGTTTCCGGGAATTTTTTTGGGTCGAAATCTAATAGTTGGAGGAAAAAAAATAGAAAAATTTCACTAGAAAAAATAATGTTTTTTGGATTTTATTTCAAGGAAATAATGTAATTGACAATTTCATTTTTATTTATCATTTTTGGAATGAAGCGAAACGAATTTTACCCAGTTCAATATCAATAACCATTGAATTCAAAATTTTTGAAAAAGCTGTTAGAACGCCAAAAAATAAGGCTTTCGGGGCTGAATTATAAAGCTGAGCTAGCTTTCAGCTTTCCAAAAGCCGCAAAAATGATCGGCTTTTGATTGGCTTCCGGTCCCTGCTCAAAACCAATTTAAAGAATGATATGCCATCCAACATTTTCAATTTTTTTTAATTTTGGCCCAAATTATGGAGCATCGTAACCTTCTTCAATGGTTCAGAGATCTGAATCGTAACCACGGTTTTTTTTACAGATTTTTCAATGACCGCTAGAAGCTGTTTAAAATGCTTAAAAGTTGAGCTTTTCATAAAAAAGGTCGACTTTTGGAATGAAAAATATTCATGAATAGTAAATCTACTATCTTGTCTACTGGCTCTAAAAAAATGAAAATTCTTGCCATTTTCTGGATTTTTCTTCTCATTTCATGCCATTCTTTTGCTTTGAATTTGCCAAAAAAAGAACCCCCGGGGTTCACTTTCGATTAAAAAATTGAAAGAAAGAGAAAAATGTTGAAAATCTTGCTTTTTGCAGAAAAATCATCAAAATGCTTGCCATTTTCTGGTTTCCCTTGCTTTTCTTACCAGCAGACACCATATTATAATGGTTCAAAAAGACCAAATAAACAATATTTCAAAGTTGAGTATTTTCATAGATTAACATCGAAGTTGTAAGTAAAAGAAACTCCCACCCTCCTCCTTACAAGGGCTGGGAAAGAAAAGAAAATAGTATTGCAAGTGGTGATGTAACCAATCCCAGTCAACCTTTTTCCTAACGAAATCGACAGAAAAAGATTCCCAAATCCACCGAAGTGTGATGGAATAACTGAAATTGACAGACCAAAGATTTTCAAAACCACCGGAGTGTGTAACGGAATAACTCGAAATAACAAACCCTAATCAAATTTTTCCCCAACGAAATCGACAGGCCAAGGATTTCCAAAACCACCGCCGAAGTGTGACGGAATAACTCGAAATAACAAACCCCAGTCAAACTTTTTTCCAACAAAACCAACAAACCGAGGATTCCCAAATCCACCGAAGTGTGATGGAACAACTCGAAATAACAAAGGTCTGATAACGAAATCATACGGTAAAACAAATCGAGCATACCGTTGAACCAATCGATAGCTGACGTAGCAGTTTGTGCGTCATCGTAGGTAACGGTAGCTTCACCCTTCGGTCGTCCGGTTGCTTTATCCGTATACATCCAAATTTTCGGTTTTCCTGATTTTTTGTCATTCTGTAAAAAAAAAAAAAAAAAAACACCTCGGTTAGACTCCAATCTGATCTGAACATTTAGTACAGACATTTTAGGTTTTGATCCCAGAAAAAATCAGCAGAACAGGGAAGTTTCGTATACAGTATTCGCGATGCAAAGCATAGTGGCTAATCTGGTGGAATTCCATGCAATTGATGAAACGGTGCTGCTGGTTGAGTTTAAACCAATAGGAGTAGAGCATTCGGTGGCAGCATTTGGCCACGTTTTAGCATCAGCTGATTCATTTAGATTGGAGGGGTGGTGGTGTATCACTACAGCATCACCTTTTTAGCACCCGATACTAGCGAACCTCGCGAACTTTGCATCGCGAATGACACAGCAGTTTTGGTCACTTGAAAAACTTCTCAATATCTCAGAACAGAAATGAGATACCAAGACGGTTCAAACAGCAATGTGTTCCTGGCGTCGCGTCGAGAACATTGAAGATCGATAATCAAACTTTCAGTCCGACCTGCGGGTTGTCCACAAATTGGAAAACCGGTTCAGGGTTTAGGTCAAAAAATAGGGGTCCGTTTTTTTTAATTATTGAAATCAAGTCTACACACTGACGCGATTAAAATGTAGTTCGTTTTTTTGAAACCGGTTCAGCAGTTTCGAACCAGTTGTTAATAATATACAAAAAAGTGGAGATATGAAAAAAAGTTTGAAACAAAAGTTGTAAAGAATTAAGAAATAATCATTTTTTGCTCCATAACCTTTTTTCCATCCTGCAATGGAAAGAAGTTGTCGTACAAAAGGTTAGAATATAATTTTTTCCTTTTCAAGCCATAAGCCATAACTCTTCACCATTGCTAGAAGAAAAAAAAATTATAGAGCGTAAAATATTCAGTTTTTAATTCTCTACAAATATTATTTCAAACATTTTTTGATATCTTCACTGTTTGATTACTGGTTGTCGACTTGAAAAAAAACACACCCAAAAAATTTGGGAAAATTGGGTCAGGGTGTCTAACAGAATTTGTTGAGCAAAAAGCTTGACTTAGCTCGACCTTTTGGAATGACTTTTTACATAACTTTTCCGAGCAACCCCCACCCAGACATCCCAGCCAAAATTTGAAAAAAAAAAGTAACTTTAGGAACCTCTTGACAGTCGGAAAAGTAACCTTTTAAAAAAATTTTAATTCATGATTTCACCTAGAAAATGTAAAAAAGTCATTCGAATTTTTACTTGGGGGTTTACTAATACCATATATAGTATTACTAACCCTCCAAGTAAAAAATGAGTTGAAACATTTTTTTAAAGCAATTTTTTCTAAAGCAAATATTGATTTTTTGCTCAAATTTTTGAAAAAAGAAACTTTTTTGAATGAAAAATAACAAATAGTAACTTTTGAGTACAGAAAGTAACTAATAGTGACTTTCCTGGAAAAAAGTAACCTACTGGGATGCCTACCCCCCCCCCCAAAATCGATACATTTTGTGTGCTTGTAGCTATTTAAAGAAAATTAGAATTTTAACAAACACATCAAATTCAAAAAAAGGTAATTTTTAATAGCTATATTTTTGAAAAAAGTTTGACCTTTTGAGTAAATAGCGTAAATTGGCCAAAACCAAAAAGCTTGACTTTTTTGAAAAAATTCGACTTTTGACCTGTTTAACACCCTGTGGGTTCATCTTGCACCAGTTCCAAAAAAGTAGAGATATCAAAAAAAGTTTGTAGAGAATTAAATGCTGAACATTTCACGTTCTGTAACTTTTTTCCATCTAGCAATGGAGAAGAGTTACGACTTGAAAACGAGAAAATTATACTAGAGTCCTTTTTTACCACAACTTCTTTCCATTGCAAGATGGGAAAAAATTGCAAAACGTAAAATATTCAGTTTTAAATTCTCTACAACTTCTATTTCACACTTTTTTTGATAATTATATCCACTTTTCAATCACTGGTTATCGAATTGCAAAGAAAAAATTATACTCCAACCTTTCGTACAACAACTTCTTTCCTTTGCAAAATGGAAAAAAGTTATGGAACAAAAAATTATTATTTTTTAATTCTCTAACTTTTGTTTCATCTCCACTTTTTTTTGGATATTATTGACAACTGGTTCGAAACTGTTGAACCGGTTTCAATTAAAAAAACCAGACCCCCATTTTTCGACCCAAACCGGTTTTTCAATTTGTGGACACCCTAAAGGGAAGGACTAGAAGTTTGGTTATCGATCTTCAATGTCCTCGTCGCCAGGAATACATTGTCTTTTGAACCGTCTCGGTATCTCTTTTCAGTTCTAAGATATTGAGAAGTGTTTCAAGTGGACAAGACTTCTGTGTCATACTGTATACGAAACTTCCTCTTTCTGCCTATCTTTATTCTTAGGTAAGGGCCGTTTTTAGTTAAAATGTCTGTACTCTCTCATCTCTGAATCAGTGAAATTTATCAAAAATCGCTGAAAAACAATCAGAATTGCAGCACGGTAATAAATCAGTGAACATTTTTTCACAGAAAGCAGGTCAGTAAAAGAAAATCACTGGAAATCAGTGAAAATTCACTGAAAACTCAGCGATATTTATAAAATTCACTGAAAAATCTTCAGTGAAAAATCGCTGAAAATCAGTGAATTTCACTGATTTTTCCTGTACTGCAATTCTTACTGTTTATCAGTGATTTTTCACTGATTCGAAATGAGAGAGTACTAATAAAATTCCCATATTTACAAAAAATCTTCACCTTGATAAGTCCAATAGCGCCGAAATGTGTCTTAATTTCAGTTTCCGACGTCCTCGGGCTCATGCCTGATATGAAAATGGTATCCTCTTGCACGATCAGATCTCCACTCCGCGTATCTGAAGGGCCTAAGCATATTAATATCTCGTATTCGTAACGAAGAAATAACAAAATAAGAAAAAAATGGTGTCTTTGTAAAGCATGCAATCCAATTTCAACACGGGAAAAGCTACAATTCAGATTCGAGAATTGGCAATTGAAACCCTGACGACAATAACATTATACCAGAAAGATTTTCATCATCGATCGTACATATCGATTGTACCAATACCGCAAACACACCGATACCTTTTCTTAATACTATAACAACTATTACGATTACTCGTCGTTTAAAAGTAATCTACAACAGGAACTCGTAGAGTAGATAATATTGATCATTGATCATACTTTTAAAAATCATCGTCGATTAATACACTCGGTTAATAAGTAGTACCTAGGTACAGTACCGTCTCAATAGGTATACGAGATTCGATCTTAGAATTAATAAAGGTGAATTCGATGATGAGATACTATAGAATGATATCTGTTCGATGACCAATAAATACGCTCGAGGAGAATGTTGCGAACCAATATCGAAGATATCGACGATTCAGCAGTACCTTTGGTTCGTTCGGTGATCAGGGAAAAAGAATACCGAATAATGTACCAATTAACAATACACAATCGTTAAGATACGAATTCTAAATCGATATAACGTAACCGTGTAATGGCTAAGGGGACGCAGACGACGTGAGACAATTTACCTGATTAAAAAATATTACGCCTATGTACCACACACAAACACCCTAACCAATACCGTACGTAAAATTACCAAAAAAACGTTCGTACGTATTTTAAGAGCACCGATCATGCTATTCAACTACACGACTGAGATCAACGTGATAATCGTACGTAAAACCATTAACATTTAATAAAATGAATAAACATCTCAGGTTAAAGTACCTGGTGCATTTACCTTTATTATAACCACCTCTGCTGGCTCCCGAACTAGAACAGACCAAGAATAACACGCAATCAGTAGAGAAACATTTCTGCAGTACTTCTGGCATACGTTTGTTTTCGCGTCAACTGTTCCTCAATTCGCAATGTAACCCAAGTCTAATATTTTGTTGAGTTGTACCAAGGACTAGATTTTTCTCACGGTAAAAGGGTAAAGTTAAATACGCTATAATATCAAATTATATAACCGCAGATTATGCCGATTTTACACGCTTGCCATATTTAATCTAATGATTTCACTGATTTCAGATGAAATATAGGTTCGGTTACCGAATTCGGTTGGAAAAATTAGTTTACGATTGTATTATTTGACGAAGAACAAGAGGTAGCTTGGATATCGTGTTAAGGTCTCAAAACAACGTGTGAGGTGATCTAATTTTTTGTCAATTCAAAAAGTGATGTTCAGTTGGCCCCCAGTATGTCCCTAGTTTCCAGCAACTAAATATCAGATTCTGAAAATTCACTTGAATAAATTTTTTTTGAGGCAGAGCAGTTATCAACAGAAAGAGGTCCCAAAAAAGTCAAATAATTTTTACTTCATGACGTTTTCAAATTTTGAAAAAATTCTCCACCGGGAATATTCCTTTTAAGAATCTGCTCGACAGATCTCAAAAATTTCATCTCACCCAGGAGTCATTAGTTCATTACTTATTGTTGTCCTAACAATTAAAAACCTAGTCATCCCCCCCCCCTCTTTGAGAGATCTACTCGAAGGACTAAAAAAATTCCGAAAATACTGCGTGAATTCGTTCAAGTTTTTTGAGATGTTAACTTCGAATTTCGGCTCAACCTCCGCAAAGGGGGAGGGGGGCCTCAGGGAATTTTTAATTACAAAAATGTAAAAAAATCTGAATCAGTCTTTGATGAAATTCTGTCTTTGAGAATCAGTGAAATGATTTTCATTGAAAATGAATGATTTTTACTCATATTTCAGTCAAAAATCACTGATTTCTCAATCAATTTCAAATTTGTCAGAAAAAATCAATAATTTGACTGAAAGTTCAGTGAAAAATCGCCGATTTTCAGTTAATTCATTTCACTGATTCAAACAGATTAGAAAATTCAAGAAGAAAAATATTGAAAATTTTTGCTTTTTGCAGAAAAATTATCAAAATTTTTCAAGCCCCCCCCCTCTAAATTTGACCAAAACTTGACAATATTTTCAAAATATTGTAGGTATAGCACATCATTTGTAACGTTTCCGAAAAAACTGAGTTCGAATTGATACTAAATTTTGTGATTTGACCTTCTCGAGTCTCAAAAAATTTCACTTCTGAGTTCTGACGTGGTTGAAATTCTGACTCAAATTGAGAACATGATTCTGAATTTGGACTTGGCATCTTCGAAATACATAATAAGAATGTAGTCACGAAACAATAATTTTAAAAAGAAGGTAAACCCAAATTTCAGGAACTGTTAAGCAAGTTTCAATAATGATATTTCTGATGGGAAAAAAATTTCAAGTCAGCTGAATGTTTAAAATCAATTTTCAAGGTAATAATTACATACACTTTTTGAGATCCCCTCTCCCTCCTCAACCCTCTTTTGGGCCGACCACCAGAAAGTTTCATTCTAGCAATGAGAAGTTAAATTTTTAGAATCCAACGTCATTCGCTCGCTAAGGAGGGAAATACGGGAAACTACTGACAAGGATTTTGGAACGTTCTTCATATGTCATTTTACAAAAAAAAAAAACGAATCCCAAACTTACATTATTCGAGTATTTTTTTTAAAGAAAAAGGCGAATAAAATTCTTATCCACGTTGTTTTGAAACTCGAAAGGCTACCTTTGTATAAATTCCAACAAAACAATTATTCTACGTCTCTGTACATTTGTATGTACAACGAAGACGAAAATTTGTAAAACGTACATACGAAAAAATTCGAAAATTTGAATTTTTTTCACATCTAAATGAACAATTTTCAAGTTAAATTACCATAAATTACTGATAATAAATGTCGCACTAACGTTGAGTTGTGACGTCATGTCAGAGGCAATAATAGATAATAATAAACGCTTGAACCACATGCTATGAGCAAATTTCACGAAAAACTCAATGTCATCGGTGAATTTATACTATATAAATTTAAATTTCGGGAAAGTCACTTGAAATGTGAGATTTACACATTTGAAGATTGATTAATAATGCACAAAAAGGAACCCTGAATTACAACGATTTAAATACTAATTCCAACGAAATGGTGGGACAAGGACAAAACGTCAAGTTACAGTAATGGAAATAGAGGTTTAGGAAATATATGTTACTAGAGAAAAAAATCGAACTAACTAAACAAATTAATAAAAATAAAATATTAGGTCTATGCGAGTATAACGCCATAAAATTCGGCGAATACAAAAAAACCAACGATATTGAAATATTACCTTTAGGAGATTAATCTATAAACTATTATAAATCGAATTACATAATCTAACGTACAAATTTACACTGTCTCCAAAGATATTCAATATAACAGGAGAATAATTTTACATCATACGAATAGTAACACCTTTTAATGAAGCAATCATTTGAGGAATATTTCATCACCTCATAATTATTTTCTGTACCTTATGACTTATAAAATAATTGAATTTCAATTCAACACTAATAACACAATAAGGAAACTACAATACACATTTGGAACACATACCCCTATCATTTGAAAACACAATTACCACCAGTAAAAATTAATCAGTCATAAAATTGAACATAATTGGAATATCGACACCCTACCTCATTGGATATCACTACGAGAGAACAGATACCGTATAAATTGTCGAGTGGATATAAACTTAAGAAACGATACAATATTACAATCGGCATAATCAATCAACAAGTTTGCTTTATATCGTTGTAAGATACTCGTTTACACTTGTTTCAAGTTATTTTCAATTAACCAAGTTCCGAAACCACGTTTTTTTTTTTTACCAATACCCTTAACACATGAACGATGATTTAAATAAGACGTATTACCTGATACGTTACCATAAAATGGTAAACTACATATTTTCAATACACCTATATGAACACTCGAAAACATTGTATACCATTATTGAAACCGTTTTCTTAATAATCTTGATCTAACACTAAAATTGAATGCGCAATACACAAAAATCTAGGTACTCGACGAACGAAAACGGTCGATTTCAATACGATACCTTTTTCATACAGATAAAAACTCAATAAACTGAAACTCACTTGTAACTTCCTCCACTCGATCTGTTACCACCGGAACCACGGTCATTTCCTAAAATAAGAAGAAATTATGGCGTATTAATCGGAAAATAAAGATGAAAATTAATAAAAAGTTACCAGAATCGTAACCAGGTCTGGTGCTGTAGCTGCCAGCCGGTTTGCTGTACTGGTCACCGTTATCTTTATTACCCGGGTATTGAGGCGATGAGAAATTTCCTTGAGGTGGTTGCTGAGAAAACGAAGGTGGTGGTTGGTTGTACGATTGATATCCTGTATGAAAAATATATGAGTTAAATTCAATATACTACAGGATTGTGTAAAAGAGAAGAATAATACTTACCTTGAGGAGGTGCGCTGGGAGGAGGCGGCTGAGAATACGGTGCTGATGATGTGTTATTGTAATTCGGCTGGGCATTCCATTGGGGATAATTTACATAGGGAGTATTGCTTTGAGCAGCGGGTTGGCCGCCGAAACCTGGGTAACCAGTGCTATAACCGTATTCTGAAGGAGAAAATGGTACATTTAAGATCAACTTATCGGTAAATGCATAAAAAACAGCAGAGATATAGAAGCCGAATACTTACGGTTGTCAGCCATTTGGAATAATATAAATAATACTAATTCAAACGAAGTTAAGATTTATTGCTAGTTATTCACTCGACAGATTACTCTAATTGGCTAAATACGATGGTTAAAACATTGAAATGTTCGAAAACAATGCCATATTTAATTAAAATTAAACCGTTTGAAATTCGCAATTGCAATACAGTCGTAATGGCGTCTGCCGCTTGTGAAATTATGGATGACACTGAAAAATCATAGAACTATGATAAGGATGAAAAAACTGGATGGCAATTTTTTTATTTGAAAAATTTGTTGTTTAGTCGTTTAGATTCATTGTCGTTTGAGAATTTTTTATTTTATTTAGTAATCAGTGTAACCACATGAATGGCAAAAAATGAAAAATTTAGAAAAACTTAATTTCCCATTCTTTTTTTAAAGAATAATCCGAAGAAAGCTTTTAAAGATGAGCTTGCAGCTTTTGGATTTTGGATTTTGATTTCGACCGAATTTATTATGTTTCTCGTAGGGCCTACATCTTAGATTGTTGATTGGAAAAATACCATAAAAATAAATATAAAATACCTAAAAAAAAAACAACTCAAAGTTTTATTAAAATGCGTCATAAAAATTTGTAAAATAATCAAAGAATTAGAATTAAAAACAATGTAATTCAATAAGAAAATTAATATACCGGTTATAAATTAAATTAAAATAATTTACTCGATCCCAGCGAAAATCGAATCTAAAAATCTCAAGTTGAAGGACAACGAAATCGCACATTCCACTCTGAGATAAACACGATCGACTTTCGTCTTTCACAAACTGGTTCAAATGATCTTGTCTACATAATACAAGACTCAAAGATCATTCGACTTTGGCAAATTTAGGAAATTCAATTATTTACGTTCTACGAACAAAAAAATTACGTGCAACGTTGAAAGAAAAAACGCCTCTCTGGACAGATTTGATTTTCTCAAACACAATGATCTCAAAAACGAAGGTAACATGAGAGAAAGAATAACCTACATGAAGACAATTCAGTCTACTCGATCCAAACTACATTGCACTACTTTCACAGCACATAAAATATCACTCCACGTAAAAAGTTTTTCTACAAAATAAAAATACTAACGTTCCTTGGCCCGAATCATTATCAACAATTGGAAAATAAATAGGTCAATAATTCAGGCGGATTCAGTTTACATTCGTACTTGGTTTTGATTTCTTGAAGTTTCAATCTTCTGCGTACGTGAGGTAACTGGTAACTGGGTTGCAAAAAAATCGAATTAAATTTCGTTAAATTACAATACACCAATTAAGAAAGTATTTACCTATCACAATCAAGTCTTCGTCGTTTGCAAATATTCAAAACTGTCTGCCTTACCAACTGACCAGCGGTTCGTCTGCTTATTATCATGCCGTCGACCAAAGGTGTAGCAATATTGATCCTACATATAGCGAAATTATAATTCATTAGGAATTCGATCGCAATAAAATAAAAAAATACAAAATTAGAGACTCACCTGCTTTCTGGACCTTGGAGTTTCACTTTCAATAATCCATTTTGCAACGCGTGCAAATAAATAACGTAACAGTCTCGTAAAACGTCGACTTTATTGTTACCTTCAATTCCTGTACTCGTATAAGGCGATAATTCGTCTGAAAAATGATGAATTTTTAATAAAAAATCTGAACGACCAATTGAAATGAAAATTGAAACATACTGATAGGAAAATTGGCATGGTCCTCGAAGCTTTCTAGCCAAACTAACATAACGTTGGTGACCAGATTGGTTCTCTTTTTAGAAAATGTCCCACTCGAGACGTTTTGAGCTTTAGAATCGGAAGACGATGCATCCAGTGATGTTGCTCTCTTGTCTAAGGGAGCAGCGTGCGGGTGAGGTGTTTTATCGCTCGTGCCTTCGTTACCAATACTAACACTTCTTTCGTACCAATTTCCTAGAGAGAAAAATAATCTCAAATCGTGAAATTCTAAATTATATTGGTACAGAAATTGCTTACCAATACCATGTAAAGGAAATGATTGCAAACGCAAGCTTGGTATTACAAAAGCAATTTCGGATATTGAATCAGCCCAATATAAAATACGTTCAATTCCGTCGTAAATGCAAGTGCCATCTTCGGCTTCAATATCTTTCGGTTTTGTGTTGCTTTGATCTCGGATTACTTCATTTTCACCTGAAAAAATGTCAGATTTAGAATACTTCCGGTTAATGAGATATCCACAATGATGAGTTTTTCTTTACATGTCATATTATAACTTGTGGCCACATGGCCAGTCCAACCATTATGCTGATTTACTTTGACAGGCCATCCTAAAGAATACAGCAGCTCAACGAAATGTTGCGAGACATTGGATCGTAATATCTGAAACAGAAATTGAAATATTATACCTTCCTACGCAATAAAAAATTACCAAGTCCGATTGGGATAGTTACAGAATTTTCTAAAATATCGAGATGACGTTTCTGACCAGCTTTTACATAAAATACGTGGCACGTGTCGCAAGTACGTCGAGTTATCGTGTCTAAATTTTTCAACGCTTGAGCAAATCCTTCTTTACGATTGTCAAGTCCGATTAAGGAACCCATTTCATTCTAATCGAGACAAAAAATTAATATCAAATCGATTGGAAACTACGTCATAATCAGAATATAACATGGAAACCTTACTTCTTTATTATTAGTTCGAAATTTGGAAAGTAAACCGAGATGGCAAAGGAACATACGAGCTGTATAAAATTCGTAACAAGTAGAAGGTGGATTTCGTTCTTCGAATAATTCTTTGGCCGAACTAGTATCTTTTTCGTAATCGTACTGTTGCTCGATCAAAGACTCTAATTTATCATCGTTGAATTCGTCATCTACGTTTTCCAACGTTGGAATAGATTTATCGCTGTAAATGAAAAAGAAATGGTTTAAAAAATTATTCAAACCGAGATAAAATAATCAAATTACATTATACTGACGCTTTATAAGCTTCTATTTTATTTATAGAATCAGGAAAGTAACGTTGATGAACATCAGGAATCAATGTAGTTTCAGCCATCGAAATAGGTCTACCGGTGGTACTCCCTAAAGAATTATAATACTGTTTCGCTGTCGATTTGTACCGAGGTAAATGTCTCAGCTGCAAAGTCCAAGCATGTCGTCCAAAAGCATTTCTTATTAGTAATGTTATCGTAGGCTGAGGATCTGTAATTATTGGAATAATAAATATATCTACAAATCTACTATTTTCAAATTAATCTCGACTAACCTTGATCATTACCAAGAGGTTCTTGTAACAAGGCGATCATTACGTTGTTTTCGAAGAGAAAATAATGAAATTTAGATACAGCTTGTTCGAAAGTAATATCCATCGGATCACTGGCTGATGTCACCGATGAAGCTAACGTACATTGTTTCATTAGAATTGCTTCGTCCAACAAACAGGATATCGAATGAACTCCAAAATCAGCCTACAAAAGTTTATTTTTTATTATTTTTCAATTCAGGATTTAAAAAAGAACTGCAATATGACACAAACTTGTTCTAAAATGACAGTTAGTAAAGCTTCAGCAGCATCTCTGACTCTCATCGATACGGGTTTCAATTCTTTCTCATCTTTCATACGAATTGGCTCGCTTGGTTTACCCTAAAAAAAGGGGGAAAAATACACTTGTTACAGTACAGGAATTAGAAAAACATAACCGAGTTTAAATCTACTGCTAACCTGAGATTTAGTCCCTGAAATTCCCAATTCTACGACTTCCAATAAAATACCCAAGCATTCTTTGTCTTTCAGCAGCAAAGGATGCGAAATTAACCAATGAGCGGCGCATTGAAACGCAGCAACGATACTGGAATGTAAGTCTTTGGAATGTGCTTGAGGTGGACGCCAACACTGATACACGATATAGTCGCATAACCACTTGACAGCTCGCTTACGTTCTAAAATATCTAAATCTTTGATTTGTATCCGAGAAAGGCCTGTTAAAAATTCCAAAGCAGCTAGTGAAATGTTCAAGTCTGCTTTCCACGATGAAATCAGACGATGGCAGACTAAATACATGGCTCGAACGAATAAAGAATGAGCAGAGTCTGAAATAAGATTAAAATTAGGCAGTTGAATAACTCCGAAGACACAAAATGAACAGGTAACGAACCAGAACTCAATACAGTAGTACCGGATTCCATAGTATTGTCGTTGTGCGAGGTAGAAATGTGCGATTGTTCGTACAGAGCCGAATCTTGAACGATAAATAATAATCCACCTGCAAAAATTTTCATTTCACAAATCGAGATCACACGAGAATGTTCAATTTTGATCAAAAATTAAAATTTTTCTTACCCAATAATAAATGTGCATTGCAACTGTCATTTTCGACTTGTAAAGCACTGATTAATAAATTGACTAATCTCGGTTTCAATAAACCGAAAGTAATACCGCTGCTGTTGACGTTATAAATTCGATACGCAGTATTTCCAAATTCACGAATGGGCAAATTCTACAAAGAAATTTAAGTTATCACAAATACTCCTTAAAATCTTGGAAAAATTCAGTATTTACCTGAAAATGAAGTGGTAAAGGAAGCAATGATAGTAACAAATGAATACACGCTTTTCTCAATTCAACCAGAGGCACCGAAGTAGTCGTGATCAAGGACGAAGGAGGCATAAACGTTGAATTAACCGAGCTAATGTTGGCATTCGTTGGCATAGGCATAGAACTCGAAGGAAGATTTACGTTTCCAGCAGCGTTCATCATCATGGAAGCGTTCGAAGCAGGATTGATGGAGGTAATCGTCGTATTAACAGATGAAGCGATACTTCCACTGGTCATATTGACGTTTACCGAGGAAACTGAACCGTATTCGTGTTCGTTAGAGTGGTCGTGACTGATGGTATCTGGATGAGCGGTAGAAATAGACGTTTCGTGATTCAAGCTATCGGAGCCAGAAAACGTAGCTGAGACAGGAGCAGTGACTGTGGCGGTGGCAGTTGCTGTGACGATAGCATTTGTTAGAACGTTAGTCGCCGGTGCTGATGGAATTGCTGAAGATGCAGCAGCAGAACTAGCAGTGGTCGATGAAGGCATTACCAGTGATGATGGCTCAGCAACGGTTCCAGAATTTGTCCTAAAATTAAAAAAAAAAAATGAATTTTCAATATTTACTGCATCAAAGTAAGATTTAAATCACGTACTTGAATCGTAAATTTCTATCTGGTAGGACTATTTCTAACGCTTCGATAAAATAAGGCACTAGTAACAAACTGCCATCGAGATCGAGACCAAAAATATCCGCAGAATTCAACATTACACTGGCCATTACTTCGTCACACTCCCCGAACTGTAACAAAACATTCCATTAATTCGTTTTCTTTTAATTTTTGTTCATTTCTAACCGAATAGAAATTACCTCTTTGATTTTTAAACTTTGCTGAATAATCATATAAAACCTCGACAAATAAATAGGTAAAATTTCTTCGCCAGTTTTCTTCGAACAAAATATCCTGCATAATGTACCAACAGCTTCGGCTCTTCCACAGATGAACTTATCGTAGAAAGAATGAAACATCGAAGGCATCAAAGATGAAGCTTGCGAAGAAGTTGCAGTATCTGGATCACTCGAATCAGTAGTAAGGGAATTCGGCTGCGAAGAACTTCCTTTCCGGAGTAAAAACGATGATATACTTCCACTGCTTATACTTCCAGAATCAGCTACTGTGGTCCAATTTCCACTTCTGTTGGGTCCAGCAGTCGGAGTGGCTGTAAATAAACCATTTCAATAAAATATTCCACAGATAGACGTAATATTTGAAAAATATTCTCATACCGGAAACATTCGTAGCAGCGAAACGAGAAAATTCTGAATTATACGAAGCTTCGAATAACCATTCGCCAAATAAATGCAATATACTGTTGCATTTTGGACGGAGAGGCGATAAGGAATTTCTACTTCCGGCGTTGAAATGAGATACATCTGTATCGAAAATATAATTTAGAATCTGAATCAAATCGAAGGGGCTTCGAGGAGAAAACGACTTACAATTTAAACTAGACGCCGAAGATGAAACAGCCTGCGAGGATAAATTCGAAGCAACGTTAGCTGACGACGAAGTGTTCGAGATTCTGGAACTCGTTAAACCCAAAAGTGGCTTCGGTTGAGCTGAAATAAAATCCGTGTTTTTAAAATAAATTCAACGTAGAGAATTATTTTCAACAAGATTTACTTTTCGATGACGTCACACTGAAACTTTTCGCTAATCGGCGTCGCGACGGAGGAGTTGGCAAATTGATTTCTCCAGCTCCACTGGAAACATTGATAGGGAACTGAGCTCCGGAAACATTCGATGAAGAAATACTCGACGATTGATAAAATGAATTATAATCTTCCCATTGGATAGAAACAGGTATTCCTGAAATCAAAAACTCGGACATTAAAAACGATCCGGATTAAAATGAGAATCGTACTCGTTACCTAAAAATGCATCCACTAATACTGCTATTCCTTTTATAGCTTTATAAAAATTCAACGGTAGAATGGAAAGACACGGGTGTTCGGAAGGATTATCGCTGGTAATTGCGTACTGCAAGAACTGAGGCGTTTGGCTGATTACATTGGAATGACATAAATCCACAGGATTGCCAATGGAATGAATAACACGAAACCATGTCTGGGCTACGGTTTCTTCGGGCATATTATTAACAGTATTTTGAATATCTTCGTCGCCTCCTGAAATATTCGACGTGAGTGAAATGTTTCACGAAGTTGGACAATATATTTCAGACGATTACCTATTTTCAACTGGGAGAAATTCAGACCATACATGATTTCAAGAATTTTAGAAGTCAGAGTTAAATTAATACGATTCCATTGTTCGATCAGAGCAGTCCGATGTCTCCAGTTGATGGCCATTTCACGAAGAGTTTTCCATAAAGGTGGAGTTGGATAGCATTTTATACACGCTAGTAGCCAAATTTCCAACAATACGCTGAGAACTCGTTCGCAGAGTTGATCACCGACATCGTCTGGAAGAAAAATGCATAAAAATATTCAAGCTTTCAAGCTTGGACTATCGAGTGGTACCTTTGATCGTTGGTGGTGCGAGTAAAGCGTCGTTAATGGTCAATAAAAAAAGAAGCAAGGTTTGCCACGTATCGTTTTCAATATTTTTTGAATCTTGAGTGACCTGCTGTAAAGTACGAAGTACTCGATGACACAGTACTGCTTGTTTATTGATAACGTCGCTGCCTAAAACACATCACAAATTGATCAATTCGAGCCAAAAATATATACGCACATAAAAATTTCATTGACACACGTTATATTCGATTATCTTACCAATATCCAAATAAATAAAAGCCCAGACTTGGAAGAAAATTCAAACCGGTGAATAAAGAAATAAGATATTAAAAAATTAGACTACGTTTTAATTATAGTTACCTTCCCCATTTCTGGGCATAAAAAGATTGAGCAAATGAATAATAATTTTTCTAGCGAAAAAATTCGGATCTCTGCTAATCGGAAGGGGGACACTGATTTTCGGCGTAGGATATAAAGCTGATAACCATTCGCAATACACATGTACACAATCTCGAACTGTATCATGTTCTGTTAGTGGTAGGGTCAACCCATAAGATATCATCTGCAAAATTATACGTTTTATTTACCAATATTGAGAAAATTTTCACTCCGGTATCTCGGTAACCTACTTCCATACACCAAGCAACATCTTTTTCGGTGGTCAATTTACTAGGTTCAGCCGACTGGGTGATTCCTAGATTCGAAGCGAGTTGTCGAACAATAGGGACAGTAACTTGTTTGCCAATATTGGGTGGAAACTTGCATAGTACACTTTGGTCTTCAAAATTTTCGTAGCAACTTCTGCTGTATAATTTATTCGTCAATGATGTCCATTTTGAATACATTCCGCCGAATGTGTTTTTATTCTTGTAACGTCCGCTTGAGTGGTAAGATTCCTTCGGATATAAGAAAAATTATGAGATTAAAATGAGTAATCGCACGAATTAGCCAACATAAGATATACGAGACTAGAACCGGAATAGTGCGTGGGACATGACATTAAAATGTTCAACATTGAGTCGATTTATCTACAACGACGGATGCTTAGGGAAGTGAAATACTTCAGATCATATATGTTCTAAATATGTTTAAAATTATTGGTATTATCTCGTAGAACGATAATCTATTCCGATAAATCGTCCAGGGCTGACAAAACACGACATAGTAATAATGAGTTGTTACCTTCCAGTTTACTCTGTTAAATACTTCCAAATTCATAAGGTTAAAATCAGTTTCAACGAAATAAGAAAGGACTTAAATCTAAAGTCTAAATTCGGGTTTTCTTCGATGAAAAATTACTTCAACTTGGCGAAATTTTGCTAAAATACTCCATTTTTTCAACGTAAATAAACAAAAAAAAATTGGAATACATAGATAAGAAACAGTGTTACCATGTAAGAATTTTTTTTAAAACTTGAGTAAATCGAATTCAATTAATTTGTTCTCGTTTCCTTATTAAAATTTTGAATGTTCTGAATACCGCTAAGAACTTTGCTGAATTTTAAAAATCTTCTTTCCTTTGTTAATTGTGCTTCCATTACTCCACCCTCGCAACTTAACCCTCCCCACCACAAAACCCAACAAGCCTAAATTCAAATTTATTTTCAACCCAAGCTCTTAAAGTTTTGAAAAATAGGGGAAAAATTTGAATCTCGCACTTTTCTACGAGTTGCATAATATACTATTAAAAGTTTTACAAAATACCACTTGTCCACTTAGGTTCATTTTTCAGAAAATTTAAAGTGACATTTAAAAAAAATTTGCGAAAATCCGGAAAATATTTATTTAGAAATTTTTTCCTGATAAAATGATGACGACGATATTTTTATTAAGTAATAAAAATATCGTCAAGAAGAAATGGTCTAGATTAGAAGTAAGTAGAAAAAAATCATTAAAAAATTCGTATTATGTAACATCATTTATTTTTACGAAAAAGTTTTTCCAATTTTTTTTGGTGTTTTGCTGGATTCATTTGAAAAAAGTGAAATGTTTTAAGGAGCCCTGAAAAATAGGCGTACTTAAATGAAAAATGGTAACTAATGGTATTTTAGGGTAAAATCGTTATGTTAAAAGTTGAAACCATTTTTGAAAAAATTCCAGATTGCTTTTCAAATTTTCAACATTTTTTGAAGATGAATTTTAAATCACATTATTAAGGGGTCAAATTTTTTCCAATTTTAATGGCTCTGTGGTCTGTGGTGCGTTCAGCTTCATTTAACCCAAATTTGACGTCATTTATAGGCAAATTATGGGTAAACAAACAAAGAGGATGGGAAATCGTTCATTTAAATTCAAAATTGCTGATTAGCACATTTTTTTACTCCTTGATTTATCATGAAAACCCCATATAATTTTAGTAGGGCGAAAAAATTATCGATCAAAATCTTCTGTTAGAAACGAAAAAATCTAATTGGCTGCCCTTCGTTAATACCTAACAAATGAGGGAGTTGAATTTTTTCAATTTTTCTTAGTTTTTTTGTTGGTTATAGTTGTATTGTTTTTTTTTTATCATAGAAGAAAAAAAAGTATGATTTTTAAAAAAAAAATTCGAGGGAAGGGGAAGTTGAGTGATTTTTTGAACCTACAAAATGACCAAGACAAACACGTAATTTCGAGAGATATTTTGATTTTTGAAAATGAACAAAAAAGTTTTTAGTCATATTTTGATCAGTATTAGGTCCTAGAAGCATATTAGACCACTCCTGACAAGTTTTTTGTCTTTTGAGGGATCTCAAATTTCTGTAAGATGGTGTCATTAAAAGAGGCCATCTTATAATTTGACAATGATATTTTATTCTATTTATTTTTGTTCATTTTCAAAATATCGCCTAATACGACGTTTACAAAAATCGTGTAGGTAAACATCCTAAAGAATTGAGGGAAATTTTGAATTTTTTTTCTATTTTTCAAAAACAAAAATACACTTACCTACATACCTACCTATCTGTTAATTGAAAATGAAAGCAAAAAAATCGACTTTTTCGATAATTTGAAACATATTTTGTATCTCATCCGAATGATGGGAGTTAAAATGACACCGAGAGACTAGAAATTTTTACCATAAGTAATTTTTTGAAATCATTTCACAACTTTTTTTTCATCCTCACCCCGATTTTTTTTTCAAATCGGAAGACGGACCTCCTTAGCGCTATTTCAGATTTTTCTTATGTGTAATACTTTGACGTTATTTCACGACAATATCGAGGATAGTCTTAAATACATCCAGAGTGAAAATCAACCCTACTCCGCATTTTCAATCAGATGTAAAAAAATTATTTTTCATATGTATACAAAAATCATGCAATCCCTCCTTCCTCCCCAATCTAGAAAAAAAATCTGGGAAAATATTATTTTTTAACCCAGGCAATGATAAAAATACGATTAGCCACCCACAAAAAATGAATATTTCGAAACTTTGAGTTTTTGTTTGGGGGGGGGGGGTGTAAACATTGATAAAAAAGATTCGAATTTTTACCTCGTCTTGATGAGGATTTTTTGTAAAGGCCTATCAAACTTTCGAAAAAAGTTGAAAAACACTACAAAATTTTTGATTAAAAAAAATAATCTAAATAGATCTTCATCCAAAATTGAGTTAACATTTGAAACTGTCAATTTATCTCCACGACAAACAATAAAAAATTGCCAGTTATCAAACCAGTATTTTAAAAATGAAAAGTCGTTACTCATATTTTTTCAGACATAGGTATGTTTCACCCTTTCAAAAACCACGTCTCATTGTTTTCCAACACCACCGTTCAAAGGCTAATAATTAAAACACAATGCAACAGTCGAAAACAATAATGATGTAGGTAATAATAACTTATATTAAAAGGGAACAGGAGACGAAGAAGTTTTCTCAATAGGAATAACATAAAAATAACATCGATGAAATCGTGACTTATGGGCGGGTAAGCAAAAGAGGCCAAAACGTTGCATCGCTTAAGATAATAGATTGACCCCGACGCCTAGTTGATCGATCGTGGGAAAGCACATATTTTTTTTATCGTACATATCTATCATGAGAGGTACTAATTTGGTTAATGCATTATGCACGCTAAACATATTCGCTAATTGAAAATCTTTCTGCAAAAATTTTAATATTTTTTTAAAAAGTGTCTTACCTACTTTTCTACGAATAGTGAGTGCTTGTATGAGTATTTCTCTTTTTGATAGAAAGTGCATTTCAAATAGGGTATATTTACATACAATAAATTATTCTAAATATTTTAATAATTTTATGAGAAGGCAGGTACCATGTTTTTTGCTTTGTTTTGAGTTTAATTAGGAAACAGAATGACTTTTCGTCAGGTTGTCGATTTCTGAGATGAGTTTTGTCATTTTGAATCTCAGAATGGTACCTAGCTCGGCTAGCTCTACTCGAGATGACTAAAAAAAAAATGAATCCAGTTTTATATTCATTTTATAAAATTTGGTACAATTTCTACGCAAGGAGACACTATCTGAATATTACCATACTTTGGAAAAAAATTCAATCTGCATTAATTGCATCTATCTAAAATTTTATGCATGCATTTTAATCAAGATAAACATTTTCATTTTTAACGCGTTTCTCAGAACATGTGCGATACCGGTTTTAGTATAAGATCTTCCTTCAACTTGAATCAACTTCGTAAATATAACCATTAGTTAAATCATTGTGAAACGTTTAATGAACAAGACGTTTAAAATTATTAATTTCACCATCTAAAAGTGATTGAAATATTCAAAAATTATTTTTTTTTACCTAATTTTAAATGAATTTTTTATAAAAATTTCTAATCGATATTTTGTAATGGGTGTTTTACTATCTTCTTGTGCCCCTAATTTTATTCACTCGAAAATTTCGTTTTTAGCGGAAAATTTCAAAGATATTGAAAGTAGTACGATGTCGTCAACTTCATGGGTTGCAAAGTAAGCGATATTTTTTGTAGTTGATCTTGATTAATAAGTTACCTACCAACCTATCTATGCCTACTTACGTAATTAGTTTTCTTTAAGAGTATTTAAACGATAAATTTTTCAATTATTTAAAGGATGAATACAAATTACGACGACGCAATTTATTTCAACAACACCCTCGAAGATCACTGGAGATCAAAAAGAACAGATGAAATTAGTACGCGATCGAACGAGGATGATTTTTCGCACGAATCAATCAGGCCGAAAAATATGCCAAGATACGAATTTTCGACTTTAAAACAAGACATTTTTACGAATGAGGTAAAATTATTGTGTCAAATAAAATAATACATGCCTTAGGTGGATAAAAATGCTGAATTGGCTAAAGAAAGGTATCGAGTTGATATTTGGATTTTTTTTAAAAAATAAGAAAAATTTAAACTTTGAAAAGATTGAAATATTATTTTTTGTAATACCTACCTAATGGTCTTTAGTAAGTAGGTAGGTACCTGTGGATATTTTATTTTTGCCCAAAAGTTCCATTGTCATCAGGGTTGCGGTGTTCCACCCCCCCCCCCCCAGTCAACGACGAGTACCTAACCACAATTTTCCAAGCGCACCCCCCTCCCCTTCCATTTTCACCAATGCCCTCATTTTTTTTTACAAACTTTGGTACTTATGTTTACAAGGAGAGGAGAAACAAAAAATTCAAAACCACACCTGTATAAATCACGCCTTTTTTCGGCGCTGGAAAATTCCAAAACTTTCTGGAGACTCCGAAACATTTCGAAACCGCTTTCATTCGATTTGAGAGATCAAAAATAGGGTATATACCAAATTTCAGATCTTTTTGTTGATTAGATTAAATTTTTATATTTTGCAGAATGGCGATGAGGTAATTTTGAAATTTCAAAAATTCGCCAAAATTCGAGAAATGCGCTCAAGTACCTTAATTTTTGGATTTGGGGTTCTCTTATAATGCACTTTTGAAGATGTATATATTTTTGTGTCGGATCAAAATTTTACTAGTGAAAAATGCGTTTATTTTTGGTTTGGAATAAAAAATAATAATAATATTATGCGATGCCTGACGACTTGACAGAACCAATAAAAGAACTTCCAGATCCCACCCCTGAAATTTTTTTGGAAAAGTTCAACATGAAAAAAATTGGAAAAATGTGAATCGAAAATTTTCAAAAAATTCTCATACATTCTACTCTGTCAAGAAGTATAAAATCTGTGAAAATTTTGAAATTTCTAATTCACTTTTTCCAAAGATATCACATGTTGAATTTTTCGGCATTGAGAGTATAATAATTTCAGAAGAGGGGATTTGGGGATCAAAAAATTTTTTGTTCGGTTTTATACTGAAAAGAACATTTTGGGCCAATTTTGACCGAATTTGGGACAAGGGCCATTTCTGAGCCTCACTAGGAAAACCCTTACGCCATCACATCAAGCGTATACCTGCAACTACTCAAAAACGTTGCTTAAAAAATAAATATCTACCTACTCTTTTTTGTGTTTTTCTTTTCGTTTTCTTCTTTTAAAAATGTATAATTTTACTTACTTACTACAAATACAAAATAAAAATTAAATTTTTTTCAATGAGTGAGGATAGGGGACAGTCCAATTATGAAGGTCGGTTTAATTGGGAGGGGGAAGGGTCAGTTTAATTATAGGAAAGTTAAAAAAGACCCCCAAAATTTTCAACAACGAATTGGTCGTCAAGAATATACCCTCACCGAACCCCTGAATTGTCATTCATTTTTTCATAATGTCCTTATATTTCAAAGGTCTTTTAAACATTTCTTGAATTTTGTTTTTTCAATATTAGTAAAAAGTAAATTTTTTTTCTTGAAATGTCAATATGAATATGTTATAATCTCTAAAAATTATCGACGACAATTTTCATCCCCCCCCCGACGAGATCATTTTTTCAAAATAAAAACAGATACATGGATTGTAAGTAGGTAGAGGTACCTACTTACATGTTTTTAAAAAATTGAAAAAATATGGAAAATGATGTTTATGGGTTAAAATATTTATTTACAGGTGCTAATATAATTTTAAGAAAAACGTTTGCAATTTTTTTTGATTTTTTACTAAAATATTGAAAAAAATTAAAAGAAACTAACATTTTTTGAGGATTTCTAAAAAATAAGGCAGGTAAAAAAGAGATTGTAAAAATTCCAATTTTTAAAAATCTTTCGAACATATAGTTAAATTTTGAAACCTGGTGAGGAAGGGTGGAAGAGCAATTTTTTCACAAATAAAAAAATTAGATGACATTCCTGGTTTTATGGTCTGGTGCCAGAAAAAACAAAAAATCAGTTCACGTATTTTATACCCATCTTCAACATTGAACGTTTTGAAGGAAAATATCACTTTCAAATTTGCGTTTATAATTTAATTTTTGTATTGATGAAAAGTTTTGATTATCATCACTTCCACTATTATTTCCTTCCTCTTTTCAACTTTCGAAAAAAAATGCAGAATCGTCATTTTTATTTCCAATTCTGGCCTTCGATACTTACAAATACGTGAGCATGACTATTAATAATCTACATTTTGCAGACGCAAGCAGAAAACCCCACCAACTTATCCGTAGTTCTAATGCATTCGACTGTTCTGGAAGGATCCGGTGATAAAATCTACTTACCATTAGGCACCGTATTGAACGTTCTATACGAGGAAGAAAACTGGCTCTGTGTGCAAACTGCCAGTGGACAAGTGGGCCTCGTCGATAACAAAGTTTGCATCCCTCTGGAGATTTTTTCATTACCTTCAATCAACGATAAAGTTTCCACGCCATCGAGTAAAAGTCATCTGAACGTAATTGCTTCGGAAAAAATAATCAACACGCCTAATTTTAAAAACTCGCAGATAAAATGTACCGAAAAAAATTTCGACTTGTTGTATCTTCGATTGACTCGAAACAACGTTCAGTCGAAAAAATGTGATAAATGCACCGTCAAAGCTCTTTTACAAAAAAACAACGAAGAACAGAAAACCGTTGTACTTGTTATCAGAACGGATTACGTGAGTAAGGCAAAAGACACACTGAGTGTTAAAAAAGGAGACATTGTGTTTTTGATTCATTGCTGCGTTAAAGGTTGGTTTTGGGTTAAAAATAGACATAATATGGAAGGTTTTATTCCCGCAGCAACTGCTGGATATTGGTGCGTATAATAAAATAAACAGTGATGCAAGCATCACAAACTTTCCGGACAGGTGTGAAAAAAAAATCAACGGAAGTATTATCTAGGTACCTAATTGTCTGAATTTTGCCCATGAAAAAAATTAGCTACTCTATTTTGTGTTTTATATACTCGATGGGAAAAAATATAAGTACATTATCTTGAAAGAAAGAGACAAAAATGCTGACGCGAGAAATATTTGTTTCTCACTAAATACGTCCCCCCATCGAGGCATCGATAAGGAGAGGAATAATTGTTATCGCGTTTTAGATTACGATTACATGCAATGCAACGCGGCAAATGACCAAACTCAAAGATTTTTGGATTAAATCGCTCGTAAAAAAATTTCTGGTGAACGTATCGATCTGAAATTTTGGCATAGCCTTCCTTTTTGTAAACCCCAACTCCCATTAAAATTTCAACGAAATATTTAAATTAGGACGAACGTAATTGTGTTCACAGACATTTTTTATCCCACATACATACATACATACATACATACATACATACATACATACACACATACATACGGAACATCACCTGGAAAATGGTCAAAACAAACTTGTACAAAGTCAGATTTTGTCTAAACTCAATATTGGCGAAAACGAATTTCGACCCGAAAACAATACTTTCCTTACAACGCTTCGCGCTGTCCGGAAAAAAAATGATTATAATAATTTTAAAATGACAAAAAAACACGAATAAAATTGTAAATTCGCTGTTATTATTTAAAACTTCAAAATTCAAATGTGATCAATTTTAAAGCATCCAAAAAAATCATACGTAAAAAATTGTACAATTTTAATCAATAAAATGGTATAACGTATTCTCTGTAGTTGAAATTTGTACTTATATCTATTTTATTACTGCTCCCAGTCAGGCATAATATCTAGAAAACAAAACAAGAAGAGAATAAATAAGACAAATCAATGAATAAAACTTGAAAAATTAAAGAATTTTTACTTTATTTGCATCTTTCGGAGTGATGATATTACACGAATATACCGGATTGCTCGACGTCTCAATTCGAGTAATAAGTTCGTCGTTGAAACTAAGCACAGAAAAATACGAAGAGCTACCACCGGCGAAAATTCTATCTTGGTAAAATTGGGATACTTGAATTCCTCGATCTTTACTGTTATTGAATACAGTCATGGGACAATCCATATTTCTTAAATTCCATAAGCTCAAACGAGCTCCGCCACCGCATACCTATGAAATAAGATTTTCTATCATTTCGTATCAAACTGTGATTATTTTCGATACGATTATATTACCATCCAGTCTTCATTTAACGATACGTCTCCAATCCAATGGCCTAACTCAGGACGAGATATGGAAGAATTGGTGTGAGGTTTTATAATATTTACAATCTCTTTGGAACGACAATCCCACATTCTAACTGTCCCATCTTCTCCTCCAGATATTAACGTATTATCTCTGAAAATAAATCATCATTTCAAAATACCAATTACATTAGATGATCGTTGAAAGCGTATGATTTACCTGATATCTAGACAATGTACATAATCTGTATGACCGGAAAATGTTCTCAGTAATCTTCCATCTTCTAAACTGAACGCGTAAATATTATTATTGCTACAGCCTGCATATAGCACATCGTCAACGCTGTTTTCTAATTTGATACAATTCAAATCGTTCTTGATATCTGCATTTCCACTACACAGATGGTAAATCAAATCGAATTAGGAATAATAAAGAAAATATCACATACAACGTTCAAATTATAAAATACTTTGATTGAGGAAGAGATATTTTCCACGACGGATTGAAACCCGTGTTTCCATTCTCCAAACCGGTCACATCAGTCCACCGCCACCCAACAATTTGGCCGTCGACTCCACCAATGCAGAATTTTTCACTCGATATAAAGCAACTGATTTGTTTTTCAAACGAAGTGTTGAAATTAAAACGATTTTTTGATATTCTGGAGTTATTGTCTGAACTATCTTCTTCGGCGTTGATCAATAATTTTCTGAAACTAGGGTAAAAACGCATCGATGATATAAGTTACGTTAGTGATAAGAGGATGAAACAAATGGTATGATTTACTTGAACAAGCGAATGTCTCCGAAAACGTTTCCGGCGACGAAATATTCACCACATGGAGAAAAAGTTGCAGATAAAATGCTGTTGTAATAACTTTTATCCAATTGAACCATAATTATGCACAGATTTGATAACACAGCATTAAATTCAATGAAAGAATTAAATTTTGATTCCTTATTTAAACGGTCAAACTATAATTCATTGGTAGGTGATTCTAATTTTATTAAAATTCAGTCACAATTTCATATGCAAATTTAATAAAACTAACGCTCTAATTATTATCACAATTGTAAAATGTTTTGTTTGATAAAATACCGGTGCATGAGCGGTGGTGGCTGTATGGCTGAAGAGTGAAGCGGGCGTTGTTTGTGGAGGGGGAGTGGTTTGTTTGATTGCAGCTCCTAAATAATTTTGATGCAAATGAGATTTCGATAATAAATTTTTTCAATTTCTTTAATTCGTATTTTTTTCAATTCAAAGTCATATTCAAGTTTTAAAATTTTTCATCTGTAAAATTTTTTCAATTTAAATTAGTACTTACGTCACGTAAAAGTATATTGTTTACTCATTTTTTCAAAGTTTGTGTTCATATGGACCATTTTTATGAGTTTCTTTTTCTCCAGCGGCGCTGGAAAATTCCAAAATTTTCTGGTGGCTCTGCAACGTCTCGTAACCCCTTCCAATCGATTGGGGAAATCGAAAATAGGATACCAAATTTCAGTTATTTTCGTTGAGTACCTATTCATTATTCAAATCTGAACTTCATGTTCATGCAGGGAGTGACGTGATGGGGGGGAGTAATACCCCACAGTCGGTTTCCAGTCGGCAAGTCGGCAAAATTTTGGAGATTTCAAGTAATTCGGCAAAATCTTAGAAATTTTGGCAAATTCAAAAAACGTTTGGAAATTTTGCAGCATAAGTAATGAAAAACTGAGCTTTTTAAAATTTCAAGTTTACTGTCCTCTTTCAGAAATTACAATCCAACTCTAAAATTCTTACTCCCATTCCCTGTCCACATGATGTTGCTTCGCATTGTTTTTGCGAAAAATTCTCGAATTTTTGAATTCTTATTCGGCAATTTTGAATTTTTTAGTCGGCATTTTTGAACCTCATACCCCAAAGATTTATGTTCGAACCGCCTCTGTGTTCATGTAATCACTAATACGTGTGTCCTTCTCAACATAAGTTATACCAATTGCTAACATGGGCTTTTCGAATGAATGAATTAGTGGCGTAAATACAAGAGGGGGCACAAAACCTCTCCCAGAAACCCTTCAAAAATGAATTTAACACTCGGTTCAAAAGCCATTCGAACCCTTAACCCATCCTCAGGCTCAGCTCTAATTTACTCTCCGACTCACATGAACTTTATAACTTGAAAAGCGTAACGGTTACGTAACGTTTTCAGATTAAGGCATAATGACATTATGTTCATTAATAAAAAAAAATTGGAGTGAAAAAACTTGGAAAAAGTGGGATGACTCCTGACATTTATTGCCATTCTGCGTATCTATGACATTCTGTTAAATTTTTTGTAAAATGTTTGCGTTCCATTGATATAATTACATTTCGTTAAGAATAGGTATTATTCAAGTGAATTGACATTATTTTATAAAAAATTATGAAGTAGGGTAAGTACTTTTTTCAAAAAAATGAATTATAAAAATGAGAAAAAAACTGGAAAAATTTAAAATGTAGAAAAAAATTAAGTGCATTGGCATTTTAATAAAAAATTATAAAGTAAGTACCTATATGTGACCTGCCAGGAAGAAACCGACCTTCGGTCCGAAAAAAAATTAAAAAAAAAAGTTTCTCAATCAATTCAAAACAAATGATAATCATTGTTTTGGATTGATTGAGAAACTTTTATTTAAAATTTTTTTTCGGACCGAAGGTCGGTTTCTTCCTGGAAGGTCACATATGTAGGCTATGTCTTGAAAAAAATAAAATATATTTCAAAAAATTAGAAAAAAATATTTTAGGTAAATTGACATTTTAATAAAAATTTATGAAGTTTTGTCTCTATTATACCTAATCTTCAAGGTGGGTACCTACCTACCTAGCTACCTACTACCTAGGCTACCTAGTACCTACATTATCTACAGTTCTACATTACATTTGAAGATATCCATGATCGAAGGTGTTTACCTTAAAGGAAGAAGTGCGTTAATTTTTTTTGTCGTTTTTTTGAAAAATTTATCGACTTTTTAGATTTTTTTATGTTTATGTATTATAGATAATGATTCCAGGGTGCAAACATTTTCGATTTTGGAAATTTGCAATAGCAGAATTTTTTTACACTTCTATCGCATAATGTTTAAACCATACAGAAAATTTTTCAAACCTTCAAGTATAATAAGTAGGCACATGGATAAGTATGGTCAATTTTCTGTTTTTTGCTAAATTTATCAACTTTTTAGATTCATTATTGATTTTTTTCGAAAATTTCATCATTTTTTTGGAATTACTGATCTGAGTTTTTGAGAGTCTTAATTTTTTTTTGGGGGTCTTTTGAAGCTTTCGGTCGGTTTTGTTTTGGAAAATTCGAGCCCAATGTATAAATTCAAGAGACAAGACAGTTTTATTTTTCGGATCAGCACAGTTGCTCTACAGGAAGGTGATAATAAGATGGATATAACGAATCAGATAAAGTTATTATAATAATTGGGAAAAAATTTAAACATCTACCTACGCAAAAATTCAAGTACATCAATTATATACCATTCACTTGCCGGTCCTGCCTCAGCTGTTGGATGTATTCATTGTAACTCGTTGATTTTCATTGTGAACTGTATTTTTTGCTAATTTTTCATAAAGCACAGGATTTTAAGTACAGGTAGTTCGAGTATGTACAGTGTCACAGTGTGTAATATGCAGTGGCGTAGCGAAGTGTTTTTTCTAGGGGGGGTGACGTTCTCGATTTTTCCAACTTTGAAACTGAAATTTGCCAACTTTAGAGATGAAATCATAAGCGTGCCCAGAAATTATTCTAGGAAAGGGCTGAGAATTCGAGGAAAAATAGGGGGATAAACGGATTTGAGCAAAGAAAAATTTGAAAATTGCGGAATTTTTAGGAACAAACAATCAACTCCTGAAATCTGAATTAGTAAAATTTACCCGCTTGAATCAGTGGAATGACTTTAACTGAGAATCAGTGATTTTTCACCGATCTTTCAGTCGAGTCGAAATAAATATTGATTTTCCCTAACAAATGGGAACTGATTGAGAAATCAATGAAAAATCACTAATTTTCAAAGAAAATCGTTTCACTGATTCTCAAAGGTAGAATTTCATCGAAGACTGATTCAGATTCACTTAAGAAAATATGATTAAAATATTGCCCGAGCGAAGCGAGGGCGACATTTTTTCGAAAAATCATGTTTGAATACCAAAAAAATGCACTTTTTTCACATTTTTATAAAAAATCTCCTTTCCGAGCTGGGGGGGGGGGGGGAAGCTCGAGCCCTTTGTGCCTTCCCGTTGGGTGCGCCTTATGGACGAAATGAAATTGAAGTAAAATCTAGGTTTCATAAAATGGTGTTGCAAAGTGTGCAGTGACGTACCAAAGTCTGAATATTGAATTGAGGGGGCAAAATTTCAGAATTTCTGGCTTGATTTTTGAAAATTTTTGAAACAGACTGACTTTTGGGGGCGGGGATGGATGGCACAAATTTTCAGACTGAACTAAATTTTTTGACCGCTTCTCCCTCTCATTCAATTATTCATAGCTTTTCCCTGTGTAATTTCAATGTATCTATGTATCTACTCGAAGTTGAAAAAATCAGTGAAAATGGTCAATTTGTCCCTAACAAAGTAAGGGTGGAAAAGTTCGAGAAAAATTATAATTTATTTTTAAAATTTTGTAATTTCAATGGAAATGCGAGCGAAATGAATTTGGCCCGAACGATGCGAGGGCGAAAATTTTATAAAACCTCAAGTTTAGGGCGAAATAAAACAATGTCTTAGATTAATAAACTTGAGTAAAAAATTCACCACTTTTACTTTGAAATTATTGAGGGAGAAATACGATGAGGCCGAGCGCAGCGAGGCCAAAGCTTTTAAAAAATTTTATTTTCAAACATCGAAAATGAGTTTTGAGGAGAAAAAAATACAATGAAATTAGGTGAATAGAAATAATTTTGAGAAAAAATACGAACAAAATCACTTTTGCATGATGTAGGTACTTAGATAAAATACATACAATAAAGCCGAGCGCAGCGAGGCCAAAGTTTTTGAAAATTTTAGAATTGGGAGGTATAATTTCAGAGTTGGTAATTTCTGAAAAAGCGATTTTACCCCAAAAATTTTCTTATTTTTGGTCAAATTTGCCAACTTTTCTCATTTTGAGACGAATTTGCCAACTTTTTCTACTACCATTGTATGTGGGGGGGGGGGGCGAGTCGCCCCCAAACCCCCCATTCGCTACGCCCCTGGTAATATGTTATCAAATGCAAATTGTGTGCGTGCACATTACTTTGCTTCCTCGCTTCCTTTTCTCAAAGATTTTCACGTCTTGAGCATAAGGTAATTACGTAGATAGCTAGGAACCTAAGAGAGAAAGTGAGAAACTACAAATGTAGTAAAGTTTAATACCTAACCTACCCTACCTTACCATTGGATCTGGACAGCGCGACAGCGCATCAGTGCACTACTGACCAACAATGACCATGACCATTTTGCTTCTTGCAGGTGTGGTGTTTTGTATTTTCGTAATCTTTTTCAGATTTCAGGTTTTTCTGGTATTCAATTCATCCCTTCTCCCACCTCGTCGCTCGTCGACAGTCGAATGGAAGAAGAAACGTAGTTCAAGATTTTTATCAAGATCAAGAGTTATCTTTTCCTTTTATAAATTCTTTTGTAGGTAAGGCGGTAAGGCTTAAATTAAATAGATCTTTTGTCAATAAAATTATCTACATTCGTCGTTTTTTCCTGATGACCTCATATGTATCATGTAATGATGAGTCACTATCACCTTAGATCTATTTTATGACTAATTTTAAAAAGGCCTTTTTCCAAAGCAATGCAAGTCTGAAGCTGAAAATCAGAGGTAAAGATTTCGATTTCGTCCAGTTTCGATTCCACCGATTCAGTTAGTTCCATTTTGACCTTGAAACTATACTCACGTATATCTTAAAAACGCTTCGTCAAAGTAAAAAAATCAGGACCAATCGCCTTTTGATCTTCTACGATATTCCTTTTCGTCCGGTTACGTTTATTAGTGTGTTGTAATATACCTTGTTTTAGTTAATTTGTGTGCTAGTGTTAGTTTTCCGAAATCTGCGTCGGTTATTTTTAGCCAGTGATGTCAGCGTTCGCGTTCTGAACGCGCGTTCGAACGGAACGATAGCACTTTTTGGAAAATTTGAACGGAACGGGAACGAACGCTCTTTTCTTTCAGATGTATTCTGAACGGAACGCGAACGGAACGCGTTCAACTTGCGAACGAACGAATTGAACGAGCATTCAAATTCAGGGTTTTGTATGTTTATATTTTGGAAATTTCTAAAGGAATAGGCATTCATTTCGGCTGTTTTGTTCTATTTATGAAAAAAACTAATGAAAACTGAAAAATTTTCCACTCGTATCACTCATAATGTACTAACCTGCATATGAGTGGAAAATTTTTCATGCGTTCAGTTTTCAACACGTGTTGAAAGCTGAACGCAAAGGGAACGCAAAAGAAATGTGAACGGAACGGGAACGGAACGGGGTGAAAAGGCCATGAACGTGAACGGAACGCGAACGCAGTTTGAGGAAAATGTGCTGAACGGGAACGGAACGCGAACGCAAAAAATGCGAACGCTGACATCACTGTTTTTAGCCAATAACATCGAAAAGAGGGGGAATAAGCAATCGTTGAACACGTGCATTCCTATTATTTATTCGTATTCGGTAGCGTAGTGTTTGTGTATTCTTCGTCCCTTTTCGACTCGCGATTCTGTTATTGCATGGTGATGGCGGATTCACCTGTTGAAGCTTCACGTTCTTTAATTAATTTCATTTAATTCGCTTCATGCTGAATAGTGAATAGTTACTGTTGATTTATTTAATATTAAATTCGTGGATGTGTTCCAATTCTCGAAGTGTAAATTTTTTCGGTTTGTGTGATATTTTACTTCATTGACATTTTATAACTCGTAAGAAAACGAGATTTTCTTTTCTCAGACCTTCAAGTTCAAGTGTAATTTTATTTTTATACGATTTTTTTTGTTGCGGAAATTCATCATGTCACAATATATTCCACCGACCCAACCGATGACAGATTCGATCGAAAATTGTACTCCGCCGGAGGAGTTTGAAAACGCCTGGGGCCGGTTTTATCCGTTGAACCTTAATGACTCCAAATATATAAGTGAGTTTTCATTTTGTATTCGAAATCCTTTCTTTTTTATGTTATTAAAATTTTGTGCGTCTTTAACAGATCTGTGTCTTGATAAATTTACTGTCGGACGGTCTCCAAGTTGCGATTACGTTTTATCAAATAAAGAGATCGAGAAACGATGGCTGGATTGTATTAGCAAAGTTCACTTCAAGGTAAGACGCCAGGAACCGAATCCGGGGATCTTTGTTACCTTGATCGAAGATCTGAGTAGTAACGGTACGTTTGTGAATGGTAAAGCAATCGGCAGGAATCAGGATGTCGTGCTTACGAACCACGATACAATCAGCGTAGCTTCCGCAACAAACACGAGTAAGTAATGAGTATGAATGGTTAATTTCCAACTACTTAAAATTTTATCGGTAATGTCTTCTTTATAGTCTTTATATATCAAGATTTGAACATAAGTGCGTACTCTGAGCACCCTAGCGAAATTAGCGATCATTATGCCATCTTCAATGTGCTCGGTAAAGGCGGTTATGGAGAAGTTAGATTGGTATTTAAAAAGGTATTCATCAATACGATATTTATTTTGTTAATGTAGAAAAAAATATAATTCGGTTTATTTTTTAGGACACCACGCAATGCTTTGCCATGAAGATGATCGGTAATATCGAACCTATCGAAAAGAAGGGAGCCATTAACGTTTTCAATGAAGTTAACATTTTGAGACAGTTAGACCATGTAAATGATTCAAATTATTCATTTACAAGCTTCGATTAATTTAATATTATTATAACTGTTGAATATTTACAGGAGAACGTCGTAAAAATGAGTAATGTCAATCTAGTCGGGAACTCTTTATACTTATTTTTGGAGTATTGTCACGGTGGAGACTTGAAAAAGTACGTAGTAAAGAAAAATTACTTGGAAGAAGATGTATGTCGTTTTATCTTCAAACAGATATTCTACGGTGTAAAATACTTACACGAAAATAAAGTGATTCATCGTGATATCAAGGTACGAGTAATAGTTCAATTTATTTTTCGAAATTGTTTCATTGCTGGAGGTGCTATCTTACTTTTATTTTTTAGCCGGAGAACATTTTACTGAATACCGATTCCGACCGCCCGAATGTTAAAATTACCGACTTCGGTTTATCAAAATTTTTGGAAGCACCGGCGGATGTGCGAACACGTTGTGGTACTTTGAGCTATGCCCCGCCGGAATTACAGTTCAGTGGGATTAGTCCAAAATATGATTTCAGAGCGGACGTATGGAGTTTGGGTGTTGTATTATATTTCTGGTAAGTTAATATAATGAACTGATACCGAATATTAATCGTAATCGTAACTATTCGTATATTATTCTAGCCAAATTATTGCTATTGCCGTGTTTTAATTTTCTTGGTTTTGATTCATTCTAGCCTGTGTGGCAAATTGCCATTTCGTCGCGATCGACCACACATGTCCATGGAACAACAGATTAAAAATGCGCACTACACATTCGATAGTGATGTTTGGCGAAAGCCTGAGTTGAGAAAGCCGAAATTAGTTATACAGAGATGTCTTCGAGTACATCCCAATCACAGAAGTTGTGTAAAAGATTTATTAGAAGATGACTGGTTTAAACCAAGTGTGAGTATTTGATTCTTTTGTAACTGTTAATTGTATCAACGTACACGGAGGTAATGATAATCTCTGTGCAGGATGAACCGATTCGCAAAAGGAATTTAAATATTCTGAACAAAGAAAATTCTGCTGCGATCGATCAATACGCGAATAAGAAACGACGCAATTAATTTACTTAAGACAGTGATCTTGTTCTTATTATAATTTCCCTATTGACTAAGATATTGTTTTGTATTTTTTTTTTTTTAATGTCGTTCCTATTATTGTTTTGTACCAGTGAGTTTAATGTAGAATAAATTTTTCCTATGGTAACGATGTATTTGAATTATATTTATAACTCAGTGTAAATTAATATTACAAATGGTATTGTTGGCTAGTAGAGAATTTCCATCGAGAGATATTTGAATCGCGTCATTTTCTCTCTTGAAATTTACTCTGTAATTAGCAACGTGAAACCAGTACTTTCCTAGACAAGGTTTAGTATTTCTTCGAAGGACCATATCATCGTCTTTGAAATCTTTGGTAGCTAAATTCGTCAGCACGACGACGACATGATATTCTATGGCTATATATTTGATTAAATTAGCTATGTGGTTCAACAAACCCAAACCTGAAAATTGAATAATTCTTTACATCGAATATCAATTGAATTCGTAAATTAATTCCTGGTCTTACCTATCGGTTTATCACCACCAACGGATAAAAAATAAGCTGTCGAAAGACAATCTATAACAATTAAAGGAACGCTATCGTATAACAATTGATTTTTCAGCCAATGTAAAGCAGATATGAGTTCATACAGAGTATGAACCGTCGCAACTCTGATTCTTTCCAAACAAGCAATAATGTCCTATAAAAATCACCGGTTTGTATTAAAATACTACGAATCAAATATAATACATAGATATAGGTGAGACTGTAAACATACTTTCTTGGAAGAATGAGTTTTACTAATAATTTGTTTGAGTTTAAAAGCACTAAAATCTCCTTTGGTATCGATGAAGTAAACACATTTTTCTTTCATCGCCGTACTCGCCGCTAGAGATAAACAAGTGTGAGTTTTTCCACTGCCTGATAATCCACACAATTCGTACGTAATTCCGGATTTAAATCCGCCTAAAAGGTTGTCAATTCTAAACAATAAAAGAAAACAATGAACGCCAAGAAAATGATAATCTTGAATGCGTCGAATTCGTTAATTTACTCTTGAATTCCAGAAGTTAGAACAAAATTATTCTTAGTTTTTTCCTCCAATAGGTCACAAGCTGCATGAAAATTTCCTTGAAACGAGGTCAATATTTTCTGTCTTGTTTCTAATACGTCCTGTAAAAAAACACGAGTTGAATTTAACAAAAAAATAATGCGATTCTGTCAATTATTATCTCAAATGGTAGAATTCGTAGTTATCAACGCTTTATTGATTTAATTTAATTGTACCTTAAAATGTAATTTGGTTATTTTTGAAATATTTTCTGGTTTTTCTTGGAGAAAATCAACGATTGATTTGATATTTTTATCCTTTAGACGTTTGATGATGGTAGGATCATCCATGGAAGAGAAAAATTGGTCGAGCGAAGTCATCACTACGATAGAAGTCTTGCCGATACACATACTATTTGGGATTATTTTCGCATATTTAAAATAAATGAATGCTCGTTTTACGTTGGTAACGCCAAATTTCTTTAATTTTCTGTATTTTCTGTATTTTTCGCACTGCAAAAATTGAAAAATCGGAATTTCCTGGTATTGTATTTTGATAACAAACAAAAAAGAAAAAAAATTCAAAGAATGATAAGAAACCCGCCATAATTTTTACTGTCAATTACCGTTACGTAAATTAATCAACTAAAAAAAGTGGTAATACCGTAATTACGGTTCGTATTTACTGTTTATGATTTCACATTTTTTAAAAAACTTGTATTCTTCAACTTTTAATTTGTGATTATTATTCCATCATTGGCGCGGGGAAAGAAGAGGTTTCCGGCTCGAGCAGCGGTTTCCAGATACGGAACACAGGTAACGCTGGCGTCTCGTTGGTTTAGCTGGTCGTCGGCTAAAAACGTTCATTATTTACACCGTATGTTGTGGAAAATAGGAGTTGGCTGTGGCGCCATTTTGTTTTATATTTGATGAAAATTTGTTTGCGACGTATTTATTTGTAATTATTCAATGGTTTTTAATTAAAACGTTAATATGTGTTTCGCGAATATATCGTTAATTAAAATGTGAAATTATTTTACCTCGTATTCAGTTCGAAAAGGATTTTCAGAGTTGTCCACGGGAAAATGGTAAGCTTTAGCTTTGTTAAATTTAACAAAGAAAATCAAGATGGCGGCTCAATTTACAAATCTTACGCGTTGTATGCAATGTAATTTATATTTCTACAATTTAAAGTGAGCTTATTTCTCATTACTATATTCTGATAATTAGATTTTAAGGCGTAGACTTCTGTGCTTGGTTATATACCTCGATATTTTCATGGGATTCTATTTGTTCCGTATTATTTAATTCGTAAACGTTTCTTATGCGATTGTGTTTGTTTCGTAGTTCTCGTTACACATGTTTTTCTGTAGGAATGGTGGGGTGCAGCGTTTGTAAATTTTTGATATTTTTTCCTCAATTTTTATCGTTATTATTTTATTATTGGGTTTTTGTTCGATTCGAATATTTTCAAAATTATGCCTATCTGCACCTCTACGTCGAGTTATATTATGATTATTTGTCATGAATGAACATCTTGAGACCCTTTGTAATCTGCTCATGTGCAGTAGCTGTGGCTTGGGCCATTTGCAGCCCCGCAAATATGTACATTTTTTTCCATTTCGAATATTTTACCAAAAAATTCAAATTTTCGGTATCGAAAATTGCTGAAAACAATTTTATAACATTTGTTTTTGTTGTGTACCGGATGTAAACAAACCAAAAATAATCATCAAATTTTGGCGGAAATTGGGGTAAATTTTTAAAATTTTTGCAATCTTGGCTTTGATTATATGTGTTGCAGCTTTGAGGTGGCTATTTACAGTATGCCTTGATATAAGTTGAAATGATAGTTTTAGGTATTGAATCGAATTTTGAATAATTTTCTTCGATCGACTCAAGGTGCTCATTATATCGTGTGATGCTGAGTATTACTGATTATATGAGAAATAAGCCACTAGATTCAATTTTTAAATCAAATTTTCACAAAATTTACTATTTAGCATTAATTTGGTTATATTTAACGCGGAAGTAAGTTGAATGGCTGTCTTGGTGATAACGCTTCTGATATGATAATCGTGTTCGATATTAGATCTAATTTTTTACCATTTTTCTTTCAGTTGTAACGTAATAGTGTCCTGAATGGAAAGGGCAAAAAGTGATAGGTGGAGTTCTCAGTTTTTACACCTAGCAACAGATGGCAGGTGGAGTACATGCTTCTTCCCCTGGCTCTGCAACTGTCACTCATCAGGTGAATAATCCCTTCTTTTATGATAACCATTTTGTAAGTGGTTTTTTACGCGCTGATTTACTCTTTCAGATGGGACACTCTGCTTTTCCTCCGGAATATACTTTACATTCTCAGACAGTTCTGGAAAACGGCGTGTCTGTGAATGAAAGTAGCCACAATGGGGAAACGAGTACGTCGAGAAAACGTAAATTGAGTACCGATGCCGTTAATCACCAGTTGGATAACAAACGAACGTGTATTTATAACCACCTGCTCACCGACATGATAATAGAAAAGGAAAAATATTTGTATATTTCGCTGTTAGATAAGTACAGATGCGGCGACGAAAGTGATTTTTTAAATTTCGTCGATAAAATTAACAATTCCGATTCCGTTTTACCATTTCCAAATCCTCATCAACCTAAACTCGCGTACTTATCTACCGAACCGGATCATTTCAAAACAGCATTTCCAAACGATTTACTTTTAAGCAGCTTTAAAAAAGGTAATGATTGTTTACTGAATTGCTCTACGTGTATTTTATGTACGGTTTCTGTATCGCTTGAATATTTCAGTTATAAAACAAGAATCCAACGAATCCACACAATCTCCACAGACAGATTACAGTTCCAAAGCATCGTATTCCCCTATAGTTCTAATAAGACCGGCGTGCAGAGCATCCAATCATGTGGGCGATAATTCCCAACAAGTTGCTGAGAAGGCGAAACAAGTATGTGAATGAATTTTTTTTTACCAATTTTATCGTCTTATTTGGGTATATTCGATGATGATTCAGTTGACCATGATTTTTTTTGAAAATGATTCATATGTACGAGGCATTTGTCTGAGAATATAATATATCGGTATTTTTATTTAATCTTAGTTTATTCTAATTTCTGATAATGATTGATTTTACGAGGCATTTGTTCAGTGATGATCTATTTGGCCATGATTTATTGAAAAATGATTCATTTGTACGAGGCATTTGTCTGAGAAAATTTTCATTGCACAAATTGAACGATGTTACGTTAATTTTATCGTTGTTTTACTTGATGATGATTTAGTTGGCCATGATTTATTAAAAAATGATTCATTTGTACGAGGCATTTGTCTGAAAAGTTATCGATATTGTATCATTTAAATTTTGTTATTTTTAATATTCTAACTGATGATGATTTAGTTGGCCATGATTTATTAAAAAATGATTCATTTGTACGAGGCATTTGTCTGAAAAGTTATCGATATTGTATCATTTAAATTTTGTTATTTTTAATATTCTAACTGATGATGATTTAGTTGGCCATGATTTATTAAAAAATGATTCATTTGTACGAGGCATTTGTCTGAAAAGTTATCGATATTGTATCATTTAAATCTTGTTATTTTTAATATTTTAACTGATGATGATTTAGTTGGCCATGATTTATTAAAAAATGATTCATTTGTACGAGGCATTTGTCTGAAAAGTTATCGACATTGTATCATTTAAATCTTGTTATTTTTAATATTCTAACTGATGATGATTTAATTGGCCATGATTTGTTTTGAAAATGATTCATTTGTACGAGGCATTTGTCTGAAAATTATCAATATTGTATTATTTAAATCGTGTTATTTTTATGTGATGATGATTTAATTGGCCATGATTTTTTGTGAAAATGATTCATTTGTACGAGGCATTTGTCTGAATTTGATTTACGAACGATTTTTTCTTTTTTAGTGGATATTTTGAACAAAATAATTGCAATCGTCGTGTATTGGTTTTTTCAGGAAGCATATGTACTACAGAGAGTAGCTGATTTACAAAAATCTGGATTATGGTCGGAGAAAAGGTTACCAAAAGTTCAAGAACCACCTCGAATGAAAGCTCATTGGGATTATGTATTGGAAGAATTAGAATGGCTGGCCACCGATTTTGCTCAAGAACGAAAGTGGAAAAAAGCTGCTGCCAAAAAGGTTGGTTTCTTTATTTTCCTCTTATATCTAGCCACAGATCTGTACCTAATATCGAATTGAATATTTTTTCAGAGATCACGTATGGTCCAAAAACATTTCCAAGAAAGAGAAGCACTCGTACAGAAAGCCACCAAAGCCGCAGAACTACACAAAAAAAGAATAGCAGGTCATCTAGCCAAAATGGTGAAATCTTTTTGGAGCGGTGTCGAAAAAGTACTAATTTTTCTTTTGTCCATCTCCCTAGTACTTCCAACTTATTAAAATCTATTCGCATTTTTTGCAGCTGGCTGATTTTAATAAACAAGAAATTAGGCTACGAGGTAAACATCTAAGCTTTGCAGCGGAAAAATTTTCATCATCGGTGGCCGAAAACGCCAAGCTCTCGAGTCAAGACCCTAGCAGATTAGATTCGCCTGATAGAATTTCCGATGGTGATTATCTGGAACTATAGCTCGGTGAATTTTCGACGTAATTCCGTATAATTGACTTTGGTTGTTTTTTAGCCGAATTCGAACCTAACCAAAGTTCCAGCGACGATGAAGAAACCATAGAAGCGGAAGAAAATAGCAACAAGGCGGATGTTGTCGATCCTGTCGAAGAAATCGAAATGCTAAAACGAGAATCTGAGTTACCGTTAGAAGATCTCTTGAATCAGTTACCGGAGGAATATTTGAATAATGTTGAAACCAATGTTAGGATTAATGATAAGGTAATTTTTAATTGATTCGAGTCTACTCGAATTTCGTAAAATTTGTATTTTGACGATTGTTTTTTTCTTCATTGTAGAAACATATCGACGATGATGATGAATATGAAATTGATAACGACGAAAGTGACGACGAATCGACAATTTTAGAAGAAGAAAAATTACAAGGAAAAATTGATTACAAATCTGAAATAGCGGAATTAGAAGTGAGTTCTTCGTCATCAATTTTATCATATTAAAATGTCAACAACGTTGCATGGTTCGAATTTATTGTAAAATGTTTTCGTTTCCTAGGCTGATAACAAATTAAGCGTAGAAGATTTAAAAAAGAAATATAATCTCAATTGTGCCGCTGCTGATCCGGTGATTAATTCTATGGTTTCTTCGTATTCAGGTTAGAAATATCGTCGTTTTTTATTTTGCTATATCCGATCGGTTTTTAATCTTTATCTTTTGATCGTATTTATGCAGAAAGTTCCTCCGATGATTCTCGAGATGACAGTTGTTTAGAAAGCTCCGCCAGCGATGACGAATTCAGTAACGATACGACCGATGACAGTCTAAGCGAAGAAAATGATAACGAAGACGAAGGATTGTTATCGTTATTGAAAGATAGCGTGCTGGTGAGTTGCAGCTGCGTTGTTGTTTTCGTTTTATTATCGATGGAAAATTTTTCAATGATTTTTTTCCAGGAAAACGGCGACGTGAACGACGAAGAAGATATCGCGGTTGTTAATGAAAAAATCAACGATTTAGCAGCTGTAGCAGAAAGTATACAACCGAAAGGAGTAACGCTGTCATCTACAAGAGTGGTTTCGAAAGTTCCTTTTTTATTAAAACATTCTTTGCGAGAATACCAACATATCGGCATGGATTGGTTAATAGCGATGTACGAGCGTAAATTGAATGGCATTTTGGCGGATGAAGTGGGTCTAGGCAAGACCATCCAAACGATCGCATTATTGGCCCATTTGGCTTCCGAGAAAGGTGAGATTTTATATCGAAAATTGATTTTCGAAATTTAACGATTTATGAAAAATGATGCATTGATTTGCAATTTTAATATAATTTTTAAAAACACTGGAAAATTATTTTTTTCTTTTCTTTTTGTTCTTGAAATGAGAAATAATTTGTAGATTTTTTTCTAATTCTTAGTTTTATTTTTTATTTTTTTGCAGAGGAATGGGGTCCTCATTTAATTATAGTTCCTACGTCTGTGATGCTTAATTGGGAAACGGAATTCAAGAAGTGGTGTCCAGCATTTAAGATTCTAACTTATTACGGTAATCCGAAAGAAAGAAAATTAAAAAGATCGGGTAAGTGACGTCATTACCCATCAAAGTTCGACGTTTTGATTACAATTGTAAAATATTTATTTCGTTTGCGCAGGTTGGACCGAACCCAATACATTCCACGTGTGTATCACATCTTACAAATTAGTATTACACGATCATCGTTGTTTTCGACGTAAAAAATGGAAATACGTAATTCTAGACGGAGCTCAGAATATTAAAAATTTTAAATCGCAGAAATGGCAACGATTATTGAATTTCGACTCCGAAAGGTAATTTAGGCTTTTGTTTTATTTAGATTGCTTCGTAAACATGGCGAATTTCGTAGCTAATAATTCTCTCGTTGCCCACAGACGATTATTATTAACCGGTGCGCCGCTACAGAACAATTTAACGGAATTATGGTCGTCGATGAATTTTTTAATGCCGAATTTATTTTCGTCACATCGCGAATTCAAAGAATGGTTTTCGAATCCAGTCTCCAGTACGAGCGATTGTGGCATTTCCGAATATAACGAGAATATCGCTAGAAGATTACATAAGGTAATGATATCTCCTTTGGATTTAAAAAAAAAAAATTTTCAGGCCTGGAATTTTGAAAAATATTTATTCTGATTTTCAGATCTTGAGGCCGTTTTTATTAAGACGATCGAAATCCGAAGTTGAAAAACAGTTACCTAACAGAAACGAACAAGTGATCATGTGCAAGCTTTCGAATCGACAACGATATTTATACGATGATTACATGTCGCGAACCAAGTACGTGTTCAAAATCGAATCAGAGACCAACTTCTACTTTGTCACGATTTTTAATCTTTTTTTTTTTCAATTTCAGAACGAAAGAAGCTTTATCATCTGGAAACCTTTTGAACGTAATTAATGCCCTGCTGCAGCTCCGTAAAGTTTGTAATCATCCGAACCTGCTCGAACCTCGACCGATAATATCGCCTTTTCAAATGGACTCTCTGAATTACCATACAGCTTCGTTAATAGATTCAGCTTTAGATTATCAACCTTTCGAGGTAACTTTTTCCTGCTTTTTCATTTATTCGTTCCAAATCATCGTTATTATCGTCGCATTCCCTAATGAATGTCGTTCCGATCAAATGATTTGGTAAATGAAATGAAAATTTCTTTCAAACGCGTGGCGATGTGAATGAATATTCGACTGCGTATCCTGTCAGGAAATACAAAACGATGATGACTCGATAACGTGATATTTTAGCTGTCGCTGATCTAATCTTGCTCCATCTCCCCATCAGAGAACCTCATCGGGGTTTCTGTATCGATGAGAGGTTTGATGGGGTAAATTAAACGTCTTTTTATAACACTCGAATTTTCGTCATGATTTTCGACGTTGCCAGAAAAAAGACACACTGTTCTAGATTATTCTATGTTGAAAAATTGCTCAATTTTCGCATCCCCGATCCACTTTTATTCGTCGTTTTAATTCGATGGATTAGAGCGTCAATCGGGGTAAATTAAACGTCTTTTTATAACACTCGAATTTTCTTCATGATTTTCGACGTTGCCAGAAAAAAGATACATCGTTCTAGATTATTCTATTTTTAAAAATTGCTCAATTTTCGCATCCCCGATCCACTTTTTTTCATCGTTTCGATTCGATGGATTAGAGCGTCAATCGGGGTAAACTGAAATTCTTTTTTTAACACTTCGAATTTTCGTATGATTTTCGTAGTTGCCAGAAAAAAGAAACATTCGATTTGTCGAGTTGTTACAAATGATAATTATTATTCGGTGCTAGCAATTCTCGTAGTAAATTGTGCCTTCTCCCCGATCCACTTTTTTCTATCGTTAACTATCGATAAATTAGAGCGTCAATCGGGGAATATTGAAAATCTTTTTAAAACACGTCGAATTTTTGTAATTGAATATCGGCGATACCTGTCAAAAGAAACAATATTTCCGGTATACACGAGTTCATCAGAATTTCACGATTTTTTAGTCCATTTTCTCCCCCGATCCACTTTTTTTTATCGTCAACTATCGATAAATTAGAGCTTCAATTGGGGAATATTGAAAATCTTTTTAAAACACGTCGAATTTTTGTAATTGAATATCGGCGATACCTGTCAAAAGAAATAATATTTCCTGTACACACGAGTTGGCCTGAATTTTGGAATTTTCAACGTTCTTGCGAGCTTTCGTGGGCGATAATTCCTGTTCATGGAATCGTTCGTTCCTCGAAGTTCAAAAATTCAAAATAACTGAGACAGGGTCTCTATTTGCCCAAATTCTTTGATTTTATGGGAATTTGACTCATTTTTAGCGGACTTCCCGCTCTAGTTTGTTAATTTTTTGACGTAAAAGTCGAATTATTAATTCGAAAATATACTAATTTTAATTTTTAGTCAAGGAGTCGAATAAAAACCTTATTCTGTATTTTAACCCCGATCCACTTGTAATATCGTTCGATATCGATAAACTACAGCGTTAATTGGGGAATATTGAAGATCTTTTTAAAACGCGTCGAATTTTTGTAATTGAATATCGGCGATACCTGTCAAAAGAAACAATATTTCCAGTACACACGAGGTCATCAGAATTTAAAGTTTTTTTAGTTTGTTTTCTCCCCCGATCCACTTTTTTTTATCGTCAACTATCGATAAATTAGAGTGTCAATCGGGGAATATTAAAAATCTTTTTAAAACACGTCGAATTTTTGTAATTGAATATCGGCGATACCTGTCAAAAGAAATATTTATTTACTGTACACACGAGTTGGTCTGAATTTTGGAATTTTCAACATTCTTGCGAGTTTTCGTGGGCGATAATTCCTATTCTTGGAATCGTTCGTTCCTCGAAGTTCAAAAATTCAAAATAACTCTGAGACAGGGTCTCTATTTGGCCAAATTCTTCAATTTAATGAGAGTTTGACTCATTTTTTGGTGTGAAAGTAAAATTTTTGATTCGAAAATATACTTATCTTAATTTTTAGTCGAAGAATCGAATAAGAACCTTATTATTCTGTATTTTAACCCCGATCCACTTGTATTATCGTTCGATATCGATAAACTACAGCGTTAATCGGGGAATATTAAAAAATCTTTTTAAAACACGTCGAGTTGTCGAACTAAACATCGGCGATACCTGTCAAAAGAGACAATTAATTATTTTCTAGATCATATCATTTGGTTTCAAGTATCTTCATTAATCCTTATTTCGTTCTGTTTGCAGCACGTGAATTTGAAATCGTTAAATTTACGAATAATCGACGTCGAAGAAGAACTAACCGCTTGGAGTGTGCACAGGATGAGAAAATTACACGTATCGAAGAAATTGATCGAAGAAATCGACGACGTTTCTAACGAATCACCTTCGTGCCCCAAAGAAGCAATCAACTTACGGTTAAAAGTGCCTCATGATCTTAGTACCGTTAAATTAGTAAGTTTGGTGTTTCAATATCGATTCAGATAGATTAAATTGAATCTAACGAAGATTTTTTTCCAAACAGAATAATAATAATGGCAAAAGCAATTTAAAAGTTGCATCATTTTTTAAAAATATTTCCACTCCGGTATCTCAAGCGTCCTCTACGAGTAATACGACCGTAAACACTACGTCAGTGGGCGGAGCATCGAAAGTCAAACTGGGTCCGATTTATAGAGGAATGATTGCGCAAGGTGAAGTGAATAGTAAGTATCGCGGAAAACATATTTAATTAGTGGTAATCGTGACTTGTCAGATGAGATTTTAATCAACTGCCTGTTTTATGCAATTTCCAGATATGGCTGTGAAACGTTCGAAACTGATGGACAATACGAGTAATAATAAAGGAGGAAATTTGACATTTCAACTCAAAAGTAAAATCCTGCTCATAATTCAATATCCATTCGTTTCGATGGAGATTATTTTCATTGTTTTTCTTTCCATTGCGAACAGCAACGAAATTCAACACCGTGCCACAAAAAATCTGTATCACGACAACCAGTTCGAAAACTCCAATACACGCAACCGTGCTGAAAAACGTGTTACCAGTAACGCTGAAAAATACTCAAACCGGCACCGAAAGCGGTAACGGCACCGCTGGCGTCTCAATCGTCCCTCCGTCGTCGATAGCCGGTAATCTGGCGCTGACTACGGCAGCTGCGACGCCATCAACGTCGTACGCGTCCAGCAGCAGTACAACGACCGTCACGCTACCAACGGTAATGGTGTCGACGTCCGTCATATCGCTGGCGCCGGCCGGAAGTTCGTCGTCTACCAAGCTCAGCAATAGCATATCGCAAATCGTGCAGAATAGCGGCGGAAAATCTGTGATCTTGGCTACGTCGAATTCAGTAAATAAACCTTTAACATCTACCGCTACGAGTAAGTGTTTCGAGGATTCTGCTACGTTTAAAAACAAACTATTGTTATTGCAGAGTGATATTAACGAGTCTGTCATCTGTGCAGTGAAAACGTCCGGTCAGAAAGTAATTCTGAAAAATATTGGACCCGGTAATTTGAATACCATTCTGGGACCGATAATTAGAAAACCGTCCGCTCAACAGGTTGGTTGACAATTAGACAGTGCGAGTCGGATGCGACGTTGATGTTGCTTCCTTTGGAGAGATCGAAGAGCGAGATACTGTGGATAGGGTGAATTTGGATCGATTGCCCCCTTTTTCGTGGCCCAAGTCCTGTAATTATTTCGTAAATTGTTCCGAAAGTGGGGTAAGGGGCAAACGGAAAGGTTTTGAGTTCTCCTTTTTGTAAAAGTGGAATGTTAGAGGTGAGGGTATTTTTGCGTCATTTCGGGTAAAATTTAAATTTTCACCAATTTTTGTCTGATTTCAAGATTTAATTATGAAATTTCATCCTTTTTTTATCTCGAATTCATTCTCGCTCCGAATTATTATCATCTGGTTACAGTTTTTGGGAATTTGAATTTTTAAAAAAAATGATTTGAATTTTAAGGGATGTGGTCTCATTTTTTTAATGTCAAGATCAGGCTTGAAAAATTTTCGGGCTTCGTTTTTTTTTTTTGAGAGGAGTTATTGAGTTGATTCCCAAACATGGAAAATGTTCAAATTGATTCCCAATTTTTTTGAAGCCATAATCGAATTGATTTCCAAAGAATAAAATTCATTTCAGTTGAATGAAACCAATTTTCAACTTCTCAAAAATTTTATCTGATTTTCTAAAATTTGAAACGGATAAACAACTTGTTATTTTTTCTAATGTTACGTTTGTATTTTTACTCGACTTTTACATTTTGAAAAATCAACATCTTTTTCTTTTTTTCTAAAAATTAATTTTTAATTTTCATGACAATTTTTAAATTATGAATGATCACACCAAATTTTTTCCGAATTCCCTATGGATGTTCATATTTTATAAAAATTTCAAAAATTCTCAACTCCCATTTCCCAAAATTTACTCCTTTTGAACTTCCATAACTTTGCCAATTTGTAGGTATCAGAAAATGAATAATTTCTCAAAACTTGAATTTTCAATTTTCAAGAAATTAATTTATGCACTTTTAATTCTCAAATGAATTTTCCAATTTTCAAAACCGAACACTTCTAAATTCTCTATTAACCTAGACATTTCACATTCAAAATTTTTTATTTTTGAACAGAATGAATATTGATTACTCTCCAAGTCAGCCTCTAAAATTTTTTACCATGAAATTAGCTGCAATAATCTCAGCATTTTTCGAATTTACATTTTTTGGATCAGTGATTTCAAATTTCAAAAAAATTAGCCACGTCAAATTTCGAGATGTTGGAAAAATTCCAGCCTACTGTCAAATTTTCAAACTCCCGAAAATTTCTCAACGTTTGTACTTATAAAGTGTAGTTTTTCAAGTTCATTCAAAAAATGTGAGAATCAATTTGATTATCCTCCTTCATTAAAATTTTTTAGAGAATCAACTCAAATACAGTCCTCGAAAGGTATTATCGAATGTTGATATTGATTTGTTATTTTTTGTAAATATTGAAATTTTTGGATATTTTGTGAATGTTGTTTTTGACGGTTTTTGATTTTCCTCTTTTTTTTTCTTTTTTTTTCTAAGAATTCCAAGTTATAGTTTGATTTTTATGTTGGAACTGAAATGACATAATTTATGCTGAAAAAAATCGATGTTATCAATTTTTTGAAATCTATCATTTTTTCAGCGAATTTGTAATTTTTTCCTTGATTTTATTTTTTCACATTGATAAATAATGAGCCAGTAAAATTAGGTTTAGTGACAATTGGTATTTCAATTTTGTACAAAATTTTGACATTTTCTTCACAATGTAATTGTCTAATTAGGTATTATTTTTATCGATTAATTTTTACTGTTGAATAATAGAATTTTTTTGTCTGCTCGAAACGTATTCGCCATCGAAGATTTTTTCGACGGATTCGATTGAATTTGAGACGCAGTTTGCTGCCTTTGAATTTACATCTCGATTTTAAGGGCGATTTTTATACGTAGAAATATCTTTAGTTTTTTATTCCTATCGATATAGTTTTTGTTGGCGAAAAACGATTCTAATATTTGCTTTTGTTTTTTTCTTCTTTCCAGGCGACTATTTTGAACAACGGTAATAACGCAGTCACGTCGTCGAGCATCATTCTGAACAACACGCAGAAAACCAGCATCACAATACCGAAACCGATATCGACGTTTGTTACTTCTTCGGTGGCCGTATCTACAGTCACGTCGAGCGTTACACGAAGCGATACCAATTCAACGACGATCGGTGTATCGAATAAAAACAATCGAGATTGCGCTAAAGCTTCCAAAGATGATATTTTATTCGATAACGTGAGTAATTCTGTGCTCTGCGAGGTCAATTCAAGAATATATCCGAAGATAATTAATTTCAACTTAATTTTTTCTTGTCGAACGAACAGCAATCGGAGACGGGCGATAAACGTGTACGTAAAGAAAAGCTACGCGTTTTAGGCGAAATAAACGAACGAAAATCTAGTCCTTACGTGATGTTCGGTTGCGACGTTCGGAACACGTTGAAGATCTTGGACGCCGATAGTAACCAATGTCCGGCAATGAACGATCCGCATTATTGGAAATGCGTCGGACATGCGAACTGCGTTAATGCTCAGTACGCCAAACACGTGTACGGGTTGTGTCATACGTTGACGAACGCGCTATCCAATTCGGTCAAATCGATCGAAGAACGGATTGAAGAATTGTCCGATACGTTTTCCAGGTACGTATCGTGATTCAGTAACGTTTCGTTTCGTGAGCTGCGAATTATTATTGAAAATTTTACGCAGATTTATCGTATACGTTCCGGCTGTGAATGCGCCACGTCCGTCGATGCGTGTGTCTCGTCCGAGCGCGTCGAAAAGCTGGTCGCTAAAATACATGGAGTGTGCACTGCAGAAAGAACTGGCGCCTAGGAGCGAATACCTGAGCCGGATTGTATCACGAATGTCGACAACGTTTCCGGATAATCGACTGGTTGAATACGACTGCGGCAAATTACGAACGTTAGATACGTTACTGAAACGGCTGAAAGTCGAACAACACAGGGTTCTGATATTTACGCAAATGACCCGAATGTTGGATGTACTCGAAGCGTTTCTCACCTTTCGCGGCCATATTTATCTGAGGCTAGATGGCGGTACGAAAATCGACCAGCGACAAGTGAGCAATTTCGTGATGTCTTTTTGATAAGGAAATTATTCTATGGGGTTTAACGTTACGATTGTGTTCGCAGGTTCTCACCGATCGATTCAACACAGACGAAAGATATTTTTGTTTCATTCTTTCGACTCGTGTAGGCGGCATAGGCGTTAATCTGACCGGAGCTGATACAATCATATTCTACGATAGCGATTGGAATCCAACGATGGAGGCGTTAACGCAAGACCGGTGTAATCGAATCGGTTTAGCGAGAGATCTGAATGTTTTTCGGTACGGAGTATTTTTTTTTCTCTATATGTTTTTGCAAAAGAAAAATGATATTGATTGATATTTTTTCTTCAACGGTATAGATTATTGAGCGAGAGAACTGTCGAGGAGAATATGGCGAAGAAAACGAATCGAAAAAAGTTACTCGCGGAGGTGGCAGCCATCGATAGTGGTAACTTGACTTCGACTCGTTTGAAATCTGTAAGTGGTGTAAATTTTGCCTCTGGGTTATTCCACATCAAGGTGTTGCAAAAATTGTGCGATTGGCATAGATTTTGATCATAATTTGCTGTGTTAGTCGTAGATCTTTAGAGTAGATACCGGATGCGGTTTATATGGAGCTCTCGGAGTCGTTCTTTGGTCAAAATGGGAGTATCTGAAGTTTTTCACCAGAAATTGGATATCATAAAATTCTAAGTCATGAGACTTACCGAAATGTAAACCTACGAAAGTTGAAGTTTTTGACGTTGATTAGATCGTCGAGTGAAGTTCTTTGAAAATTTTTGAAAATCATTGCTGCCACAATTTTTGGCGTTGGAATTTTTTTTTCAAAATATTTAATTTAAAGACGATACCCTCCATTAAAAATTATTCTCAATATAGAGGGGGGGGAGAGAAAGTGAAAATAAAACTTGGATGTAGAATTTTCTTTGATTTCGTGAAATTTATTGTACTAATAGATGCCTTTCAGAATTCCTAATTTGCAAAAAATCGACTAAAGGCAAGTCGAATATTGTAAAAATGATGAAAAATGTGAAAAATTCAGCTTTCAATTTCAACGAATCAACAACTTTGATATTTGAAAAAAAAAATTCGGTCGTTATATTATTTTTAATGATATTTTGAAAAAGATTCACTTTAAATTTATTCTTCTTGCCATTTCGAACTAATTTCACGATTGGAATTATTTGAAAAGATTTTTCCCAAGGTGCCACCGAATGTTCTGATGAATGTCAAAATCTTCAATCTCCTGAATTTCGAACTCCACGAGCACTAAGTCCAAAAACTCCACGAGCACTAAGTCCAAATTTATATCTGTGCCTGGTTGAAAATTTTGGATACCCTTGCTTGAGCCCAAAGTTGACTTGGAGGGTTCCAGATTTTGGTATTCAACTTCTAATCTTGAGATCTCAAATCTTTTTAAAAGATGAAAAAAAATCGATGCTCCATCGCACAAATTTTTTGCTCTCATTGTCATGGAATAATACTCTGTTTTTGAAATCAATTCAACATTAATTCGTACTTTTCACCTTTTTTTCAGACCACCATTCACGATTTATTCGACGTCGACTCGAAAGAATCGGATCCAACGACGAAAGGAATCAGCCCCTGTGAGATTATCGGTACCGATGGTGTGCTGGCGAATTCGCAAAGCATCGTTGAGAAATCGTCGTCGACGTTGCTGAGCACATTTGAAAACGTTTTAGCATCCATCGAAGACGAAAGCGACGTGAATGCTGCGAAATTAACCAAAGACGAAGCATTAGCCGAATTGAAGGAATTCGACGAAAATATACCGTTCGTGCCAAACGATGAAATTTGTCGTTATTTGGACGATTCTACGACAGAAATCGGCGAAGTCGAACAAACAGTTAATGCTCTCTTAGAACAGGTTCGTATTTTATAAAATATTACCGAATTTAGACACACGATTCAGTACAGAACTAATTTCTTGTTTTTTTCCACAGTTGACGCCGATCGAAAGGTGGGCGTTACAGTTTTTGGAATCTGCCGACGATATGGATTGGTCGCCGGATGAAGACGAACACCTGGCGGCCGCCGTCGTCGAAGCAGTCCAAATTGAACAACAGAAAAAGGAATGGGAGATCGAACGTTTTATCGTCGAACGATCTGAGATGAAATCGAGACGTTTGGAAAACCAAGACGACGACGAATTAACGCAACAGCTCGTCTACTCGTCCGAGGATTCGAAAAATCAGGTCAACGATAGTTACAATAATAAAATAATTTTGAAGGGTACTGATCGAACGGTCGTCGTCGCTTATTTAAGTATTCGAATCGAAATAAGAATGAGCTGTCTTTCGATGTTGTTCAAATGTTATGCAGTTTTGTTGAGTAATTTTAGGATTCTGTGATATTTTTGTTTCTTTTCTAAATTTAATACTCGGATGGTCTGTCCCGATTTCAGAATTTTTATTCGTTATTTAATTTTTAATCTGTTCTCTGTTTGAACTTGTTGGTGTGTATTTGATAAGGAAATTTCGTATCGAAAAAATTGAACGTTTCAGATTCAACTTTTGAACGAAAAAAAATATAAAGTTGAATTTATGTATTTCGAATAAATTGTGATATAATTTGTAAAATTTTTGTACCAGAAAAAAAAATTCAACATTTTAAAATATACGATGCTATTTTTCCCTTTTACTTTACGAAAATTACTTTTTATTGGAAGTTTTCCAGTTTTGTTTTTTAATTTTCTTTTTCAAATTAAAACTGTTGTTCTGGCGTGCGAAAGTCATCACGTTAATTTATTCTTCTATGCACTTATACGCTTACTTTTTGTGTAATTTAATCGCAGTTATAATGTAATTGAAAATATTTAAATGAATATGTGAAGAGATTGGCTGGTTCGAAGTTATTCCACGATAATTGATGGAGTTGCACTAATACAACTTGGTTGTATATTTGAGAAGAGATGGTCGAGAATTGAGAAACCAGCATCGTTTCTGGGGCTAGATTATTTTTGCTGAGCTTCAATATTCGATAAATGGGGACAAGATTTGAGTTCAAACTGAAGCTTGGTAGAAGATGAAAAATTTTCTCAAATAGAATTACATTGTGTGGTAATTTACTAGTCAAAAAGTGTAATTTATGATACAAAAAGCCTTTTAAGCGAATACTTGTGTACTAAGACTACCGAAGTTTATAAATGAGGTACAATTCGACCATTTCCTAAATTGAATTAAAAAATCAATTGTATTAATTTATTAATGAAATTGCGGGAATTGTTCGTGTCGTCGAACAATCAAATATGTAAAAGATTGCTCTAAAAATATTGAAAATTTTCTGAACACGATGACCGTTCGATTCAAAGCCTTTGAAAAAAATTGATTTGGAAAATAATTACGACTTAACGATGTATTTTTTTATTTATAGGCCTGGTTATCTTTCGAAACGATGGAAAGGATGCCTGTAAGTTTTCAGTCTGCAAAAGTATCACTCGGAGTAAAATTCAGTCGATTTAATTACCAATATTTTCACAGATTTGGTTACCTTTGCCACCTTTAATAACAATAGAAGAAAACGAAGAGTACATCGATCGCAGTATGAACTATTTGTACGAAACCGCTGCTCCTATACCGGAACATCTATTACCACCGGTGTACTTTAGAAAAGAAAAGAAGAAACTCAGGCTTGATCAACCTAGTCCTAATATTAACGAAAGTACGTATTTGGACATTTTTTACCCTTGAGGTGAACAAATTTGACCTGAGATAACGAACGACGAATTGTATTTGTTCAGGTTCATCTCATATCCGTGTACGAAGTCGACACCGAGAAGGTTTGAACGCGACACTTTCGGTGGCAGCGTTAGAACCTCCGAAATCGTTATTCGATCGTCCATCTCCGGTGATTGCGAAACTAAGGCAGGATATGCGACTGCAGAAGTATAGGGGGTTGTCGAGATCTACCGTTCCAAATGTACCTGGTTTGAAACCTTATTTCCCTCCGAAAATGAACGCCGATCCGGAATTCGTGCCGGAATGGTTGATACACGAAGATTACGCTTTGTTGCAAGTACGTTAATGAGATTTGAAGTCTCTGGGAAGAACTAGATTGAGGTGTTATTGAGGAATTTTACGTTCTGTTTTAGGCAATTCAGCACGTGCAAGAATTACCTCTGAATTTATCCGTTATGTATCCCGGACATACGCCGAATTGGGATTTAGTTTCGGAACTAGTCAATCAAGTGTCCAGAATATACAGATCTCCGCAACAGTGTAAAAATAGGTAAATTATGATTTTTTAAATTGAAATTTAACAGATGTCGGTTTATTGGTGGGTTGATTTTGAAGATTTTTTCTGTCAGGAATCTGGGTTATGTTTTTTTTGTTTTTCTTCGCTCGAAGTATTTTTTTTTTCAGATGTCACCCATTAGTTGCTATTTTCGTGTATGAGGCCATAGCAATTTTTTTTCATGATTTTTTCTTCCATGTTTAAAAAAATTCTAAAAATCGTTCAATAGTTTTAAAAAAAACAGTGTTTGAAAAACGAAAATAATTTCTTGGTTTTATTCTGTTTACCAAAATGATAATTTGTTTATGAATTTATGTGTTTTTCTAAAAACAAAAAATCATTTTTTTTAAAATCAGAATTCCTACCGGTTCTTTATTTGAACGAATAGATGAGATGGAATATTCATTCTTTAAAATTTGTTTAAAATTTGTTTTCAATACTTTGAAGATGGGGGAGAGGGCCGGGGGGTGTCAATAAAGTATTTGATGAAAATTAACAAATTCGAATTTATTTTTGGACCATATTTCTACATATAATATTTATTTCATTTTTGGTTTGATAGACAAGTTCTAAGGTCACAAACAATTTTTGAAATTTGCTTGCATTAATTTTCTTGGAATAGAACGAAAAATAGATTTGAATTTGAAAAGTTGAATGCAATGTTAATTTTTTGATACTTGATACCTTTCTAATTTTTTGAAATTAAATTTTTGGTAGGAAGTGATGAATTTTTCGTATTGGATTGAACATAGATTTTTCAAATATCGATTACAGAATGAGATTTCTAATTTTCAAACAAAATTCGTTTCGTGTTTTTTCTGAAACCGAACTGTTTGAATTTTCTAAAATTGATCCGAGTGTTAATTCGTTTTTTGTGTGTCGATTATTTATCGAATAATCTGCCTTTCAATCGATAATTTGTTTTTTGAATACGAATTAATTGTCTTGTCCATAAATTTTTGATCCATCGATTATCGATTAATTGATCGATTTTTAAAAGACTGATTCATGATTTATTGATCGATGAATTGGTTTCTGGAGTAGATTATTAAGTCATCGATCCATCAAACAATTATTCAATATCGATTTTTGGGTGATCGATTGTTGATTTTTTGAATGGTCAAATATCGATATCGAATTTATCGATTCTTGAAATCGAAATCATCGATTATCGATTTCTGAATTATCGATTCTTGATATCGAAATAATCGATTATCGATATCGAAATCATCGATTATCGATATCGAAATTATCGATTCTTGATATCGAAATAATCGATTATCGATATCGAAATAATCAATTATCGATATCGAAATTATCGATCATCGATATCGAAATTATCGATCATCGATATCGAAATTATCGATTATCGATATCGAAATTATCGATTATCGATATCGAAATTATCGATTATCGATATCGAAATTATCGATTATCGATATCGAAATTATCGATTATCGATATCGAAATTATCGATTATCGATATCGAAATTATCGATTATCGATATCGAAATTATCGATTATCGATATCGAAATTATCGATTATCGATTATCGAAATCGAAATTATCGATTATTGATAACGAAATCGAAATGATCGATTATTGATATCGAAATGATCGATTATCGATATCGAAATTATCGATTATCGATATCGCAATTATCGATTATCGAAATCGAAATTATCGATATCGAAATTGAAATTATCGATTATCGATATCGAAATTGAAATTATCGATATCGAAATGATTGAACATTGATTTTTGGATGGTTGATTATAGATTTCTAAATTATCAAATATCGAAATCTATATTTTCGATTATCGATTTCTGCATTATCTATTGATTCATGAATTATCGGTTATCGATTTATTCGCCGATGAACCATTTTTTAGTGTCGCTTATTCAAGAAGCCTACTGGTCATGAAAATCGTGGAAAAGTCATGATTTTTCATTTTAAAAAATTCAAGTGTTCAGTCATTTTCTGAAAAATTTTCAATTTTTTTTCCAATTCTCGCTTTTATGAATTTTTTTTAGACAGAAAAGGTTATAAAGCAAAAGCCGTGGAATTCGAAAAGTCAATCTAGTAGGGCACCCTGTAATCAAATCATCAAATTACAAAATGGTATTGCAATTCGAAAATTTCTTCGATTTCGTATCCAATTGATTGATTTTGCGTTATTATCGATCGAAATTGTACTAAGCTGTGATGTTAAGATTATTTTTCGTCTCCGAAGTGATATTTTCAAAATGTGGACGAGCTAATCTGAGCTTAAAATAATTGTGACGATAATTTATCGTAATTTTCATTTTCCCAGACAATGAATTTCTCAATTGAATACAAATCAATCGACTTCGAATAGATTTTTCAGCTATCAACGTTGAAAAATTTTGAATTTTGAAAAGATCGATTTTTTGGTTTTAAAATTGAGACATTTTGATCAAGTTTCAATATAATTTCTTAGAAATAAAAAATTCTTGTTTTTTTTTTCTAAAAGCTAATATTGGTTTGCTTCTGTTCAATTTTTAGATTCGAAACAGCTATTTTACCTCGTGAAGAAGGCAAACTAACCTCGGATCCGATTTGGAAAAAGCAGAAAAAGATGAAAGGAGTGAACCCATTAGTAACGCAAATGAAATACACTCGTAACTACAAAACAGCCCAATTATACGTTCAAGACAGCAATAGCACGTACACCCAAATGATGAATTCGAGATTCGACGCGATCCGAGGTGTCTCAAATCGGCGAGCTCCGACGCTCAAACGACTACCTCTGAATACCACGACGAAAAATCCGAAACACGCCCAGCTACTGGCCGAATGTGAAATCGACTACGATAGACCTCTAACGCCGGTCGAAATCGCCGCCAAACGAGCTCAGCGACTGGCCAAAGAGAAACAAACGCAAATGGTAACATTTGTGATTATAATTTCCAAAAAATAACGAATTTTTTTCGAAGTTCTTGGAAAATCTTAATGATTTTAATTCATTCAACAGGCGAGCGCCGAACAACATTCGCAATCACGTCCAGCTAACGCCAACGCGGTCCCCGCGGCTACTGCTGCAGCTGCTGGCCAACAACAGCAACATCTACAAATAGCTAAATCAGCCATCGTCCAGCAAGCTGCTGCGGTACAGCAGACCGCTGTAGCGCAGCAGCAACAGCAACAACAGCAACAAATACAGCAGCAGCAACAATTACAAACGTCGACTCCGGTCACCGTTCATAAATCCATTTCCATTCCTACGTCCAGTATTGTATCTCAGCCGACTGCCGTTGTCGTGAATATTTCGCAAAATTCGCCAGTAACCACGTCTCCAGTTACTATTCGTAGTATAGTTCATAGGCCATTGAATGTGCAAGTGAGTTTCGCTGCTGTAACCTGAAATCTCGGCGATCTAAACGAAAATCGATTCTATTAACTGGTCTGTTTCGCAGGAGATGATCGTAGCCGGTAGTACGTCGCCGCAACAACAATCGAGTATAGTTATTCCATCGACTAAGACGACCGTAGCTGGTGCCTCGGCTACCAACGTGCTGTCTCCTTCGATCCAACGTATTATACCAATTACGCAAATCTCGACATCGACTACTGCTACTGGGCAGCGAAGTAAGCTCGCAGACGACCTATAATTTAATGTTTTTGGTGCCTGATTTTTTTGTTTTTCGAGTTGAAAGTCCTGTTTTTTTTCAAACTTCGAACCCTATCGCTAGCAAAAATTAAACATTTATGGAAAATGTTTTGAATTTCAATTAGCAGGGTGTCCACTTTCTGTACAACATAGAAAAGTCTGGAAATTTTGAAATTTTCGTTGAAATTTTACGAAAACTCAGAAAGATAGATTATCTAGAGAGCGAATCTCTGCTCGTTTTATCATGAATTTTTCAAAAAAAAATAAATATATATTTTTAAATTTGGTATTTTTTAATCATGATAATTGATAAACAAAAAAACTGTTTTTAGAACGCACGTCTTCGTACATTAAATTATGAATTTTTTCAAAACTTAATTTTCTCGCCAAGCACGACCTTTCTTTCCTTTCATGGTACAGGACATATTAGTCATATGAAAGCTATACTTTTGACCAAATTGATAATTTTTTCATTTTTCTCCCTTGAATTTTTTTTAAATACAAATTTTTTTGGTTTCAAACATACTTTTTTACGAAAATTTTGCTCTTGTTTTGCTCGGACCGGACAAATTTGGCTTTTAAAAACAAACAACCGATCCACATTCTGGGAATCCTGGAAAAGTCAGGAAATTTTGAAAATCTACAAAAGCAGGGAATTTTGTGAAAATCCAGAAAAACCTGAATTACCCAGAAAGTGTTTTTCTGTTCATTTCATCATATATTTTTTTTTTTAAATTGCCAAATCTTTTCATTCTTTGATAGGATAGGTGTCTTATGCATTTTTCAAAAGACAATTGTTCTCGCTACACTCGGTCGTGATTTACTATCCTTCGTTTTACAAGGCCGTAACAAAGTCGTAATTTTTACCAAAAATTAGTAACTTCGATTTTTGTCTCGTTGATTAGAACTCGAAAATGACACGTATAATGTTTTTAAAAATACCAATTTTTTGGTTTCGAACATTTCTTTCAAAAAAATTATTCAGCATGTTGATTTTAAAATTCAAAAGAAGAATTGAAAATAAAAATTGAGTGTATTGCCTTTAAAAATCACACCTTTTCAAGTAACATTCTCAGAATGAATAAAAAGGTTAATTTTTTGTGTTTTCAACGTAATTTTTCGAAAAAATTTACTTATCAAAAATTCTTTTACAAATCTTAGTCAACATTTTAAAGCAGAAGATTTTCAAAAAAAACCTGTTGGTTTCGTCGAAAATTATTTTCCCTTACCATATTTTGTTCTTTCCTTGAAAAGACTAAAAAAAATTGAAAAAAAATGATCTGAAAAATTCGGAAAATTCAATTTTGAAAAAGTTCCTGTCCCTGGTCAGAAAACAATGTCATCCAGGAATTACAATTTTTAATTTTTATACTTCATAAATGAATCTTTATTTTAGAAAATTCTTTCACGATTGATAATTTCAAATAGCCAAAAAAATGTGAAGGAGTGCACCAAATTTGTTGAAAAAATTGTCATAAATACAGCTCTACGAGATGTAACTTTGTGCCACAGAACAGAAAATTTCCTTCACTTCCGATGAGATTAAAAATTCTTGAAAATATGAAATCAAATGGCCATAACTCTGAAAGGTAGGGGGATTTGGGTCTGATTTTTTTTTTAAAATTTAAAATGACCTCAAATTCAAAATCCTTGACCCAAAAACCTAGAATTCCATACCCATGTTGATTTTTTTCAATTTTTCCCAAATTTGGTGTTGATACTGCTCCCCTTGAGGGTTGAATGAAAAAATAACCCCAAATTCAAAATCCTCGACCTAAAAAACCTAGAATTGCATATCCATGTCAATTTTTTTAAATTTTTCTCATGTTTGGTGTTGGTACTGTCCATCCTTGAGAATTGAGTGAAAAAATAACTCCAAATTCGAAACCCTCGGCCCAAAAAACCTAGAATTTCATACCTATGTCGAATTTTTTCCAATTTTTGTCAAATTTGGTGTCAGCACCGTCTTCCCTTGACGGTTGAGAGAAAAAATTTTGAAAATTTTGAATTCAGCATGAAAAAATAGTATTGAGTATGTACTTTATTCTCGTCTTGGGATTTCTTTTTCAGAATAAAACTTGATGAACAGGTATTTTGCTCATTCGGTCCACTGTGGCGTCGTTTCAGTTGATTCATCTTCGAAATGTTTGCAGAAAACTATTAAAAAAATCCCCCCAAAAAACTAAAAAATTATCCCCCCTCAAAAAATTGAATTTTTGGTCACTTTTTTCTCAAAAAAGGTCAATGAAAGTCACTTGTTTTCTTCGGAATTTCGCTATGACGCCTGGGAATGAGCCAAAATGGGTTTCCTTTGCAATTTGCGATGATTATAAATAAGTATAATACGTCACGTCGTGTTGGAGCATATTTTCCAAAACCATCCTCCTTCAGGGCTCCCCACCTCCTCGCCAAACAATCGTTCAAAAAAATTCCTCAGACAAAAGTTGTAGGAAATTGAGTATAGAATAAATAAGTACCGAGCTACTTTTACTGAAAAATCAAACCCTGAAGAATTATTCGAGAAATACCATTTTTGAGGGGATGGAGCCCCAGAAAAAAATTCAGCACAGAGTTTATGAGTTGCGGACTTTCTAGAGGTAGTCAGGGAACCACCCTCGACAGATTTTCCCCAAAAAATGCTCCAATTCACCCACACCATCCTCTAATTCGATATGTTTTCTCTTCGCAGTCGTAACCGCCGGAAGTAAAACTCTAACGTCGCCGCAACTGCAACTATACCGCCAGCAAAACGTCCAAGTACGTCCGCAGCAATTGAAAATATTGCAATCGAGAGGCGGTAGAACTTCTGTAGTTGTGCCGGCCAACATGGTGGTCACGTCGCAAGCTCAGCAGCAACAGCAATCCGTTCAACAAACCCAGTCGCAGTCGTCGCAACCGTCAGGTATTCAAGTTCAACCACAGCAGCCTACGCAACAAACTCAACAGCCCGTTCAGCAACAATCTATTCAACAACGTCAATTGGTTCGTGCCCTCTAACCTTTCTTTTTTCAGCAGTTTTCAAATTCCGATCGAACGACCATTAATAACCTCGCCGTTGATTTACGTAGATCAAAACGTTACCGGCCGGCGCCATATCTACGTCGTCCACCAGAAACCTCACCGAAGCCGAAATGGCCGTTCTTCTCAAGAAACAACAGCAACAGCAGCAGCAGCAACAACAGCAACAGTTAGCTCAGCAACAGAAAATCGCTTCGGCTACGGTTATCGTTACGTCGAACGCGACCAGCACTCCGACGCAGTTCATTACCGCCCAGAGTACTTCGGCTACGGGCCAAAATACCGTCGGAGTTACATTACCAGCGGTAAATTTCGATTATTTCTCTTTCGCGTTCGATTTATCAGTTGAATTGTTTCAGGATTATGTTTTAATTGGTTTTTTTGACTGTATGTTCAGATTAAAACGACCAATATCAAAACCACGCCTACGACGACTCAACAAATCAGACATATGCAGCAGATTTTAGCCCAGCAACGAAAATTGTCTGCTCAAAAAATAACGCCCATTGGGCAAGTTATGGTGAGTGATTTGTTTCTTCAACGATGTCTCGTCGAATTGTAAGGAAATTAATTAACCGAGGTTGCGTTTCGTATGCGCAGGTGAATGTTACGCAAAGTGGAGGACAACAAGTAATCTCTCACGTGCTGACGAAGACTTCGTCCGGAAATTTGGCGTCGGCGGCGCAACTAATGGGTGCCAGAGTTATACCGGTGGTAACCTCGAACTCTGGCAAGCAAACCTTTCAAGTGAGTTTTTGATGGAAATATTAAAAGAAATTTGAAAATCGTTGCTTTTTTCCTCCCATTTTTCCTCGATTTTCATGCATTTTACTCGATTACTTTTGAAGCACTTTTCGTTCAAAAAAGTTACTTTTTTGAAAAAATGAAGAAAAATTATGAAAATCGTTGATTTTTTTGATTTTGAAAATGAAGTGCTGCTTTTGGTTGCCTTCTTCAAAAATTTTCGCCCTCGCTTCGCCCTGGATAGATGAATTTACTGTTTTTACACAGTTCATTCTCAAAATTAATGTTGATATGAACGTTGGTTCTTGAATAATTTTTCCAAAACTGGGATCTCGACGGTTCAAGTTCAAATTTATTTCAAGTTGAAAGTTTTTTAGATTCTAAATTCTTTCAATTTTTTTAATCCTAAATATTTTTCTAAGCAATATCCAATTTTAAAATTTTTCCATGGTAAAATTTTGTTAGATTTTAATTTTTACAAAATTTTTCCAATTTTCAGGCATCATAGCGGGTCACTTTTTGTGGTGTTTGTCAGTTTTTTCGACTTCAGTCACTGTTGGTTACTTTTCACGTCTAAAAGGTCACTTTGGTTACTTTTTTCCCCTCAGAAGTCACTTATTCTTCACACTTACAGGCAAAAATTCAAATTTTCACGTAGAAATTGATTTTTTCAAAATTCTTCGAGAAAAAAAATTGAAAAATTGATTTTTGCTGAGTAGTTAGTTTGTTGTTTTGACGAAAGAATTTAATAAATGAAATTATTCCCGTATTTTCAGTTGATTTATCTTTGAAATGTTTACAGAAAACTACAAAAAAATTGCCCCTGCCCAGAAAACTGTAAAAAATTGCCTCGAAAAAAATTGAATTTTTGATAATTTTTGATTAATTTTTGGTCACTTTTTGGTCACTTTTTGCTCAAAAAAGTTACTGAAAGTTACTCTTTCTTCAAAAATTTCGGTATGATGCCTAAAGTTTGATTATTTCAATTTTATTATGTAATATTTTAATCACTTTTTAAAATTTCTTTTAATGATTACTCATTGAGTTGGAAGAAAATCTTGAAAAAAAGTAGTTGAAATTTTCTTTAAAAATTCGAAGTTGGAAAGACTTTGAAGAAATTTTAGTATTGAGAAAAAAATCGAAAAAAAAGTTTAAAATAATTTGAAACTATTTTTGGGTTGAAAAATATTTTAAAAATATGAAGCTAAAAGGAAATTTTACGAAGAAACCAGAATTGGAAAAATTATTAATATTAAAATTTTTACCAACTTTGAAATTTTCTCAACTTTAAATTTCATCAAAATTGTGAAGTTGAAAAAATTGAACTTGAATCGTCGAAATCCCATTTGCGGCAAAATTATTTAGGAACTAGTGATATGAACCTTCTTCCCTTTTATCACAGACAATTGAAAATTTCGAAGTGATAAAAATTTGTCTGTTCCAATCATCAGGGGACAAAGTGGTGATTTCGAATAAAATTTTCAATAAAATCTCGTTTTTTTAGAGGGAGAAAAGGTTACGAAGGATGTTTTTTTTTGAAAATCAAAAAAGTAGCACGAAAAAGCACGAATTTTTGTTTTTAATTTCAGTGCGATTGATCAACAAATGTTTTATTTTGAAATGGCTTGGGAAATTTTTCTTTTTTTAAAAATAGTGTTGGCAAAATTCTCCTTTTTAAATAATATTAGTCTGTAAATTTTTCATGTGTGGGGGGGGGGGGGTGTAAATTTCGCCATTTCTGTACTTTTTTGTATGCTGCACATGAGAAAAATTTGTGAATTGTATACTTAACCACGAGTGAGTAATTTTTCCCATAGAAATTAGAGTCATTTTTTTTGGCCAATTTTGGTTTGCTTTAGGCATTGTGAAAAGTTACTCAAGTTACTTTTTATTTTCAAAATTCGATTAAGATGCATGTTAATTTTTTATGGGAACTTTGATATTATTGCAATATGATTTTCAAGTATTTTGAACAATTTTATTGTTGTTTTATTAAATTCTGAGTCAAATTGAAATTTTCATCTCGAATTTTGATCATTTTTAGAATTTTAAAAATAGTTTTGCGATATTTTTCACAGTTTGGTCTTTGGTCAGTTTTCATCATTTTTCAAGGGATTTTGGCAAATTATTTTGGTATTTTCAACGTTTTTTTATAATTTTTAATTTTTTTTCAGGTGGTTTCCGCGTCGCAGTTACGAGCGAATAACGCATCAAATGTAAACGTCGATGCTACAGCGGCAGCAAGGCATTTGCAACAGAATCTACCATCCAATGCTATTAAAATCAGTGGTGGTACAACGCCTGTTTCTGTAGCAGCTCTTACACATCCTCAGAATTTTCTGAATCAAGTGAGTTTAATTTTTTTTTAGTGCAATATCAAGTTGGAAAAATTTTAATACCAAATTTTTTTCCAACTTTGAAATTTTTTATTTGAATTTTCTCAACATTTTTCCAGCTCTGATTTTTAAAAGTTTTTCAACTTATTTTTAAAAATTTCTTCCAACTTTAAATTTTTTTTTCAATAATTTCAATTTTTCAATTTTGAATTTTCAAAAAAATGTTCAACATCATGTTTTTTACGACTCTATCAATGTAACCAACTCCCGAAGTATCATTCGAGCTATTTTGATAGTGCGCATGCGTGTGGACTTGATATTTTTTTTCTCGTTGTGATTCTAAGTTCTATTAATTTCTACTTGTTAATTTTATACGTAATTTTACATTACTTTGTAATATTAAATGAATTTTTATTTTAATATTAATTTAGATGGATTAGGGATCGAAATTTTTCAATCTCGTTGTGAATCCAAGCAATCAACTGCTAGGTGCTAACTGCAACGGCAAAACTAATTTTAATTAATAAGAAAATGAATTTATTAATTCGTTAATTAATTAAATTTTAATTAATTAGTTAAATCACATTCACATATTGTTATCATGTTGAAAATAATTAGGTCGAAAAATTTTAATTTTTATCCCATTGATTAAATAGAAAAAAAATAAATCGCTTGAATAAAAATTAAAATTTTTCGACCAAATTATTTTTAAAATAACATTTACCTAGCAGTTACCATTTAGCTGTTGATTGGATTCACAACAAGATGAAAAATTTTCGATTCAAAATTGAACCGTGTTAAATCAAAAGAGACCAAGCGACATCAAAAATTTCACCAAAAAACAAACTTGAAAGTACGATAACTTCTGAAAAAGTTGAAGAAGGGATAATAAGTATGAGAAATATGAACTCTAGTAACATTAATCTATCAGTAATTTACGTGTTCAGAAGCTTATTTTGTGTTCCCAATGAGAAATACGTTAAAATCTCAGCACTCTCAAATTTGTCGCTTGGTCTCTTTTGATTTAACACGGTTCAATTCATCTAAGTTAAATTAACATTAAAATAAAAATTCATTTAATATTACAAAGTAATGTAAAATTACGTATAAAATTAACAAGTAGTAATTAATAGAACTTAGAATCACAACGAGGAGAAAAATATCAAGTCCACACGCATGCGCACTATCAAAATAGCTCGAATGATACCTCAGGAGTTGGTTACATTGATAGAGTCGTATGTTTTTAAAAATTTCTTCCAACTCAATAATTGAAAGAAAATTATAAAAATATGAAATTAGAAATTTTCTGAAAAAAAATCAAAATTGGACAAATTTAAAAAAAAATAAAGTTTGATCTATTGTAAAAATTTTCATGCAATTTCCAAAAAAAAATTGGAATTAGAGAAATTGAGAAAATGGTCTTGAACTTGGAATATTTTTTTCAGTATTTTAATCAATTTTTGTAGCTTTTTGATCAATTCGAACAAGTCTGAAGTATTTCGCTTCAATTTTTGAAATAATTCTATCGATTTACTATCACTGACGTAAATTATTCGCCTCAGCTCTCATTTCAAGCTGTCATCATCCTTTTAAAAAATTTTCTTATAGTTTTCACGTTATACAGTTTCATTTTTCAAACCCCCTTTAATAATCCCAAATTCCTCTAATTTTTCGCAGGTATCAGCTGCAATGCAGAACAACACGCCTTTAGCTGTACGCCAAGGTAACCTGAGAATCCAAAACGCCACCATCGCTTCCGGTCTAGTATCGTCTTCGGCATCGGGAACCGCGACAGTATCTGCGGCGGCTGCGACCGCATCACCGTCCTCGAATTCGACTCTTCCTTCTGCTCCGGCTCAACCTTCGAATAACGAAAAAGGGTAACCGGTGTACGATTCCACATTGGCAAGTACTCCCTATACCCAAAATTCGAAAAAAAAATACCAAAAACAGTATTAGCAACTGGCATGATTAATTTCCAATTAGAATACGACGTATTTTTACGTTTTACTTGGAAACAGAGTTAAGTTTATTATAAAAACGATCGGTAACGTTGCATTTAATATTATGTTATTTATTTTTCACCTATTTTTGTTTCTCTTTCGTATGTAAAACTATATAATTGATCGATTTGAATGATTTTCTTTCCTCGGGTTATCGTTTTCTTTTTTTTCACGTAAATATTGTAAATTGTGTGATATATTCGCCGAATTTGAAATAACTGTTGATTTTTTTCCTCGTTCGATTCGTAAACGTCGGAATTCAATCGTGAAATTGCGTATCTGGTTCGATCACAGAGTCGTGTGTTTGTGTGTATGTCTGTATTGTGTGATTGTGTGTTTTTTTTCATCGATTCTACCGTGTTATACGTTTTTGGTAGAATCGTTTAATTAAAATTGATTGATTCAGTCGCTCAAAAAATTACCATAATAGATTTTTTTTCCACGTTGAAAAAAATTTTCAAAAAATTGTGATTTCGCTTTGTAAATATTATGTATATATGATATATGTAGAATTTAGTCATCGAAGAGGCCAGACGAGCCCTTCGGTACGTCGTATTTATGATGTTGTAAATATGTATTACTCGTGTACCGCAGTCTTGTTTGTTAATAATTTTAATTTTTTAACGTGCATTTTTTTTTCCTCCTCGGTGTTAAATGTGTAATTTTATGGAGCAATTGCGTCGTTTATTTTTTTTGCCAAGAGTAGACGCAATGACAGATTTTTAAAATTTGTTTTGTATTAAATTTTTTTTATTCCTTTTATTATTTATTGTATTTTATTTTTAAAACGAACGCGTCGATGGGGAGTTCTTCATCGGCTTAATGTAAATGACTAGTTCATTGGTATTGTAATGTGTTTTTTTCCTTGAAAAAAAATCGCCATCGCGAAAGAGCGCGCAAAAATGATAAAAAAATTACTACCTATTTAATCTCTATACCTACAAATTTTGATGATTTTTTAACGTGTGTCGCGCTTCTAAAAACTTATCGCTATCGACGATACGAGAAAAATTTACCCAAGTGCAGTAGTTAGTTGTGTGTGTGTGTTTTACGCGTGTGACTAGCTTTTAATTTATGCAAAAGAATCGGCTGAAATTTAGAATAATTTTATTTTATTCGGGATTCCGACGAAATTATCGACGTTCATTTTTTTCGGGGGGTTTCAAAAATTCAACGACGTACGCGATTTTTGAAAGTATTCGTGTTTTATATCGCGGAGATTGATGACGTTGCGGATAGAAGAGGGGTTCGGGTGGGGTGGGTTGAATTGAAAACTAATCCTCGGTCGGGATATTCGATTTGGAGAAATATACTTACGTGATCTCATCGTTTATTATCCATGTTGGAAGAGTAGAAATTTTCATCTGTCTGTAACGAAGTTAATCGAAGTCGAAAATATCGTTTGTTTTGTATATAAACGTGTAAGTAGTGTATATACATGTTGGTTGTTGTAAAGGAGATTTCCGCGGTTTCAGTAATTTGAAATTGTTAATTTGTCAATAAATTCTATTTTTACATTTTTTAAAACTGTGTTTTATTTCGTTGCGATGATGTTCTAGCTCTTGAATCATTTCGACGATCCTATTCCGAAATTTATTCCATGTTCAAATTCTTTCAACTCTAATTTTTTTTCAATTTCTTTAATTCTATTTTTTAAAACTGTATCAATTTTTTCAAAACTTGGCCAAATTTTTAAAAATTTCCTATTATTGAAATGGAAGACCTTCTAACCCCTTCTCATTTTTTTGGGCCAAAAAACTTTTGGTCCCCGATCGACGTGCGAGGTGTCTAGAAGGGGGTATTCGGACACGGCGAATTCAATGGCGCCGTCAGTTTTTCCCGATCGGACGCCGTTTCCGAGATAACGGCCATTTTCGAGGCGAATTTTGACCCAAAATGAAAAGGGTCCCAAAAACTCGCGAAAAGTGTGTTTTTCGACTAATTCGGGGTCGCTGATTACGAATCTGAAGTTGGTTTGACGCGATAGTCGCTCGTATGCCGAAAAACCGCATTTCAGAGACGAAAATCGGCCATAACTCGAGAAGGAAGGCCCGGCGCCGAAATCCGACCACGGATTCGGAATCAGCGACCTCGAATTAGTCGAAAACGACACTTATCTCGACTTTTTTGGAAATCATCGAAATTCGAAAAAAACCATGAACTAACCCCTTCTCATTTTTTTGGGCCAAAAAACTTTTGGTCCCCGATCGACGTGCGAGGTGTCTAGAAGGGGGTATTCGGACACGGCGAATTCACTGGCGCCATCAGTTTTTCCCGATCGGTCGCCGTTTCCGAGATAACGGCCATTTTCGAGGCGAATTTTGACCAAAATGAAAAGGGTCCCAAAAACTCGCAAAAAGTGTGTTTTTCGACTAATTCGGGGTCGCTGATTACGAATCTGAAGTTGGTTTGACGCGATAGACGCTCGTTTGCTCAGAAACCGCGTTTTCGTGGTGCAAAATTGGCCATAACTCTCGTACGAAGGTCCGGCGCCAAAAATGGACCTCGAATTCGGACTCAGCGACCTCGAATTAGCTTAACACCGAATTTTTGAAAAATTTTCCAAAATCGAAAAAAACCATGAACTAACTCCTTACCGTTTTTTTGAGCCAAAAAAGTTTTTGTTCCCGATCGACGAATTGGTCGTGAATAAGGTAATTTTCAGTTTTCATCTTCGAAATTGAAAGAGATACAAAAATTCAAAATATTATAAGTCAAAATCTGAACATTGGATTTTTGCTAAAAAAAATTCCACGAGGTTTGAATTTTTTATGATTTTATTTAAATTTTGGGAAAAAGGGCAGGAGGCA